>NW_026847882.1:44056016-44074764 GCF_025583915.1 Anolis sagrei ordinatus | reverse complement strand
AAAAGGCAGAGGAAGGAGAGGGCAAATTGCCAATCTCCAGATGCTAGATAATGGAGGAAGGCAGGGAGTTCCAGGAAAACATCTCTTTCTGTTTTATTGACTACTAGCCATCCCCTGCCAGGCGTTGCTGTGGCCCAGTCTGGTGATCTGGAAAATAAAGTAATGAGAAAGTGATGGTTTCTAATATATGTAATGTGCAGAGACACAGATGGCAATTGGATGGTGAGGTAATAGAACAAGTAAACACCTTCCCTTACCTTGGAGTAACTTTCTCTGAGACTGGTTCTTGGACTTCTCATCACCAAAGGAGTGTCCTCAGGGCAAAGGCTAGCCTGAATCTAATACTTAAGCTAAAAACACATAGCTACCCAGGTACCCTAATTCCAAGTGTTTATGTTGTGTGTCAGCCTGTGATTGTGTCTGGTGTTCATGTTGATGTTCATGATGGACCTGGGGATGTGGGTTTGCTTGGGTCTGAGTTAAGTCCAGAAGAGAGTTCTGAGCTGTTTCAGGAAGATTCGCAAGGCCACATTCTTGAGAGAGGCCCTTTGCAGCTTTTCTCAGAACAAGTGTCTGAACACAATTTGTCAAGAGTTAATGAGGGATAATGAAAGCTTGGACAGAAAGCAGTTTTAGTAAACAGGGGCAACGTCTTCAGAGGGCGAGATGATAATTACAGCTACAGCAAAAGAGAGATAAACTGTTATCTGGTGGGAAGGTCAAGAAAAAATGCTTTCCTTTCAGTTTTGGGATTTGAAAAAGCTTTATAATGATTCATGGGATAGAGTTGCCTCAGTCAGGTCAACGTTGTAATTTTATCACGGTCTTGCTTTCCAAGTTGATGTTCATGATGGGAATGGGGATGATGTTCCTGATGATGGGCCTGGGGATGAGGGTTTGCTTGGGCCTGAGTTAAGTTCAGAAGAGGATTATCTATAACCTGCTCTTCAGTCACAAAGATTCTCAGAGTGGCTTACAAATTGTTAATTTGCCCTCTGGCTTACAGTGAGAGGTAATCAATGAGACATGATGGATCTGTGTCTTGCTATCTGTCTGTTACTCAGTGGCCAGAGGAAGATAGTAATAATAATATTTATTTGACCAGTCATATGACCATTTTAAAATAGAACACGAGTAAAAAACAAGGCAAAAAGGTGAGGACAGCAGCTGACCTTCTATTTATAGTCAGAATCTTATTTTCCTGGTTCTTCTTTCAGGAAATCTGCTCTTTTCTTAATAGCTTTCAGAATAAAAAGGCTTACTCTGATTATGGTGGATCTTTCCTGCCCTTGCAAGAGGGATGTCAGAATATCATTTCTGTTGGGGGACCTGCAGTTGGATAATATTGGATGTAAATATCTGTCTCGCAGTTCAGTATATGCTGGACAGTCAATTAAGAAATGTTCAATATCTTCCACTGTTTGTTCTCCCCAAACACAGAATCTCTAACTTCTTGGGATGTTATAGTAGCGCCCGGTTTGCATCATAATACCGAGTTGTTCAAACCTAGCCCTGAGTTAAGTTCAGAAGAGAGGTCTGAGCTGTTTCAGGAAGATTCACAAGGCCACATTCTTGAGAGAGGCCCTTTGCTGCTTTACTCAGAACAACTGTCTGAACACGATTTGTCAGGAGGTAATGAGGGATAATGAAAGCTTGGACAGAAAGCAAAGTTTTAGTAAACAGAGGCAAAGTCTTCAGAGGGCGAGAGGATCAGTTCAGCTACAGCAAAAGAGAGATAACAAACCGTTATCTGGTGGAAAGGTCAAGAATAATCAGTGTCGCAGATGGACGATGAAAGCGACAGCTCCCCTGGCGGCCAGAAAAAGTTAAATAGCCTCTGTGTATGTCTGTATATGTTGTATGTCAAAATTGGCATTGAATGTTTGCCATATATGTGTACACTGTAATCCGCCCTGAGTCCCCTGCGGGGTGAGAAGGGCGGAATATAAAAGCTGCAAATAAATAAATAAATAAATAAATAAATAAATAAATAAGGTTACACCTATGCTTTTATATGCAGCAGAAGTATGGGGTTTAAGTTCCATCTCAGTAATAGAACAAGCACAATCCCAGCACTTGAGAAGTATACTGGGAGTAGATAAAAGGACCTCTGCTGCTGCAGTGAGAGCAGAACTGGAAATCTATACAATCAATGCACAGTCTAAACTTAGAGCGTACAATTACTGGTGTAAAATCAATGTAATGGAGCCTGATAGACTCCCAAAATTGTGCCTACTAGAACAGATAAAATCCCAACTACCGACCTCCTGGATTACACAACTGACAAATTATATAAGAAGTTGTGGGCTTCCTGTCTCCTGCGCCTCAAATGACCAAGTAAGAAAGGGTGCTATACAAAGAATTTTGGATATAGAAGCACAAAAAGATATAGCCACCCTCAGTAAGACTGCTAACCTAAAATGGCTGAGTCAATATAAACGTACCTTTCAAACTGCTAACTACCTAAAAATGCAAATACCAAAACATCTCAGGGAGGTATTCACTCGAGCCAGATTTGATCAGCTCGAGACAATGGTTAGATACGGGAGATTTAACAGCATCCCTTATAATGAACGGAGTTGTATCTGCGGGGCACCTGAAATTGAGGATATAGCACACATATTGTTTGATTGCAAATTGTATCAAAAGGTGAGAGACTTCCACCTTGGTCCATATATCAAACGGACAATGTATTGGGATTCTCACATCAGAACAACATATTTTATGTGTGGCCAAGACCCAAAAATAACGTATAAAACAGCTCTGTACTTAAGCAAAACAATACGTCTGAGAACCACATATGTAGGGCTGATTGGGATAAATTGTAGGGGTGATAATGAAATATGATGTATATACTCAGCTTGATCAGTTTATCAGTTTTATCATGTCTTATCATATGTATTTACTGTATTATTATAAGTGTCTCATTTTAACTTTCTACGTGGAGTGTGATCAGGTCTTGTCAGGCCTTGTTGTTCTGTTTCTTATTGTGATATGGCCTAAGGGCTAATCAATAAAATTAACTACTAATATATGTAATGTCTTTATGCTTGTGGGTAAACAGTATTTCTTGTTGTTTCTTTGTCAGTGTTGATGTGGAGTGTCTGGTTTGCCTACTCTGCAATATGCAACATATCATTGTCCTTCTTTAAGGGTCCCTTTCAAATCTATGATACTATACCTCTGTGTATATAAATCTTAACTATCTATATCTATGCGTAGATGGCTCTTTGTCGGTGAAGGGAGTTTGACTGGATGGCCTTAAGTATTTTCTGTTGGTCATGGGGGTTCTGTGTGGGAAGTTTGCCCCAATTCTGTCGTTTTGTGGTTCGGAATGCTCTTTGATTGTAGGTGAACTATAAATCCCAGTAACTATAACTCCCAAATGTCAGGGTCTATTTCCCTCAAACTCCATCTGTGTTCATATTTGGGCATATGGAATATTCGTGCCAAATTTGGTCCAGATCTATCATTGTTTGAGTCTCTGGATGTAGGTGAACTACAATTCCCAAACTCAAGGTCAATGCCCAGTGTTTTCTGTTGGTCATGGGAGTCCTGTGTGCCAAGTTTGGTTCAATTCCATCGTTGGTGGGGTTCAGAATGGTCTTTGATTGTAGGTGAACTATAAATCCCAGCAACCACAACTCCCAAATGACAAAATCAATTTTTGAGTGAAGGACATACATTGGGTTGTTAGGTGTCTTGTGTCCAAATTTGGTGTCAATTCGTCCAGTGGTTTTTGAGTTCTGTTAATCCCACAAACGAACATTACATTTTTATTTATATAGATTCTAAAGCCTTTGACTGTGTGGATCACAATACATAGTGGCAAGTTCTTGGTGGTATGTATGGGAATCCCAAGCCACCTTGCCTGTCTTCTGAGGAAGACAGACGTATAAGGACCAAGTTGCAACAGTCAGAACTGACCCTGGAACAACAGATGGGTTCAAGATTGGGAAAGGCGTATGCAGGGTTGTATACTCTCACCCAACCTATTCAACTTGTATGCAGAACACATAATATTATTTATGTATTTTATTATGTACAAATATTTGAAATAATAATAATAATAATTTATTTATTTATTTATTTATTTATCGTGTCATCCGCAACCAGAACATTGTATTACATTTCTAACAGAACAAAACAAACAAACAGATAAAAAAAACAACACAAATTTTGCAAACTTGGTAGCTGATTAAATGTCCTTTGACCAGTATCTGGCCACTTGGAGTGTCTCTGGTGTTGCCGCAAGAAGGTCCTCCATCGTGCATGTGGCAGGGCTCAGGGTGCATTGCAGCAGGTGGTCAGTGGTTTGCTCTTCTCCACACTCGCATGCCGAGGATTCCACCCTGTAGCCCCATTTCTTAAGATTGGCTCTGCATCTCGTGGTGCCAGAGCGCAGTCTGTTCAGCGCCTTCCAAGTCGCCCAGTCTTCTGTGTGCCCAGAGGGAGTCTCTCATCTGGTATCACCCACGGATTGAGGTGCTGGGTTTGAGCCTGCCACTTTTGGACTCTCGCTTGCTGAGGTGTTCCAGCGAGTGTCTCTGTAGATCTAAGAAAACTATTTCTTGATTTAAGTCGTTGACGTGCTGGCTGATACCCAAACAGGGGATGAGTGGAGATGTCTCTGCCTTGGTCCTTTCACTATTGGCTGCTACTTCCCGGCGGATGTCAGGTGGTGCAATACCGGCTAAGCAGTGTAATTTCTCCAGTGGTGTAGGGCGCAGGCACCCCGTGATAATGCGGCATGTCTCATTAAGAGCCACATCCACTGTTTTAGTGTGGTGAGATGTGTTCCACACTGGGCATGCGTACTCAGCAGCAGAGTAGCACAGCGCAAGGGCAGATGTCTTCACTGTATCTGGTTGTGATCCCCAGGTACAGTGAATAATAATAATAATAATAATAATAATAATAATAATAATAATGCAAAAATACTGTGGGACTTTAGAATCCAGACTGATAAAGTTTTGGAGCACAATACACCAGACATCACGATTGTGGAAAAGAAAAAAGTCTGGATTATTGATGTCGGCATTCCAGGTGACAGCCGCATTGAGGACAAACAACAGGAAAAACTCAGCCGCTATCAAGACCTCAAAATCAAACTGCAAAGGCTGTGGCATCAACCAGCACAGATGGTCCCAGTGGTCACTGGCGCACTGGGTGCCATGCCAAAAGATCTCAGCTGGCATTTGGAAACAATAAACATTGACAAAATCACGATCTGTCTGACTTGAATCTGCACGCATCATTCAAAAATACATCACACAGTCCTAGACGTTTGGGAAGCGTTCAACTTGTGATTTTGTGGTATGAAATCCAGCATAGAGATCTTGTTTGCTGTGACATACTGTGCTTTTGTGTCAGTAAAATATAATAATAATAATAATAATAATAATAATAATAATACTAATAATACTACTAATAATAATAATAATGTGATGTACAGGGTTTGACAAATGCAAGGCTGGGGTGAAAATTGCTGGAAGAAACATGAACAGCCTTAGATATGCAGATTGTGTTTTTTCTATCATCTCGGGAGCGACTTGAGAAACTGCAAGTCGCTGCTGGTATGAGAGAATTGGCCATTTGCAAGGATGTTGCCCAGGGGAACGCCAGGATGATTTGATGTTTTATCATCCTTGTGGGAGGCTTCTCTCATGTCCCCGCATGAGGAGCTGGAGCTGATAGAGGGAGCTCATCCGCCTCTCCCCGGATTCGAACCTGCGACCTGTAAGTCTTGGGGTTTAATGCACTGCACCACCGGGGGCTCCAGATATGTAGATGACACCACTTTGATGACTGAAAGCGAGCAGGAGCTGAGGAGCCTTCTAACCAAGGTGAAAGAAGAAAGCGCAAAAGCTAGGTTGCAGCTAAACATATATAAAAAAGTAAGATGATGGCAACAAGACTAATTGATAACTGGCAAATAGAGGGAGTAAACATGGAGGCAGTGACAGTGTTTGTATTTCTAGGTGCAAAGATCAATGCAGACACAGACTGCAGCCAGGAAATCAGAGACATTTACTTCTTGGGAGGAGAGCAATGACCAATCTCGATAAGATAGTGAAGAGTAGAGACATCACACTGGCAACGAAGATCCGCATAGTCAAAGCAATGGTATGCCCCATAGTCACCTACGGATGTGAGAGCTGGACCATAAGGAAAGCTGAGCGAAGGAACATAGATGCTTTTGAACTGTGGTGTTGGAGGAAAGTTCTGAGAGTGCCTTGGACCGCGAGAAGATCCAACCAGTCCATCCTCCAGGAAAGAAAGCCCGACTGCTCATTGGAGGGAAGGAGAGGAGAGGCAAAGACGAAGTATTTTGGCCACATCATGAGGAGACAGGAAAGCTTAGAGAAGACAATGATGCTGGGGGAAATGGAAGGAAAAAGGAAGAGGGGCCGACCAAGGGCAAGATGAATGGATGGCATCCTTGAAGTGACTGGATTGACTTTGACGGAGCTGGGGGTGGTGACGGCAGACAGGGAGCTCTGGTGTGGGCTGGTCCATGAAGTCACGAAGAGTCGGAATCGACTGAACGCATAAACAACAGCAACAATCCCACCGTTAATTGCACGACTAAGGCTTGGCCCATACATTGGCACTTCAATTAGCAAACTTGCTCTGCACTTTACAAACTCCATTAAGACCTCTTATCCATGCTGCTCCTGAAACCCCTGAATTGAATACTAATATTGCACTCTGTGACATTGGAGGGGGTGGGAAGAGGCTGGAAGAGACTGAGGATTGCAAGGTGGAAGGGAGGGAAGTATGGGGAAGTGAGCCAGCTCCCAAGCCAAAGAACTGCCACTGGGCCACGGGGTGAGGCGGTGGGGTGGGGGTGGGGCAGGGGCGGCTCATCCATTACGCGAAGTAAGCGGTCGCAGAACACTTTTTTTGCCAGGGGTGCAGAGGCACCTCTGTAAATGCCCCTCGACCGCCACTTGAGGAGCGCCCCCTCAGCTCACAACAGCCCTAGCAGTCCGGGGGGAGCCTCGGCTTTCTTGCCTCGCTGCTGGGCGATCCTCTTCCTAAAGGGGCCGGGCCCTTGAGCCTCGCCTAGCCCCTCTCGTTCCTGCTCCACCTGGCCACTGGGTGCGCGAGCAGAGCCGGTGCTCAATCGTTCTCAAACGTTCGATCCCTTCCCCATGACCAGCTCTCTTTCTCGATCCCCCAGCACTCCACCCGCCTCCTCTCCTCTCCCCAATCCGCGGATGGGCCAAGGGGTGGAGCCGCCGCACCTGGCCCGCTTTGGGTCCGGAGGCGTGTCTGAAGACCCCAGCGTGCGCACCAAAAGTCGCCTCTTCTCCTGACTTTCTCTTCAGCCATTGGGACCAAGAGAGAGAGAGAGAGAGAGAGCCCCTCCGGCTGGAGGTATCTCCCACCTCCGCTCCCTCCTTTGTTTTTGCGCCTACCTTCAGGAAGGGTGGGCATCTCCACCTCTCTCTCTCTCTCTCTCGGTCCCAATGGCTGAGGAGAAAGTCAGGAGAAGAGGTGACTTTTGGTGCACACGCCGGCTTCAGGCATGCCTCCGGACCCAAAGCGGGCCAGGCAAGGGAGCAAGTGCGGCAAGTGTAGTTACTGGGATGTATAGTTCACCTAGAATCAAAGAGCATTCTGAACTCCACCAATGATGGAATTGAACCAAATATGGCACACAGAACTCCCACGAACAGAAAATATATATCAATGATTGGTTTGGGGGGGGGGGCGCCAAAATACTGTTTGCTTACCGTCAAAAATTACCTAGGGCCGCCTCTGGGGTGGGGGAGGACATATTGGGGGAGGCAGGACTCCAGCAGTCAAGCGAACTCCAGAGAAGTAATATTGCGGTGGGGAAATATAGGAATGGGACACCTAGAGCAATTTGGCTTAGGGAAAGAAAAAGAATACTCATCATATTGTCAAAGGCTTTCATGGCCGGAATCACTGGGTTGTTGTAGGTTTTTTCGGGCTATATGGCCATGGTCTAGAGGCATTCTCTCCTGATGTTTCGCCTGCACCTATGGCAAGCATCCTCACAGGTAGTGAGGTCTGTTTGAACTAGGAATAATAATAATAATAATAATCACCTCTCAACAAAAGTTTGCTCCAGGCACTGTCAGGCCATTATATGCTAATCAAGGTGGTCAGTTGAAACATTCACACCTAGCTCCAACAGACAAAAGTCCTTTGTCCCATCCTGGTCATTCCACAGATTTTTTCCTAGTTCCAACAGACCTCACTACCTTTGAGGATGCTTGCCATAGATGCAGGCAAAACGTCAGGAGAGAATGCCTCTAGACCATGGCCATATAGCCCGAAAAAAACCTACAACAACCCAGAATACTCATCATTCCAAATCGGTCTACTGACACTGGAAAAACTGAGTACCCAGGATGGTGGTCCCTCTATAGTAAGGGTGGTACTATTGAACGCCAGATCTGTAAATGGAAAATCAGCTATTATCCAGGATAATCCAGCTAACCTCCATCCACTCAAGGGCCAGGGCTTACCAGTTCTCTGTGTCTCTGCCAGAGTTTTTAAGGTTGGCTTTGAGCCCATCTTTCAATCTCTTTTCCTGTCCTCGAACATTCTGTTTTCCATTTTGTAAGTTCAGAGTGGAGCAACTTTTGGCCTGCAATGGGATTTTGGCCTGCATCAATAGGAGCCTAGTGTCTAAATCTAGGGAAGTCATGCTCCCCATGCTCTATTCCGCTTTGGTTAGACCACACCTGGAATATTGTGTCCCATTCTGAGCACCACAATTGAAGAGAGATATTGACTCTAAGCTGGAGCAGGGAAGAGGGAGCAAGCTTGTTTTCTGCTTCCCTGGAGACTTGGACGCAAGGGAACAATGGCTTCAAACTACAAGAGAGGAGATTCCACCTGAACATGAGGAAGAACTTCCTGACTGTGAGAGCCGTTCAGCAGTGGAACTTTCTCTGCCCCAGAGTGTGGTGGAGGCTCCTTCTTTGGAAGCTTTGAAACAGAGGCTGGATGGCCATCTGTCAGGGGTGATTTGAATGCAATATTCCTGCTTCTTGGCAGAATGGGGTTGGACTGGATGGCCCAGGAGGTCTCTTCCAACTCTTTGATTCTAGGATTCTATGATTCTATGATTCAACTGGTTTGGGAGATGGTGATCTTTGGGCATTTGGACAACGTGGCCCGTCTAGCAGAGTTGATGGCGGAGGACCATCGCTTCAGTGATGGTGGTCTTTGCTTCTTCTTCCAGCACACTGACATTTCCCCGCCTGTCTTCCCAAGAGATTTGCAGGATTTTTTGGAGGCAACGCTGATGGAATCATTCCAGAAGTTGCATGTGATATCTGTAGACAGTCCATGTTTCACAGGCATATAGCAGGGTTGGGAGGACAATAGCTTTATAACAAGTCCCTTGGTCTCTCTACGGATGTCCCGGTCCTCAAACACTCTCTGCTTCATTTGGAAAAATGCTGCACTCGCAGAGCTCAGGTGGTGTTTTATTTCAGTGTCAATGTTGACTTTGGTGGAGAGGTGGCTGTCAAGATAGCGGAAATGGTCCATATTTTCTAATGTTACACCACTAAACTGTATTTCTGGCATTGCAGACAGATTGACTGGTGACTGCTGGATAAAACATTAAGCGAATGGTTCTCAACCAGGGGGTCGGGACCCCTGGGGGGGTCACGAGGGGCTTTCAGAGGGGTTGCCAAAGACCATCCAAAAACGTATTTTCTGTTGGTCATAGGTGTTCCACGTGGGAAGTTTGGCCCAGTTCTATCATTGGTGGGGATCAGAATGATCTTTTATTGTAGGCGAACTATAAATCCCAGCAACTAAAACTCTCAAATGCAAGCTCTATTTCCCCCAAACTCCACCAGTGTTCATTCACATTGGGCATGTTGAGTATTCATGGGCAAGTTTGGTCCAGATGCGTCATTGTTTGAGTCCACAGTACTCTCTGGATCTAGGTGAACTACAACGCCCAAACTCAAGGTCAATGCCCACCAAACCCTTCCAGTATTTTCTGTTGGTCACGGGAGTTCTGTGTGGCAAGATTGGTTCAATTCCATTGTTGGAGTTCATAATGCTCTTTGATTGTAGGTAAACTATAAATCCCAGAAACCACAACTCCGAAATGACAACATCAATCCCCTGCCGACCCCACCAGTATTCAAATTGGGGCATATCACATATTTGTGCCAAATTTGGTCCAGCGAATGAAAATACATCCTGGATATCACATATTTATGTTATGATTCATAACAGTAGCAAAATTAGGTTCTTGTGGGTTTTTTCGGGCTATAGGGCCATGTTCTAGAGGCATTTCTCCTGACGTTTCGCCTGCATCTATGGCAAGCATCCTCAGAGGCACCTCACTACCTCTGAGGATGCTTGCCATAGATGCAGGCGAAACGTCAGGAGAAATGCCTCTAGAACATGGCCCTATAGCCCGAAAAAACCCACAAGAACCTAGTGATTCCAGCCATGAAAGCCTTCGACAATACATAGTAGCAAAATTGTAGTTGTGAAGTAGCAACGAAAATAATATTATGGTTGGGGGGTCACCACAACATGAGGAACTGTATTCAGGGGTCGCAGCATTAGGAAGGTTGAGAACCACTGCATTAAGCATTATTAAATACAGCACATAAAATCACATATCATACAAACAGCCGTTGTCTGTAAACAGTCCTGAGTTACTGCAATGTCAACTTTAACATTAAATATTCCTATCATGGGCCGAACATTAGCACTCTCATACACTTTTATCTTGGAGACGCACACTTTAGCAAATGGTTTGCAATGCCCAATGCTTCCAATTCGGAGGCTGGAAAGATAAACCGTAAGTGTTCAGGCCTGAGGAAGCCGCTATCAAAATTATTCTAGAAGGTTACAGTGATTTTTCCCAGAAACTTGGGCGTCTCCCTGGGCGTCTCCTCTCTCCCCTCCCATTCGTGTTGTCTTGCACAACCAATGAGAGATGCATCAATTCTTTGCTGGAAGCGACTCAAAGGTCCTGCGCATTGATTGTTGAGCTGGAGGAACAAGGCAGGCATTCACTCCCAAGCCAGGCTCAGTCCAGACTTTTTGCAGCAGAGAAAGACCCTCCGAAAAGTCTCTGAAAATGGAGACTTCTCCAGAGAACGATAACCCTACGCATCTTGGGCTTTCCATCTTCAACCTTCTCTTTTGCTGCTGTCCCCTCGGGCTCGCCGCCGTCTACTACTCTTGCCAGGTGAGCCCATCCTTTGCCTTTTCATGTATTTGTTGAATGTTTCATGGAAAACAAACACAGACACACGCATCAATCTGCGTTGTATGCGTCTACACTGCACATATAATGCAGTTTCTAAGTGCATTGTCCCCGCAGGAGACATCTCTAACTGTCTAAAATACACACTTATGTACATAAATGACTTTTTGGCAGAGGATTCTCTGCTTCCATTTGGTTGGCTTCTCTGTAGTTTAATATTTTTCCTTTTGTCTTGAATCCAACGTGAGAGACTTTGCCTGGTTGTTACGTTAACACATACCCCAGGAGTTTATATCGTTAAAATAAAGTCTTTTCCTTTCTCTTAAATAGCTAGCTAGCTTCTATTCGTCTTTTTCTTTCTTTCTTTCTTTCTTTCTTTCTTTCTTTCTTTCTTTCTTTCTTTCTTTCTTTCATCCATCCATCCATCCATCCATCCATCCTTCTTTCTCTATCTATCTATCTATCTATCTATCTATCTATCTATCTATCTATTTCGAACATTTTTACCCCGCTACCTACTATCTATCTATCTATCTATCTATCTATCTATCTATCTATCCATCCATCCATCTATCTATCATCTATCTTCTTTCTATCTTTCTATTTGTCTGTCTTTCTCTATTTTCTTTCTTTCTGTTGTTCTTTCTTTCTGTCTGTCTGTCTGTCTATCTGTCTATCTGTCTATCTATCTATCTCTATCCATCCATCTTTCTTTCTTTCTTTCTCTGTCTATCTCTATCTATCTGTCTGTCTATCCATCTCTCTATCCATCTCTCTATCCATCTCTCTATCCTCTCTCTCTCTCTCTCTCTCTCTCTCTCTCTATCTATCTATCTATCTATCTATCTATCTATCTATATCTATCATCTTTCTTTCTTTCTTTCTTTCTATTTGATTGTCTGTCTATCTCTATTTTCTTTCTTTCTTTCTGTCTATCTATCTATCTATCTATCTATCTATCTCTGTCTATCTCTATCTTTCTTTCTTTCTCTGTCTATCTCTATCTATCTGTCTGCCTGTCTATCTCTGTCTCTCTGTCTCTCTGTCTCTCTGTCTATCTATCTATCTATCTATCTATCTATCTATCTATCTATCTATCTATCTATCTATCTATTTATCTATCTATCTATCTATCATCTATCTTTCTTTCTATGTATCTTTCTATTTGATTGTCTGTCTTTCTCTATTTTCTTTCTTTCTGTTGTTCTTTCTATCTGTCTATTTCTTTCTTTCTTTCTTTCTTTCTTTCTTTTCTTTTTCTTTCTTTTCTTCTGTCCATCCATCCATCTCTTCTACACAGCCATATAAAATCCAAATGTAGTATTGACTTTGTAATGTTTGTATATTGATGCTATGGTTTTTAATTGTTTTAATCTGTTTTATGATGTTCAAGCATTGATTTTTGCCACTGTAACCGCTTTCAGTTGCCTGAGGGCTGAGAGAAGCAGTGTATAAATGGAGTAAATCTATCTATATCTATCTATCTATCTATCTATCTATCTATCTCTATCTATCTATCTATCTATCTATCTATCTATCTATCTATCTATCTATCTATTTGTTTGTCTATCTGTCTCCTTACTTTCTGTTGTTCTTTATTTCTGTCTGTATGTCTATCTCTTTCTTTCTGTCTTTCTGTCTTTCTATCTCTGTCTATCTGTCTGTCTATCTCTATCTTTCTATCTGTCTATCATCTATCTATCTATCATCTATCTATCTATCTATCTATCTATCTATCTATCTATCTATCTTTCTATCTATCTATTTTTTCTCTAACTATCTATTGGATTGTTGTAGGTTTTTCGGGCTATATGGCCATGTTCCAAAAGCATTCTCTCCTGACATTTCACCTGCATCTATAGCAGGCATCCTCAGAGGTCTGAGACCTCACAACCTCTGAGGATGCTTGCCACAGATGCAGGTGAAATGTCAAAGCCAGGACCAAACAATTAAACAGGAAAGGACACTTTCAAAGCAGGAACAGAATTCCCACCCTGATTTTTGTTACATGGTGTTATTGCGTATCTTGACCCAAGACTTGAACGATGGCATAGGCCAGGCCTGGGCAAACTTCCTTTCTTTGATGGCTGCATGCTAGCACTCCCCGGTAGGAGGACAGGCTGGTCAACGATGGATGGATGGATGGAAGGAAGGGAGGGAGGGGGGGAGGGAGGGAGGGAGGGAGGAAGAAAGGAAGGAGGGAGGGAAGGAGGGAAGAATGGAAGGAAAGAAGGACAGAAGGAAGGAAAGAAGGAAGGAAGGAAGGACAGAAGTAAGGAAGAATGGAAGGAAAGAAGGACAGAAGGAAAAGAGGAAGGAAGGACAAAAGGGAAGGAAGGAATGAAGGAAGGGAAGAAGGAAGGAAAGAGAGAAGGAAGGAAACAACTAAAGGGAAGGAAGGAACAGTGGAAGGTAAGGAAGGAATGAAGGAAGGAAAGGAGGAAGGAAAGAGAGAAGGAAGGAAGAATAAAAGGGAAAGAGGGGAGGAAGGAAGGAACAGTGGAAGGGAAGGAGGAAGGAAAGAGAGAAGGAAGGAAGGACAAAAGGGAGGGAGGGAACAGTGGAAAGGAAAGATGGAAGGAAAGAAGGAAAGGAGGAAGAAAAGAGAGAAGGGAGGAAGGAAAGTGGAAGGATGGAAGGAAGGAAGGGAAGGAGGAAGGAAAGAGAGAAAGAAAGACAAAAAAAGGGAAAGGAGGAAGGAAGAAACAGTGGAAGGGAAGGATGGAAGGAAGGAAGAAAGAAAAGGAAGGGAGGGAGGGAGGGAGGGAGGAAGGAATGAAGAAAGCAAGGATGAAAGGATGGAAGGGAAGGATGGATGGAAGTAAGGAAGGGAAGAGGAAGGAAAAAGAGAAGGAAGGAAGAAAAGGATGAAGAGAAGGATAGAAGGAAGGGAAGGATAAAGGAAAGAGAAAAGGAAGACAAAAGGAAAGGAAGTGGAAAGAGGGAGAGAGGGAGGAAAGAATGAAGAAAGCAAGGATGAAACAATGGAAGGGAAGGATGGATGGAAGTAAGGAAGGGAAGAGGAAGGAAAAAGAGAAGGAAGGAAGAAAAGGATGAAGAGAAGGATAGAAGGAAGGGAAGGATAAAGGAAAGAGAAAAGGAAGACAAAAGGAAAGGAAGTGGAAAGAGGGAGAGAGGGAGGAAAGAGGGAAGGAAGGAAAGAATGGAAGGATAAAGAGAGAGGTACGGGAGAGAGATAAGGAGGAAAGAAAGAAAGACAAAAGGGAGGGAAGGAGAAGGACAAAAGGGTGGAAGGAGGAAAGGAAAGAGAGAAGGAAGGGAGGATGAAAGGGTGGACGGGAAGGAGAAAGAGAGAGGGAAGGAGGAAGAAAAGAGAGAAGGAAGGATAGGATGGTGTGAGAGAGCAGGGCCTGAGAAAAGAGCCCAAGGGGCCACATCCGGGCCTGGGTTTGCCCCTAACTGGAGCTGTAGTTTGGCATTTCTGGTGGAATTTCCTTCTCTGGAGTTTCTGAAGCAGAGGCTGGATGGCCATCTGCAAGGAAGGCTTGTATGGTGCCTTTGTTCCTGGCAGAAGGGAGTTGGACTGGATGGTTTTTGGAGATCTCTTCCAACTCCTGGATGTGTTGATTCTATGATGTTGTTGGTTGCGTGCAAGGTTTTGGGTTCTGACGTCCTGGCTCTTCCTTCCTTCCTTCCTTCCTTCCTTCCTTCCTTCCTTCCTTCCTTCCTTCCTTCCTTCCTTCCTTTCTGCAGGTGAAAAATGCCAACGCCGTGGGGGACAGCAACCAGGCCGCCAAAGCATCCCGCACGGCCAACATTCTCAACATTGTCGGGATCGTCTTCGGAGTGATCGTTATTATCGCCATCGTCGTTATTTTCGTGATCATGCCGAAGCTGAGACACTGAAAGTGCTGTTGGGGAGGCACCACATCCATCCGGCTTGGAGGAACCACCCAAGATCTCTCCATTAATGGGAGAAGGAAGATAGAGGAAAAGAGCCTTTGTTCCTGGTATTCTCCCTCTCCCTGTCTCGGTGCTTTAATGCTTTGCCTGCCTTTAATGCCTTCGGAACAAATCTCAAAGCTGTAAGTCAATAAAGCTCCAAATGCTTTGCAATAAAACTCCAATGTGTTTTGGTGCATCTTCTTTTCCAAAGTTGACCCCAGGTCCAAGGATACTAGGCTTGGGCGGTTTCGTTCGTTAATTTCGTAATTCGTTATTAATTCGTATTTAAATTAGCTTACGATCCGATATTGAGCCATGCAGGAATAGTGTGAGGAGTAATTAAGAATCGAAACAATTTTTCCAATTTTCGTAATTATTTTCATAATATAATATAATATATATAATATAATAAATAAAAATATAATATAATAATAATATATAATATAATATATTATAATACATAATAATAATATATAATATATATATAATATAAATATAATATAATATAATAATATAATATAATATAATATATAAAATATAATATACAATAATATATATAATATATAATATAATATATAATATATAATATATATAATAATATAAATAATATAATATAATATAATATAAATAATATAATAATAATAATATTATAATAACATAATATAATATATAATAATATAATATAATATAATATAATATAATATTGTAAGCCTATTGTAAGCCGCATCGAATCCCTTGGGAGATGCTAGCGGGGTACAAATAAAGTACCCCACTTCCTTGACAATCTTTTCCAGAATCTCACTCTGGACTCAACTGAGATCGAAGCAGGAAAATAATAATAATAATAATAATAATAATAATAATAATAATATATAATATAATATAATATAATATAATATAATATAATATTAATATAATATAATATAATAATAATATAATAATATATAATAATATAATATAATATAATAAAATATAATATAATAATATTATAATAATATAATATAATATATAATAATATAATATAATATAGTTGTTGTTTGTTTTATCACACCAACAGTCAACAACAGAGGGAGAGGGAAGCTTCAGAAGTTCCCCCTGTCCCATTTGGAGGTTTTTTTAGCATATTGCGAAATCGCGTCCGCCATTAACAAATCAATTCAAAATTTACGAAATTTTGTAAATTTCAAAATTTTTTAAAGAAAAAATTCGGAATTCTGTAAAAAAAAACGAAACGCAGTGGAGCCCCTAAAAACGAAACGAGTTTAGAAACAAATTTTTCCGTTGTTACCCAAGCCTAATGGATACAGCTGGGCACCGCTTCAGCTGCCATGGCTCAATGCTATAGGACTCCGGGAGTTGTAGTTTGACGAGGTCTTGAGCCTAATCAGCCAAAGGATTCTGGGACCTCATCAAAGCATAGCAGAGTGAAGATCTATACGGTAGAATTCATTCAGTTTGACGCCTATTCTGTGGCTATATGGGTAGCCAGGGAGACCTTCACGACTGCCCGCATAGTGTCTGCATCTAATAGATCTTCGGAGTTGTTTCGGGTCGTTGGGGAACTCCTTCACCCCCTTGAGGTGGAGGAGGCCTTTGATGACCCGACAACTTGGTGCTGCGAGTTTGCGCTCCACTTTGCAGATAAAGTCGCTCAGACACGCCTTGAGTTGGACTCCAGTTTAAACACAGTGCCAGGGGAGCTGACCGAGGCTTCTGCTTGTCCGGTTTTGTGGGATTCCTTCCGGCTTGTTCGTCCTGAGGACGTGGAGGGGATCCTTGGAGCTGTGAGGGCAACCACGTCGGCTCTGGACCCCTGCCCATCCTGGCTAATTAAATCGGCCAAAGGTGGTTTGATTGATTGGCTTATGTTGATCATTAATGTATCACTGAAGCAAGCGATTTTTCCATCTGGGCTAAAACAGGCTGTGGTCAGACCACTCCTGAAAAAGACCTCCCTTGACTCCACGGTCTTGAGCAACTATAGACCAATCTCCAACCTTCCTTTTTTGGGCAATTAAGGCCTATTAAGGAGCGGGTGATCGCCTCTCAACTCCAGGGCTTCCTGGATGACATCAACTATCTGAGTCCCTTGTTATAATTATAATAATAATTATTAGCATAGATATCTGCAAAAGAAATGTCCAAGAATCCAAAACTTTTCTACCAGGATCAATGTATAATAATAATAATAATAATAATAATAATAATAATAATAATAATAATTTATTTATACCCTGCTACCAGCTTGGGAGTGATCCTGGACTCATTGCTGAGCCTGGAACCCCAGGTCTCAGTGGTGGCCAGGAGAGCTTTTGCACAAATAACACTTGTGCGCCAGTTGCGCCTGTACCTTGGGAAGTCGGATCTGGCCACAGTGGTCCACACCCTGGTTACATCCTGAATAGATTACTGCAACGCACTCTACGTGGGGTTGCCTTTGAAGACTATTCAGAAACTTCAATTAGTCCAGTGGGCGGCAGCCAGATTACTCACCGGAGCGTCATACAGAGGGAGCGGCAGGGGCGGCTCGTCCATTACGCGAAGTAAGCGGTCGCAGAACACTTTTTTTGCCAGGGGCGCAGAGGCGCCTCTGTAAATGCCCCTCGACCGCCACTTGAGGAGCGCCCCCTCAGCTCACAACAGCCCTAGCAGTCCGGGGGGAGCCTCGGCTTTCTTGCCTCACTGCCGGGCGATCCTCTTCCCAAAGGGGCCGGGCCCTTGAGCCTCGCCTCGCCCCTCTCGTTCCTGCTCCACCCGGCCACCGGGTGCGTGAGCAGAGCCGGCGCTCGGGTGCGCGAGCAGAGCCGACGCTCAATTGTTCTCTGCGTTCGATCCCTTCCCCATGACCGGCTCCCTTTCCCGATCCCCCGGTGCTCCACCCACCTCCTCTCCTCTCCCCAATCCGTGGGTGGGCCAAGGGGCAGAGCCGCCATGCCTGGCCTGCTTCGGGCCCAGAGGCATGTCTGAAGACCCCAGCATGCACACCAAAGGTTGCCTCTTCTCCTGACTTTCTCTTCAGCCCTTGGGACCACCTACTAATGACTTTCCTCTTTCAGTACCAAGGCACATTGAACCAAGTAGGAAGATAGAGAGGAAGATAAGTATAGCCAGCCGCCCTCTTGCTTATGTTATTTCTTCCCACACCTGCTCTTTTTTATACAGAACTACACCGTCCTTTTGGCTTTTGTTTTTGGTTTTTTTTTTTTTTTTTGTTTTTTTTTTTGTTTGGTTTTTTTTTTTTTTTTTTTTTTGCGCCTACAAAGCCCTTTAGGTAAGGTGTAGGGCAGAAAAAAAAATTTCCCCGTTTCAACGCTCTGTCTCTGGGCTGTCTCTCCCATGCAGCGCTGTCTCCTCTCTCTCGGCCCCTCTTTCAAGCTTCTCGTCCTCTCTCCCTCCTCTTCTATCTGATCCCCCAGTTCCCATCTCCTCAGCTGCCGTCGCTTTCTCCTCCTCATCTCTTGGTCCCATTTGGGCTGAAGGAGAAAAAGTCAGGAGAAGATGTACTTTTGGTGCCAGGAATTTGCTGGGGGTTCTTTCAGACACGTAGGAAAGCGACCTCCTGTACCCCAAAGACGTGCCAAAGGGCAAGGGGAGCCCGGGGGGCAAATGCCG
>NW_026847882.1:44033945-44054104 GCF_025583915.1 Anolis sagrei ordinatus | reverse complement strand
TTTTATTATATTTATTAATTTACTCTGTTATTATTAAATTAAATAATATAATGTATATTTATATACATATGATATTTATAGTATTATAATGTAATACAATATAATACTAGTAATAATAATACAATACTATAATTATATATTTACATTACATGTAATACTACTAATAATATTACAATATAATGGTATAGTGCAATATAGTAATATATAATACTGACATTGTACTATGCTATTAATATAATATATTGTATGAAAATATATATTGCAAGCTGCTCTGAGTCCCCTTCGGGGTGAGAAGGGCGGCATAGAAATGCCGTAAATAAATAATAAATAAATAAATCTATATAAATAAAAATGTAATGTTTGTTTGTGGGATTAACATAACTCAAAAACCACTGGACGAAGGGACACCAAATTTGGACACAACACACCTAACAGACCAATGAGTGACCATCACTCATAAAAGCACTGGAAAACACAGCAGAAGAGACATAAAAAGCCAAAAACCAAAAAAATGCATTACAATGCATGCGCAAAACCACATATAAACACAAACACACACATATACACAAACATATACACACACATATACACATATATATACACACACAGCACATATACACAGACTGGGCCACAGTAATGCGTGGCAGGGGACGGCTAGTGTTTACTAAGCTTTGGCACTATAAGAGGGTTTCGCAATACCAGTTATGATGTAGTAACAGTGAGGCCGCGGACCATACTTTAGTTTTTGTGGACCATTGGTGGTCCACAGACCACAGGTTGGGAGTCACTGAACTACAGGAAAGGAGATTCCACCTGAACATTAGGAAGAATTTCCTAACGGTGAGAGCTGTTCAGCAGTGGAACTCTCTGCCCCAAGGTGTGGTGGAGGCTTCTTCTTTGGAGGCTTTTAAACAGAGGCTGGATGATGTATTATCGAAGGCTTTCATGGCCGGAATCACATGGTTGTTGTACGTTTTTTGGACTGTATGGTCATATTCTAGAAGCATTCTCTCCTGACGTTTCGCCTGCATCTGTGGCAAGCATCCTCAGGATGCTTGCCACAGATGCAGGCGAAACATCAGAAGAGAATGCTTCTGGCACATGTCATACAGTCCGAAAAACCTACAACAACCCAGAGGCTGGATGGCCATCTGTCAGGGATGCATTGAATGTGATTTTCCTGCTTCTTGACAGGGGGTTGGACTGGATGGCCCCCGAAGTCTCTTCCAACTTTAGGATTGTACAGCAAAATTATCTCTGGGTGGTTCTATTTCCCTTAGGGTTTAAACAACAACAACAACAACAAGCAAGTAGTTTAAAGGGAAAGTCCAGTTGCTCATTCATTTTCATCTGTTTCAAGCCCCAGCTAGACTAGACTGCCATATGATCCAGTTTCTGAATCTGCTTTGAACTGGATTATACAGTGTGGACTCATATAATCCAATTTAAATCAGACAATCTGGATTCAGAAACTGGATTATGTGGTAGTGTAGATAGATCCAGCCTCAGTAATAATAATAATAATAATAATAATAATAGTGTGATTATTATTATTATTATTATTATTATATTTATTATTTTACTCCATTATTATATTTATTATTTTATTTTACTTTATTATTATTACATTTATTATTTTACTCTATTATTATTATTATTACACTTATTATTTTACTCTATTATTATATTTATTATTTTACTCTATTATTATTATACTTATTATTTTACTCTATTATTATATTTATTATTTTACTCTATTATTATTATTATACTTATTATTTTACTCTATTATTATATTTATTATTTTACTCTATTATTATTATTATACTTATTATTTTACTCTATTATTATATTTATTATTTTACTCTATTATTATTATTATTATTACACTTATTATTTTACTCTATTATTATATTTATTATTTTACTATTTATTATTATTATTATCACACTTACTTTATTATTATTACATTCATTATTTTACTCTACTTATTATTGTTATTATTACACTTATTATTTTACTCTATTATTGTTATTATTACGTTTATTATTTTACTCTATTATTACACTTATTATTTTACTGTATTTTTATATTTATTATTTTACTATTTATTATTATTAAAATATGTATTATTTTACTCTGTTATTATTGATTCTGCTTAATCCAGATAAGAAAATTTATTTATTTATTTATTTATTTATGCACTTGTATACCGCTAATATCTCAGCCTAAGTCGGCGACTCATTGCGGTTTACAACATTTAAAAAACAGTATTCAGTTTAAAAGCATAAAACACATATACAATACAAATTATTGGGCCACCAATAATAATCCCAAGCATCTCATAACTGGAATCGCAGTCCAAAATTCATCGTCCATGATTACCAATCCTTTAGTCAACAAAATTCGTTGCAACGGATTAACCGAATGCTTGTTTAAACATCCATGTCTTCAATCTATTCCGAAACACCATCAGCGAGGGGGCTGATCGTACCTCTATGGGGAGGGTGTTCCAAAGCCGAGGGGCCACCACAGAAAAGGCCCTGTCTCTCGTTCCCGCCAGCCGCACGTGTGAAGCCGGCGGGATAGAGAGCAGGGACTCCCCAGAAGACCTTAGGGTCCTGGTGGGCTGATAGGCTGAGATACGTTCGGATAGATAAGTTGGGCCAGAACCGTTTAGGGCTTTTTTTTTTTTTTACTCTATTATATTTATTATTTTGCTATTTATTATTATTATTACATTTATTATTTTACTCTATTATTGTTATTATTACATTTATTATTTTACTCTATTATTATTATTATTATTATATTTATTAGATTACTCTATTATTATTATTATTATTATTATTATTACTACTACTACACTTATTATTTGACTCTATTATTGTTATTATTATGACCTCCCTTCATGCTTTCCCAAACCGATCTGCTCATTTATTATTTTTCTCCATACGTTCTTGGAATGGCTCTTGCACCGAGAGCCAAGTGCTTTTTCTTCTATTGAGTTTTATAGATGTCACCGGCGTTCTTTGGAAAGGAGTCGCACACATCTCTGCCTTCAAGCCAAATCTATTGTCCCTCAGACCTGAACCATAAATTAATTTCTTCGAAAGAGCCAAAAGGGAAGGGAAGGAGGTCCTCGTAAAAGTCGTAAAAGTTGAAAGCTGATGGATTTAAGTGGGAGGATTGCGGTGGGATTGGAACTCACGAGTAGGCCATCTGTTTTCATGCAGAGTGTCCCAGGTTCAGGTCCGGGGATCCACAGGTGTGACTGTGCTATTCAGTATAGAAATTACTGTATATACTTGAGTACAAGCTGAGTTTTTCAGCCCCTTTTTTATGCTGAAAAAGCCCCCCTCAGTATACATAAGAATAAAGTTATATTATTATTATTATTATTATTATTATTATTATTATTATTATTATTATTATACATTTATTATTTTACAGTAGATATAACTGATTTTAGTGTTTATAGTTGTTTTATGTCCCGGGTATCAGGAGTGCTGGAATAGCTTCAATTGAGGTCCCAGACCAGGGGTCTGATCTGGCGACCAGGATGAGGAAATGTTTCCACAGATAGAGTCAGACAACACTTCTAAAGTCCATTATGGACTCAAGGAGGGGGGTATTAAATTGTAAGATATTCTGGGGTGGGGGATGCTTGTGCAAACTTTGGCAAGTTCATTGGGAAATGAAATAAATGCTTGCCGTATATTTGTTGTGCTCTGCCCTGAGTCCCCTTCGGGTGAGAAGGGCGGAACATAAATGTTTCTAATAAATAAAAAATATTTTATTATTTTTTAATTATTATTATTATTATTATTATTACATGCAAGATACTCCACTTTGGCAGAAAAAATGAAATGCAAAGATACAGAATGGGGGACGATGCCTGGCTCGAGAGCAGTAAGTGTGAAAAAGATCTTGGAGTCCTCGTGGACAACAAGTTAAACATGAGCCAACAATGTGATGTGGCGGCAAAAAAAGCCAATGGGATTTTGGCCTGCATCAATAGGAGCATAGTGTCTAGATCTAGGGAAGTCATGCTCCCCATGCTCTATTCTGCTTTGGTTAGACCACACCTGGAATATTGTGTCCAATTCTGGGCATCACAATTCAAGAGAGATATTGACTCTAAGCTGGAATGTGTCCAGAGGAGGGCGACTAAAATGATCAAGGGTCTGGAGAACAAGCCCTATGAGGAGCGGCTTAAGGAGCTGGGCATGTTTAGCCTGAAGAAGAGAAGGCTGAGAGGAGATATGATAGCCATGTATAAATATGTGAGAGGAAGCCACAGGGAGGAGGGAGCAAGCTTGTTTTCTGCTTCCTTGGAGACTAGGACACGGAAGAATGGCTTCAAACTACAAGAGAGGAGATTCCATCTGAACATGAGGAAGAACTTCCTGACTGTGAGAGCCGTTCAGCAGTGGAACTCTCTGCCCCGGAGTGTGGTGGAGGCTCCTTCTTTGGAAGCTTTTAAGCAGAGGCTGGATGGCCATCTGTCAGGGGTGATTTGAATGCAATATTCCTGCTTCTTGGCAGAATGGGGTTGGACTGGATGGCCCATGAGGTCTCTTCCAACTCTTTGATTCTATGATTCTATGATTCTATGATCTACATTATTTTACTCTATTATTATTACATTTATTATTTTACCCTCTTTATTATTACTACATTATTTTTCCCTATTTTATATTGTTATTATTACACTAGCCGTCCCCTGCGATGCGTTGCTGTGGCCCAGACTGTGTATGTTTGCTTTGTATGTGTGTATATATGTGTGTTTGTGTGTGTGTGTATATATGTGTAATTTTGCTCATGCGTTGTAATGTATTTCTTAATTTATTTTTGGCTTTTTAAGTCTCTTCTGCTGTGTTTTTCAGTGTTTTTATGAGTGGTGGTCACTCGTTGGCCTGAGAGGCGTCATGTGTCCAAATTTGGTATCTATTTGTCCAGTAGTTTTTGAGTTATGTTAATCCCACAAATGAACATTACCTTTTTATTTATATAGATTTATTATTTTACTCTATTTATTATTGTTGGAATTACATTTATTATTTTATTTCACTATTATTGCATTTATTATTTTACTCTATTTAGAATCATAGAATCATAGAATCCTAGAGTTGGAAGAGACCTCATGGGCCATCCAGTCCAACCCCATTCTGCCAAGAAGCAGGAATATTGCATTCAAATCACCCCTGACAGATGGCCATCCAGCCTCTGCTTAAAAGCTTCCAAAGAAGGAGCCTCCGGGGCAGAGAGTTCCACTGCTGAACGGCTCTCACAGTCAGGAAGTTCTTCCTCATGTTCAGATGGAATCTCCTCTCTTGTAGTTTGAAGCCATTGTTCCGCGTCCTAGTCTCCAAGGAAGCAGAAAACAAGCTTGCTCCCTCCTCCCTGTGGCTTCCTCTCACATATTTATACATGGCTATCATATCTCCTCTCAGCCTTCTCTTCTTCAGGCTAAACATGCCCAGTTCCCTAAACCGCTCCTCATAGGGCTTGTTCTCCAGACCCTTGATCATTTTAGTTGCCCTCCTCTGGACACATTCCAGCTTGTCAATATCTCTCTTGAATTGTGGTGCCCAGAATTGGACACAATATTCCAGATGTGGTCTAACCAAAGCAGAATAGAGGGGTAGCATGACTTCCTTAGATCTAGACACTATGCTCCTATTGATGCAGGCCAAAATCCCATTGGCTTTTTTTGCCTCCACATCACATTCCTGGCTCATGTTTAACTTGTTGTCCACGAGGACTCCAAGATCTTTTTCACACGTACTGCTCTCGAGCCAGGCATTGTCCCCCATTCTGTATCTTTGCATTTCATTTTTTCTGCCAAAGTGGAGTATCTTGCATTTGTCACTGTTGAACTTCATTTTGTTAGTTTTGGCCCATCTCTCTAATCTGTCAAGATCGTTTTGAATCCTGCTCCTGTCCTCTGGAGTATTGGCTATCCCTCCCAATTTGGTGCCATCTGCAAACTTGATGATCCTGCCTTCTAACCCTTCATCTAAGTCATTAATAAAGATGTTGAACAGGACCGGCCCAGGACGGAACCCTGCGGCACTCCACTTGTCACTTCTTTCCAAGATGAAGAGGAAGCATTAGTGAGCACTCTCTGTGTTCGTCCACTTAACCAATTACAGATCCACCTCACCGTAGTTTTGCCTTGCCCACATTGGACTAGTTTCCTTGCCAGAAGGTCATGGGGGACCTTGTCAAAGAAGGCCTTCCTGAAATCCAGGTACGCCACATCCACGGCATCATTCCCCGCATCTACCCAGCTTGTATTATTTATTATTATTACAAATTTATTATTATTACATTTATTATCATATCTTATAGCAGCTCTTATGTATTTGTATTGTCGAAGGATTTCATGGCCGGAATCACTGGGTTGTTGTAGGTTTTTCGGGCTATATGGCCATGTTCTGGAGGCAGTTTTTCTCCTGACGTTTCGCCTGCATCTATGGCAAGCATCCTCAGAGGTACCTCTACCATCTAGTCCATCCCCATTATTTTGCTAGGCTAGAGGATACAATACAATCCCTCCTGACAGATGGCCATCCAGCCCCTGCTTAATAATAATAATAATAATAATAATAATAATAAAGTTGGAAGGAGCACCCAAAGGCCATCTAGTCCATCCCCATTATTCTGCCAGGCTAGAGGATACAATCCAATCCCTCCTGACAGATGGCCATCCAGCCCCTGCTTAATAATAATAATAATAATAATAATAATAATAATAATAACTATAATGGTTTGTTGTAGGTTTTTCCGGGCTATATGGCCATGTTCTGGAGGCAATTTTTCTCCTGACGTTTCGCCTGCATCTCTGGCAAGCATCCTCAGAGGTACCTCTGAGGACTACCTCTGGATGCTTGCCATAGATGCAGGCGAAACGAGGAGAAAATGCCTCTAGAACATGGCCATATAGCCCGAAAAACCTACAATTTACTATTTATTATTACACTTATTATTTTACTATTTATTATTATATTTATTATTTTGCTCTATTATTATTATTATTACAACACTTATTTTACTCTATTGTTATTATTACATTTATTATTTTACTCTACTTATTATTGTTATCATTACATTTATTATTTTACTCTATTTATTGTTGTTGGTATTACATTTATTATTTTATTCCACTATTATTACATGTGTTATTTTACTCTATTTATTATTATTATTATTGTTATTATTATATTATTTTAATTATTTATTAATTATTATTGATAATAATTATTAATATTATAATAATATATATTATATTAATATTATTATTATTAATTATTACATTTATTGAGAGCCCAAACCAGCATGTCAGAGGGAGATGAGAAATCATAGGCAACCAGTGGGACTGATATAACCAATGGCGTAACATGTTCCAAGAGCTGCGCACCCACTTACAATCTGGCAAGCGTATTTTCGAGCCACTTGTGATTTCTGAAACATCTTGAAAGGCAGCCCACCTCGAAAGACAACACTGCAAGCATCTGAATGCGGAGATCCGAATCATTCTTCAGAAAGAGGTTGCATTCAGAGATCTGTTTTTAGGGTGAGGGAGGGGGTCAGCATGGGCAGGCGGGCTGCTATTAAAGTGGGGACAAATTGTGTTTCCCATTCGTTATCATTTACGTATACTCAGATATAGAATCATAGAGTTGGAAGAGACCTCCTGGGCCATCATCCAGTCCAACCCCATTCTGCAAAGAAGCAGGAAAACTGCATTCAAAGCACCCCCGACAGATGGCCACCCAGCCTCTGCTTAAAAGCCTCCAAAGAAGGAGCCCCCACCACACTCCAGGGCAGAGAGTTCCACTGCTGAACAGCTCTCACAGTCAGGAAGTTTTTCCTGATGTCCATGAAATGTCTGAATGTGTTCAGTGTGCGGGAATAGGGACCCGATATTAGCCAGGTAAGGCTAGAGTTGGGGTCAGGGTTGGAAGAGACCTCCTGGGCCATCATCCAGTCCAACCCCATTCTGCGAAGAAGCAGGAAAATTGCATTCAAAGCACCCCCGACAGATGGCCACCCAGCCTCTGCTTAAAAGCCTCCAAAGAAGGAGCCCCCACCACACTCCAGGGCAGAGAGTTCCACTGCTGAACAGCTCTCACAGTCAGGAAGTTCTTCCTCGTGTTCAGATGGAATATCCTTTCTTGTAGTTTGAAGCCATTGCGTCCAAGCTTGCTCCCTCCTCCCTATGATTTCCTCTCACATATTTATACATGGCTCTCATTATGTCTCCTCTCAGCCTTCTCTTCTTCAAGCTAAACATGCCCGGTTCTTTAAGCCGCTCCTCATAGGGCTTGTTCTCCAGATCCTTGATCATTTTAGTCGCCCTCCTCTGGACACATTCCAGCTTGTCAACATCTCCCTTCAGATGTGATGCCCAGAATTAGACACAGTATGCCAGGTGTGGTCTAACTAAGGCAGAATAGAGGGGAAGCATGACTTCCCTGGATCTAGATGCAACTGTCTTTCGGGCTGAATAGGTGGTCCACGCTCTTGTTACATCCCAAATAGATTACTGCAACGTGCTCTACGTGGGGTTGCCTTTGAAGACTGTTCGGAAACTCCAACTAGTCCAGCGGGAGGCAGCCAGATTACTCACCGGAGCGTCATACAGGGAGCACACCACCCACCTGTTGTGTTAGCTCCACTGGCTGCCTGTCCACTTCCAAGCTCAATTCAAAGTGCTGGTTTTGACCTACAAAACCCTATACGGCTCCGGTCCAGCGTACCTGTCCGAACGCATCTCCCTCTACGTCCCGCCTCGGAGTTTAAGATCGTCTGGGGAGGCCCTGCTCTTGGCCCCACCTCTATCACAAGTGAGATTGATGGGGACGAGGAGCAGGGCCTTCTCGGTGGTGGCCCCTCACCTGTGGAATTCACTTCCCGGGGAAATTAGGTCATCGACATCCCTCCTCTCTTTTAGAAGGAAACTAAAAACATGGATATGGGACCAGGCCTTTGGGTAATCTGGCAGGTAGACAAAGGACAATGACGACTAGAATTGGATAGGATTACGACAACGCGGAACGAACTTACGGATTCTGAGCTGGCGAACATTGAACATGAGATTGGTTTTCATTGACTGTGATGTGTAACTTGATTGTTTTAATTGTTTTATAATTGCTGTTGATACATGTTTTATCTTATTGTCTGTTGTTGGCATCGAATTGTGCCTTTTGTAAGCCGCCCTGGGTCCCCCCCCCCTCGGAGGTTGAGAAGGGCGGGGTAGAAAGGCGCGAAATAAATAAATAAATAAATAGGTCAACAGCAAGCTAGGCTATTAATGGTTGGGAGCTCACTCCGACCCGGTCTGGCTTCGAACTCAGTAGTGATTTAATGCAGCCGGCTACTAACTAGCTGCGCCACAGCCCGGTCCAAGTTTTTGAAAACAGAGCGTTTTCTGATTTTTCTAAATGGAATGTGCACCGAAATTAGAAATTGTATCTGCTGTCGAGAATGATTTCCGTTCTGCAACCCCGTAGTTGGACCACATATGCTTTGCAGCCCTCTCAAGTCCTTTGGGAGCAGAATCCTGTTATTTATTTATTTTATTTGTCGTGTCAGGGCAACCAGTCAAATTATATTACATTTCTAACAGAGCAAAGCAAACAAACAGACAAAATACAACATTTGTGAGTTTGGTAGTTGATTAGATGTCCTTTGACCAGTCTCTGTCCCCTTGGAGTGCTTCTGGTGTTGCCGCAAGAAGGTCCTCCCTGGTTCATGTGGCAGGGTTCCAGTTGCATCGCAACAGGTGGTCAGTGGTTTGCTCTTCTCCGCACTCGCATGTCGTGGACTCCACTTTGTGGCCCCATTTCTTGAGGTTGGCTCTGCATCTTGTGGTGCCAGAGCGCAGTCTGTTCAGCGCCTTCCAAGTTGCCCCATCTTCTGTGTGCCCAGGGGGGAGTCTCTCATTTGGTATCAGTTCTGGGTTTAAGCCTGCCACTTTTGGACTCTCGCTTGCTGAGGTGTTCCAGCAAGTGTCTCCGTAGAGCTTAGAAAACTATGTCTAGATTTAAGTCGTTGCCGTGCTGGCTGATACCCAAACAGGGGATGAGCTGGAGATGTCTCTGCCTTGGTCCTTTCAGTATTGGCTGCTACTTCCCGGCGGATGTCAGGTGGTGCGATACCGGCTAAGCAGTGTAATTTCTCCAGTGTTGTGAGGTGTAAACATCCTGTGTCTCATTGAGAGCCACATCCACTGTTTGAGCGTGGTGAGATGTGTTCCACACTGGGCATGCATACTCAGCAGCAGAGTAGCACAGTGCAAGGGCAGATGTCTTCACTGTGTCTGGTTGTGATCCCCAGGTTGTGCCAGTCAGCTTTCCTATGATATTGTTTCTAGCGCCCACTTTTTGCTTGATGTTCAAGCAATGCTTCTTGTAGGTCAGAGCACGGTCCAAGGTGACTCCCGGGTATTTGGGTGCGCTGCAAGGCTCCAGTGGGATTCCTTCCCAGGTAATAATCCTCAGAGCTCGGGATGCTTTTCTGTCTGTGTTTTAGAATCCTGCTGCTTGCTAACAACCAGGAACGACGAGAGTGGGATAGGATGGGGGCGGCAAGAGTGACAAGGCCGCGAATGGCAGGCTCCGGGCTGCCAGGCAAAGAGTCTGGTGTCGTGTCCGATTTCGTTGCCGTCTCCCCAGCCAAGTCTATAGAGCGGCAGTCTTTCCCCAGCTAATGAATTCAGGAGCGATGTGGCTTTCCCCATCTTGCGTTGTCAGCTTGCATTACGTTCAGGCGTGTGTCGAGAGAGGACCCGTCACCCCCGCGTTTGCGGTCCCTTTCCTTTCATATCCCTTTGAGATTCCCATCCAATTCAGAACCAGGCCCAATCCATCTTAGCTTCCAAAATCAGAGGAGATTGGGTATGTTTCGGGTGGTATGGGACAGCTATGCACATTACAAGAATTCAGCTGTTAGAACGTAAAACTATGATAGTCAAGAGTTCTTTCCATTATTACCGTATATACTTGAATATAAGCCGGGTTTTCCAGCCCCCTTTTTAAGGCTGAGAAAGCCCCCCTCGGCTTATACTCGAGTCAAGGTTATTTATTATTTTACTCTGTTGTTGTTGTTATTATTGTTATTATTATTATTAATTATTATTATTATTATTCTCTACTTATTATTGCTATTATTATTATTACATTTACTTTATTTCACTCTATTTGTTATTGTTGTTATTATTACATTTATTATTTTACTATATTATTAGCCGTCCCCTGCCACGCGTTGCTGTGGCCCACTCTGGTGGTCATGGGGGTTCTGTGTGGGAGGTTTGGCCCAATTCTATCATTGGTGGGGTTCAGAATGCTCTGTGATTGTAGGTGAACTATAAATCCCAGCAACTACAACTCCCAAATGTCAAGATTCTATTTTCCCCAAACTCCACCAGTGTTCACATTGGGGCATATTGAGTATTCGCGTAGAGTTTGGTCCAGATCCATTACTGTTTGAGTCCACAGTGATCTCTGGATGTAGGTGAACTACAACTCCAAACCCAAAGGACACTGCCCACCAAACCCTTCCAGTATTTTCTGTTGGTCATGGGAGAACTGTGTGCCAAGTTTGGTTCAATTCCATCGTTGGTGGGGTTCAGAATGCTCTTTGATTGTAGGTGAACTATAAATCCCAGCAACTACAACTCCCAAATGACAAAATCAACTTTTTGAGTGAAGGACATACATTGGGTTGTTAGGTGTCTTGTGTCCAAATTTGGTGTCAATTCGTCCAGTGGTTTTTGAGTTCTGTTAATCCAACAAACAAACATTACATTTTTATTTATATAGATATAGATAGATACATTCACATACATATATACATATTTATCACTGTTGTTTTTGCCTCTTGAGAGAGGAGGAGAGCTTTCCCTGTTTGGTCTATATTATTGTTATTATTGCATTCATTATTTTAATCTATTGTTATAAATAAATCTATTTTCTGTATTTATTTATTATTACATGTATTATTTTACTCTATTTATTATTATAACATTCATTATTTTACTCTATTATTACACTTATCATTTTACTCTATTATTGTTATTGTTACATTTATTACTATAATTATTATAATTATTACATTTATTGTTTCACTCTATTATTGTTGTTATTATTACATTTACTCTATTTATTATTATTATTATTACACTTATCATTTTACTCTTATTGTTATTATTAGTTATTACTATAATTATTATAATTATTACATTTATTGTTTCTCTATTATTGTTGTTATTATTACATTTACTCTATTTATTATTATTATTATTATTATTACACTTATCATTTTACTCTATTATTGTTATTATTACAGTTATTACTATAATTATTATAATTATTACATTTATTGTTTCTCTATTATTGTTGTTATTATTACATTTACTCTATTTATTATTATTATTATTATTATTACACTTATCATTTTACTCTATTATTGTTATTATTACAGTTATTACTATAATTATTATAATTATTACATTTATTGTTTCACTCTTGTTATTATTACATGTATTATTTTACTCTGTAATAGTTATTTTAATTACATTAATTTTCTTACTCTATTAATATTATTATTATTATTGTCAGAAGTGACTTGAGAAACTGCAAGTTGCTTCTGGAATGAGAGAATTGGCCGTCTGCAAGGACGTTGCTCAGGGGACGCCCGAATGTTTTGACGTTTTACCATCTTTGCGGGAGGCTTCTCTCATGTCCGCGCATGGGGAGCTGGAGCTGACAGAGGGAGCTTATCCGCACTCTCCCTGAATACGAACCTGCAACCTATACCAGTTATATCCTAAGTTGTTCATGCTCAGCGTCATTTTTTAAAATTTTAAATTATTACATTTGGCCCGGCCATTGGTTTTTTTTAAATGCTTGTGTGTTATTGTTTATTGTTTTGTCTATGTGATTTATATTAATTGTATTGCATTGATTGTTTTGTTATTGCTTTGTTATTGATGTACTGTGGGCTTGGCCTCACGTAAGCCACACCGAGTCCCTTGGGGAGGTGGTAGCGGGGTATAAATAAAGTATTATTGTTATTATTATTATTTATTGGTCTAGGTTGTTGTAGGTATTTCGGGCTGTATGGCCATGTTCTAGAAGCATTCTCTCCTGGCGTTTCGCCTGCATCTATGGCAAGCATCCTCAGAGGTTGTGAGGCCTGTTGGTCCTCAGTCCTGCCACAGTGCCACCAGGGCTAGGCAAAACTACGGTGAGGTGGATCTGTAATTGGTTAAATGGACGAACCCAGAGGGTGCTCACCAAGGCTTCCTCTTCATCCTGGAAAGAAGTGACAAGTGGAGTGCCACAAGCAGGGTTCCGTCCTGGGCCCGGTCCTGCTCAGGATCTTCATTCATGACTTAGATGAAGGGCTAGAAGGCAGGATCATCAAGTTTGCAGACGACACCAAATTGGGAGGGAGAGCCAATAGTCCAGAGGACAGGAGCAGGATTCAAAGGGATCTTGACAGATTAGAGAGATGATGGGCCAAAACTAACACAATGAAGTTCAACAGTGACAAATGCAAGATACTCCACTTTGGCAGGAAAAACGAAATGCAAAGATACAAAATGTGGGATGATACCTGGCTCGAGAGCAGTACGTGTGAAAAAGATCTTGGAGTCCTCGTGGAGAGGAAGGTGAACATGAGCCAGGAATGTGATGTGGTGGCAAAAAAGGCAATGGGATTTTGGCCTGTATCAAGAGGAGCCTAGTGTCTAGACCTAGGGAAGTCATGCTCCCCATGCTCTATTCTGCTCTGGTTAGACCACACCTGGAATATTGTGTCCAATTCTNTGAAAAAGATCTTGGAGTCCTCGTGGACAACAAGTTAAACATGAGCCAGGAATGTGATGCGGCGGCAAAAAAGCCAATGGGATTTTGGCCTGCATCAACAGGAGCATAGTGTCTAGATCCAGGGAAGTCATGCTCCCCATGCTCTATTCCACCTTGGTTAGACCACACCTGGAATATTGTGTCCAATTCTGGGCACCACAATTCAAGAGAGATATTGACTCTAAGCTGGAATGTGTCCAGAGGAAGAGGGCGACTCAAATGATCAAGGGTCTGGAGAACAAGCCCTATGAGGAGCGGCTTAAGGAGCTGGGCATGTTTAGCCTGAAGGAGAGAAGGCTGAGAGGAGATATGATGAGGGCCATGTATAAATATGTGAGAGGAAGCCACAGGGAGGAGGAGGAGGGAGCAAGCTTCCTTTCTGCTTCCCTGGAGAGAGACTAGGACGCAATGGAACAACGGCTTCAAACTACAAGAGAGGAGAATCCATCTGAACACGAGGAAGAACTTCCTGACTGTGAGAGCTGTTCAGCAGTGGAACCTTCTGCCCTGGAGGGAGTGTGGTAGAGGCTCCTTCTTTGGAAGCTTTGAAACAGAGGCTGGATGGCCATCTGTCAGGGTTGATTTGAATGCCATATTCCTGCTTCTTGGCAGAATGGGGTTGGACTGGATGATGGCCCAGGAGGTCTCTTCCAACTCTTTGATTCTAGGATTCTATAATGCAGATACAATGATCCTATTTGAAGCTGGAACCAACAGTTTCTCGGACAGTCATCTAAGCTCTAATCATACCTACTGCTGGATACTGTGGCTTCTAATCTGTATATACTCATGTATACATCTAAGACAGCTCCAAGAAAAATGCAGAGAACAAAACCAACCTCTGTCCATGGCATTCATTGACCTTGCAAAGGCATTCGACACAGTGAATCGCAGCGCTCTCTGGACCATCCTCCACAAAATCGGGTGCTCAAGCAAATTTGTGAACATCCTGCGGCTCCTCCATGATGACATGATGGCAACAGTCTTGGACAGCAATGGCTCCCAAAGTGACCCATTTAAGGTGGAATCGGGTGTCAAACAGGGATGTGTTATTGCCCCAACTCTATTCTCCATCTTCATCGCTATGATGAAGCGATGAAGGGAAGCTTCCCACCGGAGTGGAAATCATCTATCGGACAGATGGCAAGCTATTCAACCTCAGCAGACTGAAAGCCAAGACCAAGGTCACAACAACATCTGTTATAGAACTCCAGTATGCTGATGACAATGTCGTCTGTGCACATTCAGAAGAAGATCTACAAGCCACTCTAAACACCTTCGCAGAAGCATACGAGAAGCTCGGCCTGTCATTGAACATTGGGAAAACCAAAGTGCTCTTCCAACGGTCACCAGCCAATCCCTTTCCAATGCCAGAGATACAGCTTAATGGTATCACATTAGAAAATGGGGACCATTTCCGCTCCCTTGGCAGCCACCTCTCCACCAAAGTCAACATTGACACTGAAATACAACACCGCCTGAGCTCTCCAAGCGCAGCATTTTTCCGAATGAAGCAGAGAGTTTTTCAGGATCTGGACATCCATAGGGATACCAAGGTGCTTGTCTATAAAGCTATTGTCCTCTCAACCCTGCTCTATGTCTGCAAAACGTGGACTATCTACAGACATCAACATTGACTGTCTACAGACATCAACATTAAATACAACACTGCCTGAGCTCTGTGAGTGCAGCATTTTTCTGAACGAAGCAAAGAGTGTTTGAGGACCAGAACATCCGTAGGTGCTTGTTTATAGAGCTATTGTCCTCCAAACCCTCCTCTATGCCTGCGAGACGTGGACTGTCTACAGACATCACATGCAACTCCTGGAACGATTCCATCAGCACCGCCTCTGAAAAATCCTGCAAATCTCCTGGGAAGACAAGCGGACAAACGTCAGCGTGCTGGAAGAAGCAAAGACCACCGGCATTGAAGCGATGCTCCTCCGCCATCAACTCCGCTGGACAGGCCACGTTGTCCGGATGCCTGACCACCATCTCCCAAAGCAGTTGCTCTACTCCGAGTTCAAGAATGGAAAAAGGAATGTTAGAGGACAAGAAAAGAGATGTAAAGATGGACTCAAAGCCAACCCTAAAAACTCTGGCATAGACACTGAGAAGTGGGAAGCCCTGGCCCTTGAGCACTCCAGCTGGAGTGGCACGAATGGAGGGCGAAAGGGAGAAACATGCCAAGAGGAAGGTGCATCAAGCCAACCCTGATCGGGACCGCCTTCCACCTGGAAACTGATGCCCTCACTGCGGGAGAAGATGCAGAGCAAGAATCAGGCTCCACAGTCACCTACGAACCCACCTCCAGGACACCGAACTTGGAGGACCATCATCCTTGGACTACGAGGGATCGCCCGATATAATATGTAATATCATATATATATATTAGGGCTGGGCGGTTTCGTTTCGTTAATTCGTAATTCGTTAAAAATTCGTTATTTTTTTTATAACGAAGCGATAACGAACCATTCTGGAGCAACTTAAAAACGAAACGAATTTTTAAATTCGTTTCGTAAATGCTTCGGATTCGTTATGTATTCGTTTCATTATCGGTTTGAGGTCGTTTCGTTATTACGAGAGCTACTTGCTTTTCGGAAAGCCTGTAAAACCTTTCTTTTCTGACAAGCTTTCGATGGGTGAATAACTTGGGACTATGTCTGTTCTCGTTTTTATTGTATTTTAAAGTTGGTTGTATTGTTTTTAATCTACTGCTGTAAACCACTCCGAGCCAAATTGGGAGTGGCGGTATACAAGTCAAATAAATAAATAAATAAAATAAGTGAGTGAGTAAGTAAGTAAGAACTAGAGAACCAGGTTTGGGTTCATTTGGGCCGACACAGAATGCATACACATAAAACGATGCGTCCCGTGATTGCTTGGCTTGGGAAATAGCCAGAGGGATTTGCCCAACTTTTCTGTTCTCAGGGGATTATCTTTGCTGGGTCATGGACTGTCTCTAAGCTATGTCTTGGTACATTTTAGAAAGCAGTTTATACACTTTCTTGATAAGAGACAGATACACTCTACAGAAAAATACAAGTTACCCTAAAAGTCATGAAAAATAGATACAATTTATTGAAGGGTTAGAAACGATAACGTTTAGAGATTTACAGCTGCTGCTGGTTCGGTCTCCATCTTCTGATGCTTTGAACTTATGCAAGTCTGGAATGAATTTCTGAACTCTTGATGAACTAGAAATCTTCTGAGGGTGGGGTGGGGTGAAGGGAGGGTGTATTGTGTCTCGACAATAGGATGAGTGCTAGAATTGTTTAGTACGTATCTTAACAATGCCTCCAATTACTGGGTGAATGTGAATGGAGGTCTTTGGCAGCGGAACGGCTCATCCCTCTATTGTTGCCTCCAGTAATTAATGGCAATTTAAAATAGAAACACGGATTGGTTTTTCCTCCTTCATTGATGGAAGGATTACCGCTTCCTTTCACCCCAAACTTTTTCCAGGAAGATTAAACCTAATTGAACCCGGTGAATGCTCCTGCCCCCCCCCCCCCCCCGATTACTACTGTAGCGCATTGATTTTGAGACTATCCCGGGCGCTTAGAAACACCCAGTGCCTTTCCACCTTGGAGGATGTTTAACAGGAAATGTTCATTACGCCGTTAATCTGCTTTGCTACCTGGCCTAATCTCGTTTATGTCTTCATCATTTCCAAATAATTCTACCTTTTTTCTCCTCGACACTTGGATATGTGTTTTCGATTATGCCATCGACTGAGACATAGAATCCTAGAATCCTAGAGTTGGAAGAGACCTCCTGGGCCATCATCCAGTCCAACCCCATTCTGCCAAGAAGCAGGAATATTGCATTCAGATCACCCCTGACAGATGGCCATCCAGCCTATGTTTAAAAGCCTCCAAAGAAGGAACCTCCACCACACTCCGGGACAGAGAGTTCCACTGCTGAACATAGAATCCTAGAATCCTAGAGTTGGAAGAGACCTGGTGGGCCATCATCCAGTCCAACCCCATTCTGCCAAGAAGCAGGAATATTGCATTCAAATCACCCCTGACAGATGGCCATCCAGCCTCTGTTTCAAAGCTTCCAAAGAAGGAGCCTCCACCACACTCCGGGGCAGAGAGTTCCACTGCTGAACGGCTCTCACAGTCATAGAATCCTAGAATCCTAGAAAGTTGGAAGAGACCTCCTGGGCCATCATCCAGTCCAACCCCATTCTGCCAAGAAGCAGGAATATTGCATTCAAAGCACCCCTGACAGATGGCCATCCAGCCTCTGTTTAAAAGCTCCAAAGAAGGAGCCTCCACCACACTCCGGGGCAGAGAGTTCCACTGCTGAACGGCTCTCACAGTCATAGAATCCTAGAATCCTAGAGTTGGAAGAGACCTCCTGGGCCATCATCCAGTCCAACCCCATTCTGCCAAGAAGCAGGAATATTGCATTCAAATCACCCCTGACAGATGGCCATCCAGCCTCTGTTTCAAAGCTTCCAAAGAAGGAGCCTCCACCACACTGGGGCAGAGAGTTCCACTGCTGAACGGCTCTCTCTCACACTCAGGAAGTTCTTCCTCATGTTCAGATGGAATCTCCTCTCTTGTAGTTTGAAGCCATTGTCCCATTGCGTCCTAGTCTCCAGGGAAGCAGAAAACAAGCTTGCTCCCTCCTCCTACTTCCTCTCACATATTTATACATGGCTATCATATCTCCTCTCAGCCTTCCCTTCTTCAGGCTAAACATGCCCAGCTCCTTAAGCTGCTCCTCATAGGGCTTGTTCTCCAGACCCTTGATCATTTTAGTCACCCTCCTCTGGACACATTCCAGCTTGTCAACATTTCACAGAGTTTTCTTCAGCAATGGGAATAGGCTGCCTTAGAATGTGGTAAACTCTCTCTCTTTGGAGGCCTTTAAGCAGAGGTCAGTATCACTTTGTAATAGGCTTGGTTGATCAAAATATGCTTCAAAACTAGTTTTGGATGTAGGGTGCACTGGTAGTTGAATTCTAAAGTCACCTGGATTTTTCAATTTTTTTTTGAAATTTTCTGAAACTTTCGAAACTTTCGAATTGATTTGTTAATGCAGACACGCATGCGCAGTAGGAAAACAAAAAGCACTGGCACTGGGGAAACTTCAGGGTATTCTCCCTCCCTCATTTTTAGTCCAATCCTGATTTTATTTATTTATTTATTTATTTATTTATTTATTAACTTTATTTATTTACTTTATTTATACCCCGCTAACATCTCCCGAAGGACTCGGTGCGGCTTACAAGAGGCCAAGGCCCAACACATCAATAAAACAATAAATCAACAGCATAACAAATACAACAATAAATAAACTCATAAAGCAAAGCAATAAACATAAAAACAATAACAATAAGCATTAGACAGTAATGGATATGTTTTTGGAGATAGGTGCAGTGTGCAGACAATCCTAAATCTCTAGTAAAGTGCATTTAGGGACATGATGCTTGGAGTTTCCTATTCTGGGAAGGCACACTGGAACAACCATGTCTTCAAGCTCTTCCTAAAGACTGCCAACGTTGGGGCTTGTCTGATGTCCTTGGGGGGAGAGTTTCAGAGTTGGGGGGCCACCACAGAGAAGGCCCTGTCTCCTGTCCCCACCAACTGCGCTTGCAACGCAGGTGGGATTGTGAGCAGGGCCTCTCCAGATGATCGGAGAGATCATGTGGGTTCATAAATGGAGATGCGGTCACACAGGTAGGCGGGTCCCAAACCGTTTAGGGCTTTGTAGGTGAGCACCTGCACCTTGAATTGGGACCGGAAGATGAACGACAGTCAGTGGAGCTCCTTGAACAGGAGGGTTGACCGCTCCCTGTAAGGAGCACCAGTTAACAACCTGGCTGCCGCCCATTGGACCATCTGGAATTTCCGAGCCGTTTTCAAGGGCAGCCCCACGTAGAGCGCATTACAGTAGTCCAATCTGGAGGTGACCAAGGCATGGACCACCCTGGCCTGATAAAACTTGCTACAGTGGTAGAACACATGGACAACTGTTAGCTCACCAAAGTTCATAAGCTTTGACATATCTGTGGATTTTTGGCGAATTTTCAAAGGTTTTAATAAAATGGAAGGAAAAAAGAAGAGAGGCCAACCAAGGGCAAGATGGTTGGATGGTTTACTCGAGGTGACTGGATTGACCTTGAAGGAGCTAGGGGTGGTGATGGCTTACAGGGAGCTCTGGCGTGGGCTGGTCCATGAGGTTACAGAGAGTCGGAAGGAGCCTCCACCACACTCCGGGGCAGAGAGTTCCACTGCTGAATGGCTCTCACAGTCAGGAAGT
>NW_026847882.1:44004771-44033845 GCF_025583915.1 Anolis sagrei ordinatus | reverse complement strand
CTGTCTGTCTGTCTGTCTGTCTGTCTGTCTGTCTTTCAGTCTATCTCTCTATCTATCATCTATCTATTTCTGTCTGTCTGTCTGTCTCTCTGTCTCTATCTATCATCTATCTATCTATCTATCTATCTATCTATCTATCTATCTATCTATCTATCTCTCTCTCTCTCTCTCTCTCTCTCTAGCTATCTATTGGCTTGTTGTAAGTTTTTCGGGCTATATGGCCATGTTCCAAAAGCATTATCTCCTGACATTTCGCCTGCATCTATGGCAGGCATCCTCAGAGGTCTGAGACTTCCCAACAGGTGAAATGTCAGGAGAGAATGCTTCTGGAACATGGCCATACAGCCTGGAAAAACCTACAGCCCAGTGATTCTGGCCATGAAAGCCTTCGACAATACATCTATCTATCTCGATCCATTGATTGATAGATAATGGATGTAATGTTCTTAACTGCTTTAATGTATCTTAATTTTAATCTTAATTTAAATGTTGATGCTAATTGTATGTTGTCTTTAAGGCATTGAATAGTTCCCTATGTGTAACGGTTGCTTGAGTCCCCTTCGGGGTTGAGAAGGACGGGGTATAAATATCTATCTCTAAGAGAGGAAAAGACCTTATGTACAGGTTTTAGAGAGATAAACCTTTGGGATATTGAGGGGAATACAAATATATATTGATACATTAAGAACTACCCCATTCTTCATATCCCTAAACGTATACAAAAAAGTATTTTCCTCTTTCTAAGCTTATCTGTCTATTGTTTATCATCTTTCTTTCTTTCTCTAAGAGAGAGGAAAAGTACAGATTTGGAGATATAAATTCTTGGGATGTATTGTATGTGTGTGTGTGTGTGTGTGTGTGTGTGTGTGTATCTATATACATAAAAATGTAATGTTCGTTTGTGCAATTAACATAACTCAAAAACCACTGGGTGAATTGACACCAAATTTGGACACAAGAGACCTCTCAGGCCAACGAGTGACCATCACTCATAAGAACACTGAAAAACACAGTGGGAAGGACTTACAATCCCCCAAAAGCTAAATAATGAAAAGCTAAATGACAATACAGAAAAAAAGGAAGGAAGAGGGAGGAAAAGAAGGGGAGAAAGAAAGAAAGAAAGAAAGAAAGAAAGAAAGAAAGAAAGAAAGGAAAAAAGAAGGAAGCATGGAAGCAAAGAGCGAAGGAAGGAAGGAAAGAGGTAGAGAAGGAAGAAAGGAGAGAAAGAGGAAAAGAAAAAGGGGAAAGGAAAGAAAGAGGTAGAGAAAGAAGGAAGGAGAGAAAGAAAGAAAGGAAGGAAGGAAGGAAAGAGGGAGCGAAGGAAGAAGGGAAAGAAAGAGGGAGGGAAGGAAAGACAGAAGGAAGGGTGGAAGCAAAAAGCAAATGAAGGAAGGAAAGAGAGAAGGAAGAAAGGAGAGAAAGAGGAAAAGAAGGAAGGAGAGAAGGAAACATAAACAAGCATCCCAGTTCTTTCCCTCTCTATACGATTTCTTTCTTTCGTTCTCTCTCTAACAGAGAGGAAAAGTACAAATTTGGAGACATATATTCTTGGGATGTATTATGCATGTATGTGCCAAATTCAACAAACATCCCAACTCTTTCTGTCTCCAAACCAGTGCAGTGAAAGTGGTGCCAAACTGCGTTAACTCGACAGTGTAGATGCACCCATAACTTTAGAGCCTTGTTTTTGTGGGTTAAGCCCCTCCCTCTGCACGCAAACTTTCTCTCTTTCCCACCCTATTTTGGCCAAGTTTGCATCTTTTCTGAACTCCCCTCCCCTCCTCTTCTTGTTTCCATGATGGTATCAGCTTGGAATGCTGCCTTTCCTTGATTGCAAAATATTATTGAATTCTCTTTTACATGAGAGTATTGAGACAGAGAATGAGAGAGAGAGAGAAAGTGAGGCATATATAGTACCATTACTAACAATAACAATAATAGTGTCTATGCAAACCTTTGGATGGGGAATAAATAATGCTGTTGAGTACGATGACATTTTTTCATGACTCCAACCTTTTGGAATGCTCCGTTTGGAAGCTAGAAAAAGAAGCAATCACACTATGCAACACAAATTTTGTTCCTGGCTTATCAATGCCATTTCCTAATTGTTTCTATCATAAAGACATGAAAAAGTTTATTAAATTGCAAAAACTTTTGTTTTTACTGAGCACGTTTTGCTATAATTTTTCAATGAGTGTCTCACTCAGTCTCAATCAATTCAACCCAGTTTGTGGCAGTCACAAAAACAAAGTTTCTGGGGGATAACAACGACTTCCAAAGCCAGGACCAAACAATTAAACAGGAAAGGACACTTTCAAAACAGGAACAGAATTCCCACCCTGATTTTTGTAACATAGTGTTATTGCGCATCTTGACCCAAGACTTGAACAATGATATAGGACAGGCCTGGGCAAACTTCCTTTCTTTGATGGCTGCGTGCTAGCACTCCCTGCTGGGAGGACAGGCTGGCCAGCGATGGATGGAAGGAAGGAAGAGAAGGAGGAAGGAAAGGAGGAAGGAAGGAATGAAAGAAGGAAGGAAGGAAGAAACAGTGGAAGGGAAGGGAAGGGAAGGGAAGGGAAGGGAAGGAAGGAAGGGAAGGAAGGAAGGAAGGAAGGAAGGAAGAAGGAAGGAAGGAAAGGAGGAAGGAAGGAAGGAGAAGGAAGAAAGAGAGAAGGAAGGAAAAAAGGGAAGGAAGGAAGGAAGAGTGGAAGGGAAAGATGGAAGGATGAAAGGGAAGAAGGGAAGGGAAGGGAAGGCAGGAAGGAAGGAACAGTGGAAGGGAAGGATGGAAGGATGGAAGGAAAGAAGAAACAGTGGAAGGGAAGGGAAGGAAGGAAGGAAGAGTGGAAGGGAAGGATGGAAGGAAAGAAAGGAGGAAGAGAGAAGGAAAGAGGAAAAGGAAGGAAGGAAGGAAGGAAGGAAGGAAGGAAGGAAGGAAGAGAAGGAAGGAAGAGAAAGGGAGGGAGAAGGAAGGAAGGAGAGAAGGAAGAAAAAAGGAAGGAGAAGGAAAGGAAGAGAAGGAGGAAGGAAAGAGAGAAGGAAGGAAAAAAGGGAAGAAAAAAGGGAAGAGAAGAAGGAAGGAAAGGAGGAAGGAGAAGGATGGAAGGATGGAAGGAAGGAAGAAGGAAGGAAGGAAGGAAGGAAGGAAGGAAGGAAAGGGAAGGGAGGAGGAAGGAAGGAAGGAAGGAGAAGGAAGGAAGGAAAGGGAAGGAAGGAGGAAGGAAGAAGGAAGGAAGGGAGAAGGAAGAAAAAAGGAGGAAGAGGAAAAGGGGAAGGGAAGGATGGAAGGAAGGAAGGGAAGGAGGAAGGAAGGGAAGGAGGAAGGAAAGAGAATGAAAACAAACGAAAGGGAAAGAAGGACAGAAGAAACAGTGGAAGGGAAGGATGGAAGGAAGAACAAAAGGGAAGGAAGAGAGGAAGGAAGGAAGGAACAGTGAAAGGGAAGGATGGATAGAAGTAATAAAGGGAAGGAAAAATAGAAGGAAGACAGGGTTGAAGAGAAGGATGGAAAGAAGGAAAAGATAAAGGAAAGAGAAAGGGAAACGAAGACAAAAGGGAAGGAAGGAGAAAGAGGGAGAGAGGGAGGAAAGAGGGAAGGAAGGGAAGGATGGAAGCAGAAAGAGAGAGGGAAGGGAGGAAGGTAAGGAGGAAAGAAAGAAAGACATAAGGGAGGGAAGGAGAAGGACAAAAGGGTGGAAGGGGGGAAGGAAGTAAGGAATGGAAGGAGGAAGGAAAGAGAGAAGGAAGGAAGAATGAAAGGGTGGAAGGAAAGGAGAAAGAGAGAGGGAAGGAGGAAGGAAAGAGGGAAGGAAGGAAAGATAGGATGGTGTGAGAGAGCAGGGCCTGAGAAAAGAGCCCAAGGAGCCATATCTGGCCCGCGGGCCTGGGTTTGCCCCTAACTGGTATAGGATCATAGGAGCTGTAGTTTGGCATTTCTGGTGGAATTTCCTTCTCTGGAGTTTCTGACACAGAGGTTGGATGATCATCTGGAAGGAGGGCTTGGATGGTGCCTTTGTTGCTGGCAGAAGGGAGTTGGACTGGGTGGTTTTTGGGGATCTCTTCCAGCTCTAGGATGTGTTGATTCTATGATGTTGTTGGTTACGTGAAAGATTTTGGGTTCTGACGTCCTGGCTCTTCCTTCCTTCCTTCCTTCCTTCCTTCCTTCCTTCCTTCCTTCCTTCCTTCCTTCCTTCCTTCCTTCCTTCCTTCCTTCCTTCAGGTGAACAATGCCAATGCCGTGGGGAACAGCAACATGGCTGCCAAAGCATCCCGCACGGCCCGCACTCTCAACATTGTCGGGATCGTCCTCGGAGTGATCGCTATTATTGCCGGCATCGTGTTTTTCGTGGTCGTGGCAAAGAAGGCACACTGAAAGTACTGCCGGGGAGCCACCACATCCATCCGGCTTGGAGGAACAACCCAAGGTCTCTCCATTAATGGGAGATGGAGAAGGAAGATAGAGGAAAAGAGCCTTTGTTCCTGGTATTCTCTCTCTCTCTCTCTCTCTCTCTCTCTCAGTACTTTATTGTTTTGCCCTCCTTTAATGCCTTCGGAGCAATTCTCAAAGCTGTAAGCCAATAAAGCTCCAAATGCTTTGTAATAAAACTCCAATGTGTTTCGGTGCATCTTCTTTTCCAAAGTTGACCCCAGGTCCATAGAGACAGCTTGACGCCACTTCCACTGCCATGACTCAATGCTATCGGACCCTGGGAGTTGTAGTTTGACAAAGTCTTGAGCCTACTCAACCAAAGGATTCTGGTATCTCATCAAAGCATAGCAGAGTGAAGATCTGTATGGTAGAATTAATGCAGTTTTGACACCACTTCAACTCCCATGGCTCAATGATATAGGACCCCGGGAGTTGTAGTTCGACGAGGTCTTGAGCCTCCTCAGCCACTGGTGCCTCATCAAACCATAGCATAGACAAGATCTAAATGGAAGAATTAATGCAGTTTTGACATCACCTCAATTGCCATGGCTCAATGCTATAGGATCCTGGGAGTTGTAGTTTGATGAGGTCTTGAGCCTCCTCAGCCACTGGTGCCTCATCAGACCATAGCACAGTGAAGCTCTATATGGTATAATTAATGTAGTTTAACACCACTTCAAATGCCATGGCTCAATGCTATTGGACCCTGGGAGTTGTAGTTTGATAAGGTCTTGAGCCTCGTCAGCCAAATGACGCTGGTGCTTCATCAAATTATAGCATGGGCAAGATCTATACAGTAGAATTAATGCAGTTTTGACACCACTTCAATTGCCATGGCTCAATGCTATAGGACCCCATGAGTTGTAGTTTGAGAAGGTCTTGAGCCTCGTCAGCCACTGGAGCCTCATCAAACCATAGCATAAAGAAGATCTATATGGTATAATTAATGTCGTTTGACACCACTTCAACTGCCATGTCTCAATGCTATAGGACCTTGGGAGTTGTAGTTTGACGAGGTCTTGAGCCTCCTTGGCCACTGGTGCCTCATCAAACCATAGCATAGACAAGATCTAAATGGAAGAATTAATGCAGTTTTGACACCACCTCAATTGCCATGGCTCAATGCTATAGGATCCTGGGAATTGTAGTTTGATGAGGTCTTGAGCCTCCTCAGCCACTGGTGCCTCATCAGACCATAGCACAGTGAAGCTCTATATGGTATAATTAATGTAGTTTAACACCACTTCAAATGCCATGGCTCAATGCTATTGGACCCTGGGAGTTGTAGTTTGATAAGGTCTTGAGCCTCGTCAGCCAAATGACGCTGGTGCTTCATCAAATTATAGCATGGGCAAGATCTATACAGTAGAATTAATGCAGTTTTGACACCACTTCAATTGCCATGGCTCAATGCTATAGGACCCCATGAGTTGTAGTTTGAGAAGGTCTTGAGCCTCCTCAGCCACTGGAGCCTCATCAAACCATAGCATAAAGAAGATCTATATGGTATAATTAATGTAGTTTGACACCACTTCAATTGCCATGGCTCAATGCTATAGGACCCCATGAGTTGTAGTTTGAGAAGGTCTTGAGCCTCGTCAGCCAAAGGACACTGATGCCTCATCAAACTATAGCACAGACAAGTTCTTTACAGTAGAATTAATGCAGTTTTGACACCAGTTCAATTGCCATGTCTCAATGCTATAGGACCTTGGGAGTTGTAGTTTGACGAGGTCTTGAGCCTCCTTGGCCACTGGTGCCTCATCAAACCATAGCATAGACAAGATCTAAATGGAAGAATTAATGCAGTTTTGACACCACCTCAATTGCCATGGCTCAATGCTATAGGACCCCATGAGTTGTAGTTTGAGAAGGTCTTGAGCCTCCTCAGCCACTGGAGCCTCATCAAACCATAGCATAAAGAAGATCTATATGGTATAATTAATGTCGTTTGACACCACTTCAACTGCCATGTCTCAATGCTATAGGACCTTGGGAGTTGTAGTTTGACGAGGTCTTGAGCCTCCTTGGCCACTGGTGCCTCATCAAACCATAGCATAGACAAGATCTAAATGGAAGAATTAATGCAGTTTTGACACCACCTCAATTGCCATGGCTCAATGCTATAGGATCCTGGGAATTGTAGTTTGATGAGGTCTTGAGCCTCCTCAGCCACTGGTGCCTCATCAGACCATAGCACAGTGAAGCTCTATATGGTATAATTAATGTAGTTTAACACCACTTCAAATGCCATGGCTCAATGCTATTGGACCCTGGGAGTTGTAGTTTGAGAAGGTCTTGAGCCTCGTCAGCCAAAGGACACTGATGCCTCATCAAACTATAGCATAGACAAGTTCTTTACAGTAGAATTAATGCAGTTTTGACACCAGTTCAATTGCCATGGCTCAATGCTATAGGACTCCATGAGTTGTAGTTTGAGAAGGTCTTGAGCCTCCTCAGCCACTGGAGCCTCATCAAACCATAGCATAAAGAAGAGAAGGTCTTGAGCCTCGTCAGCCACTGGAGCCTCATCAAACCATAGCATAAAGAAGATCTATATGGTATAATTAATGTAGTTTGACACCACTTCAACTGCCATGTCTCAATGCTATAGGACCTTGGGAGTTGTAGTTTGACGAGGTCTTGAGCCTCCTTGGCCACTGGTGCCTCATCAAACCATAGCATAGACAAGATCTAAATGGAAGAATTAATGCAGTTTTGACACCACCTCAATTGCCATGGCTCAATGCTATAGGATCCTGGGAATTGTAGTTTGATGAGGTCTTGAGCCTCCTCAGCCACTGGTGCCTCATCAGACCATAGCACAGTGAAGCTCTATATGGTATAATTAATGTAGTTTAACACCACTTCAAATGCCATGGCTCAATGCTATTGGACCCTGGGAGTTGTAGTTTGATAAGGTCTTGAGCCTCGTCAGCCAAATGACGCTGGTGCTTCATCAAATTATAGCATGGGCAAGATCTATACAGTAGAATTAATGCAGTTTTGACACCACTTCAATTGCCATGGCTCAATGCTATAGGACTCCATGAGTTGTAGTTTGAGAAGGTCTTGAGCCTCCTCAGCCACTGGCGCCTCATCAAACCAGAGAATAGACAAGATCTAAATGGAAGAATTAATGCAGTTTTGACACCACCTCAATTGCCATGGCTCAATGCTATAGGACCCCATGAGTTGTAGTTTGAGAAGGTCTTGAGCCTCCTCAGCCACTGGTGCCTCATCAAACCATAGCATAAAGAAGATCTATATGGTATAATTAACGTAGTTTGACACCACTTCAATTGCCATGGCTCAATGCTATAGGACCCTGGGAGTTGTAGTTTGACAAGGTCTTGAGCCTTGTCAGCCAAAGGACGCTGGTGCCTCATCAAACCATAGCATAGAAAAGATCTATATGGCAGAATTAATGCAGTTTGACACAACTTTGACTGCCATAGCTCCATCCTATAGGATCCTGGGAGTTATAGTCCAACGAGGTCTTGAGCCTCTTCAGCCAAAGGATGCTGGTGCTTCATAAAACCACATCATAAAGAGGATTTCCACTATAGATTAATGTAGTTTGACACCACTTTTTGTTCCATGACTCAATGCTATGGAATCTTGGGATGTGTAGTTTACCCTTTTTTTCTTGCAGAGAAGGCTCAATTACCCCGTGAAAGCAGCTGAGGGGAAAAGGAAAGGGCCCGAGAGGAGGAATTGTGGGAGTTGAAGTCCAAAACACCTGGAGGGAAGGCTGAAGTTTGCCCATGCCTCTCCTAAATCAACCCAGTTGGGTGAATGAGTCATATGTTTCTAGTTTATTTATTTATTTAAAATATTGATCTTCCACCCTTCTCACCACAAAGGGGACTCAGGGCGTAGTACAGCATATACACAGGCAAACATTCAATGCAGGGACACAAATTCACATACAATACATAAACATTAAAAAACATTTATCAAAATATTAAAATACACCATTTAAAACCATCCTAGTTATCCACGTCAAATCTAATCTAATTGCTTTTATTGTTTTAATCGTTTTTACGGGTTTATGGCTATTCCTGCCGATAATATTGATTGTTTACGTTAATTGTTATTAGTGTTATAATTACTGTTGTTATTGATGTTATGTTTTTGATGTTATGTTTTTGTAATACAGGCATCGAATTGTGCCTTGTTTGTGTAAGCCGCCCTGAGTCCCCCCGGGTGAGAAGGGCGGGGTATAAGCAACCGTAATAAATAAATAAATAAATAAATAATTAGTCTGGTCATCTTTCCTACTGCTGCTTTATTGCCCTGTCCCGAAAACTTGGTCCCACAGCCAAGTTTTGACCATCCTTCTGAAGGACAGGAGGGAGGGGGCTGACCTGATCTCACCAGGAAGGGAGTTCCATAGCTGGGGAGCAATCACCGAGAAGGCCCTGTCTCTCGTCCCCACCAAACGTGCCTGTGACAATGGCGGGACGGAAAGCAGGGCCTCCCTGGAGGATCTTAATCTCTGTGACAGTTCATAGGGGGAGATGTGTTCGGACAGGTAAATTGGGCTGGGGTCGTTTAGAGCTTGATAGGCCAAAGCCAGCACTTTGAACTGTGCCCGGTAGCAAACTGGCAGCCAGTGGAGCTGGCGTAACATGGGAGTTGTATTCTCCCTGTATGCCGCCCCAGATATTAACCTGGCTGCCTCTCGTTGGACTATTTGAAGCTTCTGAGCAGTCTTCAAAGGCAACCCCATGTAGCGTGCATTGCAGTAGTCTATCCTAGATGTAGAAGGAAAGGACCATCCAGTAAAGAAGGGGGGAAAGCCTTTACCTTGCAATAGATATCCGTAGAAAAACAACTCAAGAGAAACGCCGAGTCTTCTGATAAAAGAGTTCTTCAGGGTTTTAAATTAGCTTAGATAAATTGTCAGTAAATTGTCTTGTTAGCATGCCAGGCCTTCAGTCTGTTTAGGTTTCTTAACTTTAGTTTTAGTTTTTAGAAGTTCTTAGTAAGAAACCCACGGAGTGACATTATCAGGGTTTTTCACTCTCCGCCATCTTCCAGGTGTCTCCACACCACTATAACTTCCATGGTTCAATGCTACATCTGTCTTTCACGCTATACAGTTACAAGATTTTACACTACTTTTAACTATGTCTCTATCCAATTGAATACTAGTATCAGTAATCCCACAAGGAATACCAGAAAACTCTAGTGTCTCAACAAACTATCCTAGATGTAAGGAGAGCATGGACCACCGTGGCCAAGTCTGACTTTCCAAGGGATGGGTGTAGCTGGTGCACAAGTTTTAATTGTGCGAATGCTGCCCTGGCCACCGCTGTAACCTGGGATTCCAGGCTCAGGGATGAATCCAGGAGGACCCCCAAACTGCGTACCTGTGCCTTCAGGGGGAGTGTAACCCCATCTAACACAGGCTGTAACCCTATACTCTGTTCGGCCTTGCGACTGACCAGTAGGACCTCTGTCTTGTCTGGATTCAATTTCAATTTGTTGGCTCTCATCCAGTCCGACACAGCAGCCAAGCACCGGGATTTGGACATCCTCCTTAGTATCTGGTGTAAATGAGTGATAGAGTTGGATGTCATCTGCGTACAGATGGCATCGAACTCCAAAACTCCGGATGATCTCATCCAGTGGCTTCATGTAGATCAGTGGTTCTCAACCTGGGGTCCCCAGATGTTTTTGGCCTACAACTCCCAGAAATCCCAGCCAGTTTACCAGCTGTTAGGATTTCTGGGAGTTGAAGGCCAAAAAATCTGGGGACCCCAGGTTGAGAACCACTGATGTAGATGTTAAACAACATAGGGGACAATACTGAGCCCTACAGGACCCCTCAGGACAATGCCTGTGGGGCCAAGCAGGAGTCCCCCAGCAACACCTTCTGGGTACGACCCTCCAGGAAGGACTGGAGCCACTGCAGAACAGTACCTCCAAGACCCATCCCCGCAAGGCATCCCAGAAGGATATCGTGGTCTACGGTATCGAAGGCCGCTGAGAGGTCCAGAAGAACCAACAGGGACACACTCCCCCTGTCGAGCTCTCTGCGGAGATCATCCACTAAGGCGACCATGGCTGTCTCTGTTCCATGTCCCGGTCTGAAACCCGACTACAAGGAAGGAGATTCCATCTGCTTGTGAAACTCGGTGGTTGCTGTCACAGGACATCCAACTCTTTGTTTGCCACTCAAGCAGGGGCGGCTCAACCCATTACACAAAGTAAGCATTAGCAGTATAGTTGATTTTGCCCAGGGGTGCTCTTGAGGCGCTCTTGGGGGAAAATAGACCTTGACATATGCGAGTTGTAGTTACTGGGATGTATAGTTCACCTACAATCAAAGAGCATTCTGAACTCCACCAATGATGGAATTGAACCAAATATGGCACACAGAACTTCCATGACGAACAGAAAATATATATCAATGATTGGTTGGGGGAGGGGGGTGGGTGCCAAAATACGGTTTGCTTACCATTGAAAATTACCTAGGGCCGCCTCTGGCAGTAATGCACTGTTTAATGTTTTTGCTGTGTTTCAGCTTCTGCAGCATTGTTTTTAAACATGTGCCTGGCATTACCCGCACATGCAAGGGGGGTGGAAAAGCTCAGGGAGGAAATGCTGGGCAGTGTTTCCTCTGTGGAGCCTGCCTTCCTCCGCAGAACGGGTGGCCATGGAGAGGGGTAAATAAATATAGAAGTTTCCCAGCAAGGGCAACCGGACTCTGTACCCGATTGTTTCCATCAGTGCCTCGAGGCCGTTATTGGATGGCTGCATGCCAGCAGGTTGAGGGTGAATCCAGCAAAGATGGAGATCCTATGACTGGGTCGACCGGGCAGTCGGGACATCCAGCTGCCTACCCTGGATGGCGAGGCGCTACGCCCGTCCTCGTTGGGCAAGAGTCTGGGAGTCCTTTTGGACCCTCTACTGACGATGGAGGCCCAGGTCTCCGGCACCCAATATTCTCATCCATTTCATGAAACACCACCCACAATTCACTGAATACAAGTGAAACATGAAGAAGGCATCTCTAACAACACATGCATGCAAAAACTAAGCAGGTACATCTCTATACAGATATTACACATCTCAGACCAGGCAGTGGGGATATCCAGCTGCCTACCCTGGATGGCGAGGTGCTACGCCCATCACCATTGGTCAAGAGTCTGGCAATCCTTTTGGACCCTCTGCTGACGATGGAGGCCCAGGTCTCCTCCGTGAGCAGAACCGCCTTCTTTCCTTCACCTGCGGCAGGCTACACGGCTGGCCCCCTCCCTGTCCAGGGACGACCTGGCTACGGTGATCCAGGCCATGGTCATCTCAAGACTGGACTACTGTAACGCCTTCTACATTGGCCTTCCTCTGTCGGTGATCCGGAAGCTCAAGTTGGTACAAAATGCAGCTGCTCGGCTTCTTGCGGGAATTCCGATGAGATGCCACATCACCCCAATCTTACTACAGCTGCATTGGTTACGAATTGATCACTTTCAAAGGGATGGTACTCACCTTGAAGGCCTTGCATGGTCTGGGGCCGATGTACCTGAGGGACCGCCTCACCCCCTACCAACCCCAGAGATCCCTCCGTTCTGAGGACCAAGATCTATTGGAAATTCCCAGTGTCAAGACCTTGCGTCTAACAGCAACCAGACGCAGAGCCTTCGCAGCAGTGGCACCATCGCTCTGGAATACTCTGCCACCTGAAGTCCGTGCCTTGCGGGACTTACCGGCTTTCCGCAGGGCATGTAAGACATACCTGTTTCGACAGGCTTTTAATGTTTGATATTGTTGTTTTTAAATTGTTTTAAATTGCTTTTAAATTTTGTTAGATTTTAGCCATTCTTGTAAGCCGCTCCGAGCCCCAGGGGAGTGGCCGCATAGAAGTTTAAATAATAAAAATAAATAAATTAAAAAAAAGGTTCAAGGAAAAAGGTGATTGTGTTTGCTGGGAAGCTGCAAGAAGCTGTGATGGGATGTGCATTTGGAGGTCCCCAAACAGGCAAGTTCCCACCAATTAATGAGGAAGTGTTTGATGAGGAGATGCGTGACAATGGCTGCTGTGGTGTATCGTATGACATGTTGCAGAGCACTCTGTCTCAACCTTCCTAATCCCGTGACCCGTTAATCCAGTTCCTCATGTTGTGGTGACCCCCAACCATAACGTTATTTTCCTTGCTACTTCCTCACTGTAATTCTGCTACAGTTATGAATCATCGTGTAAATATTCTGTATGCAGGATGTATTTTCATTCACTGGACCAAATTTGGCACATATACCCAATATGCCCAAATCTGAATACTGGTGGAGTTGCAGAAGAATTGATTTTGTCATTTGGAAGTTGTACTTGCTGGGATTTATAGTTCACCTACAATCAAAGAGTTACTGAAGTCAGAATTCGGAAGGTGAAATGTATATAATGACATTTAGTTTTTGCTTGTATGGACTTTCAACCTGTTGGTAAATATTTATAATTACTAGCACCTGGGAGCCAAAACACTGGACTTAGGCTTTCAGGTCAGCTGGATTAAGCAGCTGAAAGGGAAAAGGAAAGGGACTGAGGGTGTCAGGAATGGTGGGAGTTGAAGTCCAAAACACCTGGAGGGAAAGGCCCAAGTTGGCCCATACCTGCTGTCAACCCAATCCAGGTGATCCAGAGACCACACTCCACAAACAGTCAACAGGAAGGGGCCTGAGGGTGTTAGGAATGACGGGAGTTGGAGTCCAAAACACCCGGAGGGAAAGGCCCAAGTTGGCCCATACTGATGTAAACCCAATCTAGAGGCCACACTTCACAAACAGTCCATAGGAGGAGGCCTGAGGCTGTGAGGAATGGTGGGAGTTGGAGTCCAAAACACCTGGAAGGAAAGGCCCAAGATGCCCATACCTGCTGTAAACCCAATCCAGGCGACCCATGAGGCCAGAGGCCACACTCCACAAACAGTCAACAGGAAGGGGCCTGAGGCTGTTAGGAATGGTGGGAGCTGGAGTCCAAAACACATGGAGAGAAAGGCCAAATTGGCCCATACCTGCTGTAAACCCAGTCTAGAGGCCACACTCCACAAACAGTCCATAGGAAGGGGCCTGAGTCTGTGAGGAATGGTGGGAGTTGGAGTCCAAAACACATGGAGGGAAAGGCCCAAGTTGGCCCATACCTGCTGTAAACCTAATCCAGGCGACCCATGAGGCCAGAGATCACACTCCACAAACAGTCAACGGGAAGGGCCCTTAGGGTGTTAGAAATGGTGGGAGTTGGAGTTCAAAACACCTGGATGGAAAGGCCCAAGTTAGCCCATACCTGCTGTAAACCTAATCCAGGGGACCCATGGGGCCACAAACCACACTCCACAAACAGTCTACAGGAAGGGGCCTGAGGGTGTTAGGCATGATGGGAATTGGAGTCCAAAACACCTGGAAGGAAAGGCCCAAGTTTGCTCATACCTGCTGTAAACCCAATCCAGGCGACCCATGAGGCCAGAGATCACACTCCACAAACAGTCAACGGGAAGGGCCCTTAGGGTGTTAGAAATGGTGGGAGTTGGAGTTCAAAACACCTGGATGGAAAGGCCCAAGTTAGCCCATACCTGCTGTAAACCTAATCCAGGGGACCCATGGGGCCACAAACCACACTCCACAAACAGTCTACAGGAAGGGGCCTGAGGGTGTTAGGCATGATGGGAATTGGAGTCCAAAACACCTGGAAGGAAAGGCCCAAGTTTGCTCATACCTGCTGTAAACCCAATCCAGGGGACTCATGAGGCCAGAGGCCACACTCCATAAACAGTCAACAGGAAGGGCCTGAGGGTGTTAGGAATGGTGGGAGTTGGAGTCCAAAACACCTGGAGGGAAAGGCCCAAGTTTGCCCGTACTGCTGTAAACCCAATCTAGAGGCCACACTTCACAAACAGTCCATAGGAGGAGGCCTGAGGCTGTGAGGAATGGTGGGAGCTGGAGTCCAAAACACCTGGAGAGAAAGGCCGAAGTTGGCCCATAGCTGCTGTAAACCCAATCCAGGAGACCCATGAGGCCAGTAACCACACTCCACAAACAGTCTACAGGAAGGGGCCTGAGGGTGTTAGGAATTATGGGAATTGGAGTCCTAAATACCAGGAGGGAAAGTTGGTCCATACCTGGTGTAAACCCAATCCAGGGGACCCATGAGGCCAGAGACCACACTCCACAAGCAGTCTACAGGAAGGGGCCTGAGGGTGTTAGGAATGATGGGAATTGGAGTCCAAAACACCTGAAGGGAAAGGCCCAAGTTAGTCCATATCTGCCATGAGGCCAGAGGACACACTCCACAAACAGTCCACAGGAAGGGGCCAGAGGCTGTGAGGAATGGTGGGAGTTGGAGTCCAAACACCTGGAGGGAGGGCCCAAGTTTGCCCATGCTGGAGATAAAGGACGAAGCCCTTGTGTTGACCAACCAACCCTCAATCATTGCAGCTGTCTCATTTTCATTTGTATTGGAAGCCACTTTGGTGAGAGAGATGAGCTATCGTCCCCATTCAGTTGAAACAAAGGCCTGTCATCCCCACTACCCAATACGATGGAGTGGCCTCCAGTTTGGATGAAGGCGCCCACAATCTTGACAGCAGAACAATAAGCGGGAAGGTCTTATCAGTTCCACTTCCCGGCAGGAAGCGGAGAGGACAGCGTCGGCTGGATGGAGCCGCAGAAGAAGCAAAGGGTCAGCCAAGGTCACGTCACACGGACGGATTTGCTTGTTGGTTTTCCTGAGCTTCTCCTCCTTTCCCATCCACTGCACCTATCTATTTGGATTTCTTTTTTAAATAACATGTATTAAAAACACAAATTTATTTAATTATCATGTCAGGGGCAACTAGACCATTGTATCACATTTCTAACAGAACAAAACAAACAAACAAACAGACAAAACACAAAGTTTGCAAGCTTGGCATTCTATTAAATGTCCTTTGACTAGTAGCTGGCCCCTTGGAGTGCTTCTGGTGTTACTATAAGAAGGTCCTCCATTGTGCATGTGGCAGGTCTCAGGTTGCATTGCAGCAGGTGGTCAGTGGTTTGCTCTTCTCCACACTCGCATGTCGTGGATTCCACTTTGTGGCCCCATTTCTTGAGGTTGCCTCTGCATCTCGTGGTGCCAGAGCGCAGTCTGTTCAGTTCCTTCCAAGTCACCCAGTCTTCTGTGTGCCCAGGGGGGAGTCTCTCATTGTGTATCAACCATTGGTTGAGGTTCTGGGTTTGAGCCTGCCACTTTTGGACTCTCGCTTGCTGGGGTGTTCCAGCGAGTGTCTCTGTAGATCTTAGAAAACTATTTTAGATTTAAGTCGTTGACGTGCTGGCTGATACCCAAACAGGGGATGAGCTGGAGATGTCTCTGCCTTGGTCCTTTCACTATTGGCTACTACTTCCCGGCGGATGTCAGGTGGTGCAATACCGGCTAAGCAGTGTAATTTCTCCAGTGGTGTAGGGCGCAGACACCCCATGATAATGCGGCATGTCTCATTAAGAGCCATGTCCACTGTTTTAGCGTGATGAAGTGTGTTCCACACTGGGCATGCATACTCAGCAACAGAGTAGCATAGCGCAAGGGCAGATGCCTTCACTGTGTCTGGTTGTGATCCCCAGGTTGTGCCAGTCAGCTTTTGTATGATATTGTTTCTAGCGCCCACTTTTGGCTTGATGTTCAGGCAGTGCTTCTTGTAGTCAGAGCACAATCTAGAGTGACTCCCAGGTATTTGGGTGCGCTGCAATGCTCCAGTGGGATTCCTTCCCAGGTAATCCTCAGAGCTCAGGATGCTTGTCTGTTCTTAAGGTGAAAAGCACATGTCTGTGTTTTAGATGGGTTAGGGATCAGCTGGTTTTCCCTGTAATAGGCAGTAAGGGCACCTATTTATTTATTTATTTTATTTAGCAGTTTTGTATACCGGTCTTCTCACCTCCATCAAGGGACTCAGGCCGGTTTCCAACATCAATATTACAACAATCATTAAAAACATCGTATTCCAGCTTACACTAAGACATTAAAATCAAATACAATCATATCATTACAATGGTCAGTCGTCATCATAAAATCATTATTCGTCGACATCCACCCATATCACAGAACTTGACTCATTCTTTGAATGCCAGTTCCCAGAGCCAAGTTTTCACCTGTTTTCTGAACATCAGGATAGAGGGGGCCATGCTGATTTCCAGTGGAAGGGAGTTCCAGAGTCGAGGGGCCACCACCGAGAAGGCCCTGTCCCTCGTCCCCACCACACACACGTGAGGCCGGTGGGACCGAGAGCAGGGCCCCTCCAGACTATCTTAGCAATCTTGATGGTTCATAGGGGAGAATACGTTTGGATAGGTAAACTGGGCCAGAGTCATTTAGGGCTTTATAGGTTAACACCAGCACTTTGAATTGTGCTCGGAAGCTAACTGGCAGCCAGTGGAGCTGGTGCAACAGAGGAGTAGTATGCTCCCTGTACCCTGCTCTTGTTAGTAATCTGGCTGCTGCATTTGGACTAGTTGGAGCTTCCGGGCAGTATTCAAAGGCCCACATAGAGAGCATTGCAGTAATCTAAACGGGATGTAACCAAAGCGTGGATCACCGTGGCCAAGTCAGACTTCCCAAGGTACGGGCGCAGCTGGTGCACAAGTTTTAACTGTGCAAAAGCTCCCCTGACCACCGCCAAAACCTGGGGCTCCAGGCTTAGGAGAGCTTCTGTTCTACCATCTCAAAGCTCCCTGCTTGAGCAGTAATGCCACGATCATCAGCATAGATGAAGCTCTCTGTCCCTTCTGGCAGTGGCTGGTCATTTGTGTAAATGTTGAACATGGATGGAGCAAGCACGCTCCCCTGAGGCAGGCCGTTCTTCTGTTTCCGCCATCTGCTTCTCTGGCCCTGGAACTCAACAAAAAAGCTCCTGTTTTGTAGCAGGTTTCCTATGAGGCAGGTGAGGTGGTAGTCCTTACAACTACCAAGCTTGCAAACTCTGTTTTGTCTGTTAAAAAATTGTTAAAAATGTAATACAATTGTCTGGTTGATACTGACACGATAAATAAAAACAGGAAGTCGGTATTGTGGTTAAGCCATTTCTCACCTGTTGTGCTCAATATGCTTTTCAATGATCACAGAAATGATCACAGATTAAATATCTCAGCATGCATGGTATGAATCATAGAATCACAGAATCATAGAATCAAAGAGTTGGAAGAGACCTCATGGGCCATCCAGTCCAACCCCCTGCCAAGAAGCAGGAATATTGCATTCAAATCACCCCTGACAGATGGCCATCCAGCCTCTGTTTAAAAGCTTCAAAGAAGGAGCCTCCACCACACTCCGGGGCAGAGAGTTCCACTGCTGAACGGCTCTCACAGTCAGGAAGTTCTTCCTCATGTTCAGATGGAATCTCCTTCTTGTAGTTTGAAGCCATTGTTCCGCGTCCTAGTCTCCAGGGAAGCAGAAAACAAGCTTGATCCCTCCTCCCTGTGGCTTCCTCTCACATATTTATACATGGCTATCATATCTCCTCTCAGCCTTCTCTTCTTCAGGCTAAACATGCCGCTCCTCATGGGGCTTGTTCTCCAGACCCTTGATCATTTTAGTTGCCTCCTCTGGACACATTCCAGCTTGTCAATATCTCTCTTGAATTGTGGTGCCCAGAATTGGACACAATATTCCAGATGTGGTTTAACCAAAGCAGAATAGAGGGGTAGCATTACTTCCCTAGATCTAGACACTATGCTCCTATTGATGCAGGCCAAAATCCCATTGGCTTTTTTTGCTGCCACATCACATTGTTGGCTCATGTTTAACTTGTTGTCCACGAGGACTCCAAGATCTTTTTCACATGTACTGCTCTCGAGCCAGGCATCGTCTCCCATTCTGTATCTTTGCATTTCGTTTTTCCTGCCTAAGTGGAATATCTTGCATTTGTCCCTGTTGAACTTCATTTTGTTAGTTTTGGCCCATCTCTCTAATCTGTCAAGATCGTTTTGAATCCTGCTCCTGTCCTCTGGAGTATTGGCTATCCCTCCCAATTTGGTGTCGTCTGCAAACTTGATGATCATGCCTTCTAGCCCTTCATCTAAGTCATTAATAAAGATGTTGAACAGGACCGGGCCCAGGACAGAACCCTGCGGCACTCCACTTGTCACTTCTTTCCAGGATGAAGAGGAAGCATTGGTGAGCACCCTCTGGGTTCATCCATTTAACCAATTACAGATCCACCTCACCGTAGTTTTGCCTAGCCCACATTGGACTAGTTTCCTTGCCAGAAGGTCATGGGGGACCTTGTCGAAGGCCTTACTGAAATCCAGGTACACTACATCCACGGCATTCCCCGCATCTACCCAGCTTGTAACTCTATCGAAAAAAGAGATCAGATTAGTCTGGCATGACTTGTTTTTGATAAATCCATGTTGACTATTAGCGATGACCGCATTTGTTTCTAAGTGTTTGCAGACCACTTCCTTAACAATCTTTTCCAGAATCTTGCCTGGTATCGATGTGAGGCTGACCGGAGGTAGTTGTTTGGGTCATCCTTTTTTCCCTTCTTGAAGATTGGGACCACATTGGCCCTCCTCCAATCTGCTGAACTTCTCCCGTTCTCCAAGAACTCTCAAAGATGGTTGCCAATGGTTCCGAAATGACTTCCGCTAGTTCCTTCAATACTCTGGGGTGTAGTTGATCTGGCCCTGGGGACTTGAACTCATTAAGAGCGGCCAGGTATTCCTGGACGCTTCTTTCCCAATTTGGGGTTGGATGTCCTCCAATCCCTCATCCACTCCATCTTGCTGAGGTTGAAGACTCTCTTTTTGTGAGAAGACCGAGGCAAAGAAGGCATTAAGTAGTTCTGCCTTTTCCCTATCCCCTGTCAGCATTGCCCCATCTTCTCCTCGAAGAGGTCCTATCGCCTCCTTGTTTTTCCTTTTTATACTGACATAAGAATAGAAGCCCTTTTTATTGTTTTTAATGTCCCTGGCAAGTCTGAGCTCGTTTTGTGCTTTAGCCTTGCGGACCTTTTCCCTACAGGTGTTGGCTATTTGTTTGAATTCTTCTTTGGTGATTTCTCCCTTTTTCCACTTCTTGTGCATGTCTCTTTTGTGTCTTAGCACAGTTAGAAGTTCTTTGGACATCCATTTTGGCTTCTTTGCACTTGTCCTATTTTTTCTCTTTGTCCTATTTTTTCTCTGAATACCTGTTTAAGGAGCTCCATTGGCTACCGTTCATCGGTCCCAATTCAAGGTGCAGGTGCTTACCTACAAAGCCCTAAACGGTTTGGGACCCGCCTACCTGTGTGACCTCATCTCTGTTTATGAACCCACACGATCTCTTCGATCATTTGGAAAGGGCTTGCTCACGCTCCCGCCACCATCGCAAGCGTGATTGGTGGGGACGAGGGAGAGAGCCTTCTCGGTGGTGGCCCCTTGACTCAGGAACTCACAGATATAGTATCATAGATTTGAAAGGGACCCCTAAAAAGGACAATGATATGTTGCATGTTCCAGAGTAGGCAAACAGACACTCTCCACATCAACACTGACAAAGAAACAGCAAGAAATACTGTTTACCCACAAGCAGAAAGACATTCCATATATTAGAAACCAACACTTTCTCATTACTTTATTTTCCAGATCAACAGACTGGGCCACAGCAATGCCTGGCAGGGGACAGCTAGTATTACAATAAAAATAAAAGTGCTGCCTCCTGTTTCTTTGCCAGTTGATGTGGAGATTGTCTGGTTTGCCTACTCTGGAACATGCAACATATCATTGTCCTTTAAGGTTTCCTTTCAAATCTATGGTACTATATCTGTCATAAATGTGTGCGTGTGTGAATCATATATATCTACCTATATCTGTGTCTAGATGGCTCTTTGTCAGGAGGGCTTTGATTATGTTTTCTTGCCCTGGTGAAGGGAGGTGGACTGGATGGCTTTTAGGCAGCATTTCTCAACCGGGGGGTTGGGAAACCTGGAGGGAGGGTTGCGAGGGGGTGTCGGAAGGGTCACCAAAGACCATCAGAAAACCCAGTATTTTCTATTGGTCATGACGGTTCTGCGTGGGAAGTTTGGCCCAAGTCCATCGGTAGGTTCAGAATGCTCCTTGACTGTAGGTGAACTATAAATCCCAGGAACTACAACTCCCAAATGTCAAGGTCTATTTCCCCCAAACTCCATCTGTGTTTATATTTGGGCATAATGTGTATTCGTGCCAAGTTTGGTCTAGATCCATCATTGTTTGAGTCCACAGTGATCTCTGGATGTAGGTGAACTACAACTCCAAAACCAAAGAACACTGCCCACCAAACCCTTCCAGTATTTTCTGTTGGTCATGGGAGTCCTGTGTGCCAAGCTTGGTTCAATTCCATCATTGGTGGGGTTCAGAATGCTCTTTGATTGTAGGCGAACTATAATCCCAGCAACCATAACTCCCAAATGACAAAATCAATTTTTTTTGAGTGAAGGACATACATTGGGTTGTTAGGTGTCTTGTGCCCAAATTTGGTGTCAATTCGTCCAGTGGTTTTTGAGTTCTGTTAATCCCACAAACGAACATTACATTTTTATTTATATAGATGGCTGTCAAAACCCCTCCCCTCCCCAAAATGTATCCTCTGATTGGCTGGGAGCAAACAGCTTAGGCTTCGCCTCCCAGCAGGCTTGATTGAAGAAAAACACTTCATCGTTCTTCCAACTCATTCCGAAGCAAAAGAGCGCAACGTGGTTCCAATCTATAAGGGACTTCTGGCTTCAAACAAAGAAAGCTAAAATTTCCAATTTTATTATGAGTTCCACCATATCCGAATAAACCTATCCATCTCTACTGTCAACACTTTGGAGTATGAGAATGCTATGACTCCCTTTAGGAATCTGTCCTAGTATAACTACTTCTCATTCTTTCCTATCCTAGGGCTCCAAAATGGCAATTACTACGGAGTGACTGATGGCTTCCAAGTCAGGAGGTCAGTGAACCCCTTCCTGGTTTTGCCTGCTTTTAAAAGAGGTCCTGGGACTATTTCAGCACCTGGGACAACTCCATTAAGTCTGAGGCAAAACTTCATTAAGTTACAGAGATGAGATCCATCAGCCATCTTGGCATAGGGCGATATACTGTATTTACTTGAATCTAATGCTCACCTTTTCTTACCATTTACCTTCCTAATATTAGAGGTCAGTCCTGGTTTTGCCTACTTTTAAAGGAGGTCCTGGGACTATTTCAGCACCTGGGACAACTCCATTAAGTCTGAGGCAAAACTTCACTAAGTTATAGAGACAGGATCCGTCAGCCATCTTGGCATAGAACAATATACTGTATTTACTCGAATCTAATGCTCACCTTTTCTTACTAGGCCTGGGCGGTTTCGTTCGTTAATTTTGTAATTCGTTAAATATTCGTTATTTTTAGCAATAACGAAACGATTACAAAACATATTTTCAAACCCGGAAGGGTTTAAAAATAACGAACCGGCAACCCCCAGAGTTTTAACGAGCTTCCGCCCGTTTCGTAAATGGGATGGAGGCTGCTGGTGCCCTGGGAGCCAATCCGGCGCTCCCAAGCACCCAAGCAGTGCACCGTGGCTGTTTCTGATTGGCCGGCAAGCCCTTTAAAAGCGGCTCCGCGCGGCCGTACAGCTCATTGTTGCAGAGGCGAGGGAGAAGAGAGGAGGTCCGGGAGGGTGGCTTCAGGCTAGCATTGGGTTGGCTTGCAACTAAGCTTGGATTGGATTCATTCCTTGCTGCTTAATTCCTTGCTTGGATTCATTCCTTGTTGCTTAATTCCTTGCTTGGATTCATTCCTTCATTCCTTCCTTCGGTTTTTGTCAATTAGTTTGTTAATTTTCCATTTTTAAATATTTTTTAAAAATACCTGTCTTTTATTCTTAAAAAAAAAAAAAAAATATTCTAAAAAAAGAAAAGACTCTTCTGTTGCTGTGTGCTCTCGTTTGCCCTGTCTCGTGGCTGTGTTTGCTTCATATCAGGGCCAGTTCTTGGTTAATTTTCCATTTCTGAATATTTTTTAAAAATACCTGTCTTTTATTCTTAAAAAAAAAAAAATATTCTAAAAAAAGAAAAGACTCTTCTGTTGCTGTGTGCTCTCGTTTGCCCTGTCTCGTGGCTGTGTTTGCTTCATATCAGGGCCAGTTTTTGGTTAATTTTCCATTTTTGAATATTTTTTAAAAATACCTGTCTTTTATTCTTAAAAAAAAACCAAAAAATATTCTAAAAAAGAAAAGACTCTTCTGTTGCTGTGTGCTCTCGTTTGCCCTGTCTCGTGGCTGTGTTTGCTTCATATCAGGGCCAGTTTTTGGTTAATTTTCCATTTTGAATATTTTTTAAAAATACCTGTCTTTTATTCTTAAAAAACAAAACAAAAAATATTCTAAAAAAGAAAAGACTCTTCTGTTGCTGTGTGCTCTCGTTTGCCCTGTCTCGTGGCTGTGTTTGATCCACATCAGGGCCAGTTTTTGGTTAATTTTCCATTTCTGAATATTTTCTAAAAATACCTGCCTTTTATTCTTAAAAAAAAAACAAAATATTCTAAAAAAAGAAAAGACTCTTCTGTTGCTGTGTGCTCTCGTTTGCCCTGTCTCGTGGCTGTGTTTGCTTCACATCAGGGCCAGTTTTTGGTTAATTTTCCATTTCTGAATATTTTTTAAAAATACCTGTCTTTTATTCTCAAAAAAAATCAATAAATATTCTAAAAAAGAAAAGAATCTTGTGTGCCTGCCTGTGTGTGCGTTTCTCATTTGTGTGGCTGTGTTTGGTCCACATCAGGGCCAGTTTTTGGTTAAGTTTCCATTTCTGAATATTTTTTAAAAATACCTGTCTTTTATTCTTAAAAAAAACAAAAAATATTCTAAAAAAGAAAAGACTCTTCTGTTGCTGTGTGCTCTCATTTGCCCTGTCTCGTGGCTGTGTTTGGTCCACATCAGGGCCATTTTTTGGTTCAGTTTCCATTTTTGAATATTTTCTAAAAATACCTGTCTTTTATTCTTAAAAAAAAAAAAAAATATTCTAAAAAAATAAAAGAGTCTTCGGTGGCTGTGTGTGCGTTTGTCATTTGTGTAGTTCCAACCAGTGCGCTCCTTTTGCCAACAGAAAGTGCTACATACACTGCTCGCTCATTATTTGTGTAGTTCCAACCAGTGCGCTCCTTTTGCCAACACAAAGTGCTATAATACAGTGCTCGCTCATTTGTGTAGTTCCAACCAGTGCGCTCCTTTTGCCAACACAAAGTGCTATAATACAGTGCTCGCTCATTTGTGTAGTTCCAACCAGTGCGCTCCTTTTGCCAACACAAAGTGCTATAATACAGTGCTCGCTCATTTGTGTAGTTCCAACCAGTGCGCTCCTTTTGCCAACACAAAGTGCTATAATACAGTGCTTGCTCGCTCATTTGTGTAGTTCCAACCAGTGCGCTCCTTTGCTCATTATTTGTGTAGTTCCAACCAGTGTGATGAAACGCTTCCTTCCCGGCTTTTCTAGTCGCAAGGGCCAAGTGCTATCGCGAATACCGAAGAAAGGCAGGGGACTGAAGATGAACACATTGACAAGAAGGGAACATTCATCCAACGAGATGGTTATTGAAACACCCACAGATGCTTCAACCAGCTGTGAGATGGCAGAACCTTCTTCTTCATCAGTTCGAAAGACTCTACGTTCAGATCCTGATGTCGTTCCAAGTACCTCTGATATTACTTGTTATGAAGAGGAGGGCGAGGAGGCGGACGTGTCAGAGGAATGGGAGGAAGACAAGATGGAATGTGCTTCCACCACAGGAATTAGTGATCAAGAGGACTGCATGCTGAGACATGCTGATGGAGGGCGAGCTACAGAAACAACCAACGATTATACTCCCTTCCACAAACACCGACAGTCCAAACACGAGCATGAGTACATCTGAAGTGCCTAGTAGGGGTAGGCCGAGATCGCTCCTATGGGATCATTACGACGTCCATCATGAGAGGGCCACTTTGGCAGTTTGCAGGCATTGCGGTGTGAGCGTCAGCAGAGGAAAAGATATGAGGCATCTTGCCACAACAGGGCTAAGGATGCACATTAAGATACACCACCCCCAAATGTGAAGTTGGTCCTTCTTACTTAACTTGCAATACTGCTACAGAAATTAGTATGTATGCAATACTTCCCAGATAATTTTCAGAGTTTTTTCAAAGTGCAATTTCTGTTACTTTTTGTTACTTTTTCTTTATTTCTTATATTTACTTTCTAAGTTTTTATAATAACATTATTTTTATATATTAATAATTTATAATTTAATTTTATATATTATTTTTATTATTATTTATAATTATATTTTATAAATATTTTATAAATTTAATTATATTTTATTTAAATATTTATATTATTATTTATTTCATTTATATAATATATATAATAATATATTATTATATTATATTATTTTATTTTATATTGTATATATTATATAATTTTATATTATTTATTGTTATTATTTATTATTATTATTATTATTTATATTTTATTTATTTAAATTTTATTATTATATTATTGTTTATTTCATTATATTATTAAATTGACTCAGTTTTGGATACTTTATCTTATTACTTTTTTATTTAATATCTTAATATCTTGTTCTATTTGATTATTTTATTTGATTTATTTTATGAAATGATTTTGTTTACAGCATTGCGCAGTCGCGTCCGCCATTTTAACGAATCGATTCGTTATTATTTTAAATAGCGAATCGATTCGTATTTAAAAACGAAGTTTCGGAAGTCGCTTTTGCGCATGCGCAATCGCGTCCGTCGTTTTAACGAATCGATTCATTATAACCTTAACGAATTGACCCCCCGCCAATAACGAAGCTTCGGAAGTGATTTTGCGCATGCGCGGGGGGCCCGCCATCTTAACGAATTGATTCGTAAATATTAACGAAATTTCGTAAATACCGAACTTTTTTAAGGGAAAATTTTGTAATTATTTTAAATATCGAAACAAAAAAACACCCCAATTACAAATCAATTTTAGAAACAAATTTTTGCGTTGTTACCCAGGCCTATTTCTTACCATTTACCTTCCTAATATTAGAGGTCAGTCCTGGTTTTGCCTACTTTTAAAGGAGGTCCTGGGACTATTTCAGCACCTGGGACAACTCCATTAAGTCTGAGGCAAAACTTCACTAAGTTACAGAGATGAGATCCATCAGCCATCTTGGCATAGAACAATATACTGTATTTACTCGAATCTAATGCTCACCTTTTCTTACCATTTACCTTCCTAATATTAGAGGTCAGTCCTGGTTTTGCCTACTTTTAAAGGAGGTCCTGGGACTATTTCAGCACCTGGGACAACTCCATTAAGTCTGAGGCAAAACTTCACTAAGTTATAGAGACAGGATCCGTCAGCCATCTTGGCATAGAACAATATACTGTATTTACTCGAATCTAATGCTCACCTTTTCTTACCATTTACCTTCCTAATATTAGAGGTCAGTCCTGGTTTTGCCTACTTTTAAAGGAGGTCCTGGGACTATTTCAGCACCTGGGACAACTCCATTAAGTCTGAGGCAAAACTTCACTAAGTTATAGAGACAGGATCCGTCAGCCATCTTGACATAGAACAATATACTGTATTTACTCAAATCTAATGCTCACCTTTTTTGACCAAATTACTTTCCCAAAATTAGGGTGCACATTAGATTTATGTAACATGTTAAATGCTTTTTTGGGTTTCAGGGTTCTGAAAATGGTGCATTAGACTCGAGTAAATATGGGTCCTTCTTTGTGCGTTTCCAACCTTGGGCTCAAAGATTTGGAGAATGAGCTTCATTTATGGTGTTCCTTTGGTTGACTTTGGTTCTTTCCCCACTAACTCACTGGGATTCACTAGGTTTCTTGGCTACTAGGAAAAGTGTGTCTTTGGCATCACACACCGACAGGAGAGAGGTCAACCCAAGGCCCTGAGACCACAGGACTTCAAAGCCGGCCCCTTTCACAGCATCTCTGACCATTTCTGGCGTCAGGTAAAGGCAACCGAACTTATGTGGGCCAACCATGTAGTAGTTTTCCTCCATAATTGCTGCAAAGATGAGGTGGCCCCCAGGTTTGACCAAGGAGGCCACATTCTTCATAGCTGAACAGTAAGCGGGAAGATCATCGCAAGCCGATTCCAGGCAGAAAGTGGAGATGATGGCGTCGACTGGCTGGAGCACCAAAGGATCCAAGGGATTGGCCAGGGTCACGTCGCACGGCAGGACCTGCTTGATGGTCCTCCTGAGCTTTTCCTCCTTTTCCTTCCACTTCTCCCTAGAAGGAACGAAAGGGAGAGAATGACCATAAACAACCATGGAGGCATCTCTTTCCGCTTGGAAGCATCAAGTTAAAATGAAGTGCAACAGATTATTTAATTAATTAATTAATTAATTAATTAGCTATATTTATATACTGCCCTTCTCATCCCGCAGGCGACTCAGATTAGGTAATCATGTTTTATATTGAGACTCTGTAAAAGATAGTTCAAAATCAGGGAATTCATAGTTTTGCTAAGGACACCAGGCTGGAATGATCCCATAATCCCCTATCTCTCCCCCATGTGGGAACCTAAGGCTTTTTCCATGGCCCTATGGCCCAGCTCTTATGGACTTTCTGTGAAATTTCATGAACTTTATAGGAACTTTTATAAACTCTTGCTAAACTTTATGAACTTTTATGAAATTTGGGGGGGGGGGGCTTTCCCTTAAACCCTGCATGAGTCCCCCTCTCTTCCTATGAATTCTTTGTATGTTCCCTTGCCCCATTCCACATCCCCTATGTGTATGTATGTTTATATGAAAATATGAAGGGAAAAGCCACTGTTTCATGAAACCAGCAATTCTCATGGCCCAGGAAGACCCTTCACGACTCCAGAGCTGGTAATCCCTTAACAAAAGGTTTCACCATGCCCACTTGCATGGACAATAAGAATAAATAGCTCTTATCAGATCAGACTTTGGAGGGCAAAAAGCCAGACCATCTGGGATGATAGGAGTCATGGACATTTCAATTACTCAACACAAAGGGTGTCTTCTTATCTGTGAAGAAACAGGAATTTCACCACAGTCTTTCCATTGTGTCAATCCCAACTGGCCGAAACCCACTTCAGCTTCATCCATAAATCCCATACCTCAGGACTATGAAACAAAGGATCTAGCTCCTTGGGGGCTAGACAGAGATGATGATGCAAAAAATTAAAACAATAACTCAGATTCTGGCTTGAGAGCTAAGCTATCGCTGAATCACTAGGCAAACATTGGTCACCTTAATCTTGACAACTAGACATTTCTTCATTGTTTTCCTAGTTTCCCGCTTCCCGTCCACCTCATTGGCTGAGAGGCCAAAGCAGGGCTCAGGCCACCATTGGCTCTTCTGTTGGCTTGCTGATGTCACAACAAAGCCAGCTCAGAGGGGTGGGCACAGGAACTTTTGAATCTGAAGGCTATAAATATTGTATCTTTTTGTCCAGTGGGCATGTCAATTTTTTTGGCAGGCTACTGCCATCGTCATCCTTTCCAGCAGGCCGGGCCTCCTCCTTGAGGGACCTGGGACTGCTGGCTGCTCTGTTTCTCATTCCCACAGGACGAGAGGAAGAGAGGCAGTGGAAGGAGATCCGAAAGGAGAGATCTGGAAGCAGAGCGGCGCCAGCCAGGCAATGGGCCTCTAGGACAAAGTCAACAAGAAGGCACCCAGGAGTCAAGTCGAGAGTCGAGTGACTTGAAGGCTCAGAACTCAGAACTGTGGAATCCAATGGCATTGGCTAGACACCTTGTCTCTTGGCGTGCTGGTGGCTAAGAACCAGGTGGTTTATTGGTTGCAGGCTACCAGGGTTGGCATGTGGCATGGGCGCTGGATCTGGTTTCTTCCCCTCCCCTACTGGCCAGGGAGAAAACATACGGCGGTTCCCAGGGGTACTGTGTTTCATTGCTCAGTATTGTGCCCCCAGATGGTCTCATCAGGTATCGGTCAGAAGCAGGCTGATCGATCTTGATCCAGAACCCATGCCAGTCAGTCAACCCCTTGTTCCTGTAATCAATAAAATAAGTTGTGGCCATTTTTTATTCCACCTACATGTCAGTGTCATCTCTGGTTCTGCTGGTGGGAGGAGTGTCGCTCATCCACACACAACAATATCTCATACTCCAAAAGTGATGGAACAAGCAGAGCAGGCATGAGATTTTGGGACCCGCCTACCTATGTGACCGCATCTCTGTATACGAACCCACATGATCTCTTTGATCATCTGGAGAGACCCTGCTCTCGATCCCACCTGCATCGCAGGCAAGATTGGTGGGGATGAGGGACAGGGCCTTTTCGGTGGTGGCCCCTCGACTCTGGAACTCACTCCCTAAGGACATCAGGCAGGCCCCAACTCTGGCAGTCTTTAGGAGGAGCTTGAGGATGTGGTTGTTCCAGTGTGCCTTCCCAGAATAATGTTCCCATAGCACTTTGTCCTCCAAAGCACTTTACATATGAGGTCTGCTTGTATGTTTTCCACAAACTCCACTTTCACCTTTTCGCCCATGCCCTGGCATTACTTCCAATTTTAACTTTACATTTGGCCTACCCACAGTTTTAAATTGAGTGCTGTCTTATTGTTAATTTTTTTTATTAATGTTTTTCAAATATTTTACATTGCATATAAAAAGAGAGAACTGAAGGAAGGGGGG
>NW_026847882.1:43993453-44004671 GCF_025583915.1 Anolis sagrei ordinatus | reverse complement strand
TAAGCCYTACCTCRCGTTTTGCTTACTTTAGCTGTCCTTCGCTTTATTTCTTCTTCCTTCCGACATCAGTTGTCCCGGACTGGAAAGTACTTGCTTTGTAATTTTCCCATTTTCTTGATCTCTAATCCTCTTGGCTGCTTGTGTTGTTGGCCGGTAGAAAGAAGGGAGCGACTTGAAAAATGTCCTCCCGCTGCGTCTTGAGTCACTCCCCGCGACCTGTTGCCGGGTGTTTTTTGGGAGTCCCCTTGAGGGGGGCACCGTTTTACACCGTCGGCCAGGTAGCGGGGTATTTCTACCCCTAAGACCTCAGTCTGTCTTGTGAGGGAGGGAGAAAAACTGCCCCTCCGACTCAAGAGATGCACAGCTGTCCCCAGCAGCAGTTGGAGACACGTCTTCCACCATGCGGCCACCAACCGGAAGTCTTGTCTTATTGTTAATTGTTGCATTTTTTATTGTCTATGTTTTTATTTTAATTGCTTGTATTGTTGTTATTATTGCTTGTATGGTTGTATTTGGGCTCGGCCTCATGTAAGCCGCACAGAGTCCCTTGGGGAGATGGTAGCGGGGTACAAATAAAGTATTATTATTATTATTATTATTATTATTATTATTATTATTATTATTATAGATTGGCACAGGATCTACATTGGGAAACCATTGGGAAAGGTTGGAAGCAACAGCTGAAAGACAAGCCTTTGGGATCAGCTAGAGTGCAGATGCACACGAGCTTAAATGTTCACTAGTGAGTCAAATGTAAAGTAGCAATTTGTGGGTAAATGCTCAGAGCCGGTGGCAGAGCCTGCAGAGTCTTGTGTCATCTTTCGGGCTAAGAAATTGTTAGACATTTATGGACCTCAACCACATCCTATTGCCCTTCAAAACACTCAAAACTCTTTTAGTCAATACTTATGGGCTTAGGAACCATGGCACCCTCCAGACATTGTTGGACAGAAAGTCCCAGAAACCATAGCCAATGTGAACTGAAGTCCTGATACATTGCGAAGGGCTCACAGATCCCCTTCCCTTCTTATTAATGGATGGAAACGGAAACATAGCCAACAATTAGATACCAATCTGTACCTGTCCCCCTCCAGCTGGCAGGTATATTTCACCATGGGGGTCCAGTCGAGGGCTTCCGGGTCCTTCTTCAGCCACTTCTGCAACTCTGCCCGGTTCTGCTCAAGTAAATCTGTGGCAATGATCTCCTTGAAGGACTCACATGCAGAGAGCAGTTGGTAGATGGAGGGACCGGTGCCGATGTCAATCAGGGTGTCTCCTCGGATGCCGTCTGTGTGTCAAAGGAAACATGAACTACCCCAATCTGCTGTCCCTGATGGTCTCTTCTCTCTACATGTCCTCCCTCCCTCCTTCCTTCAGCTGGTTTTGGAGTGTGCCTCCCTCCTTTGCCAGCTGGGACATCCTGTTTATTTTATCTTTGATTGCTTCCAGACAGTAACTATAATTTGGGAGAAAATGGGTTTAAAAGGGGGGGTGGTGGTGGTCAAATGATGTATGTGCTAAATGCACACTCAACCCCCTACTAATGACTTTACCAGCAAGTTCAGTGAAACTTTATGTGAAGTTTCTACTTAGTGACAACCCTCCCCACGTGACCTTGGCGGTTGCCAAGTTTCTTTCTGAGGTACCCTGGATTAGACAATTCTGAATTTTAGACACAAGTATTTAGCCAACTTGTGTTTTAAGCAATTTTTAACTGTTGTTAATTTTACCCATATGTGTGCCCAAGTGGTTGTTCTTTCTTCTTATTTCTCATTGCCTGTATACCTTGAAGCTATACCCTATCTAGGAACGACCTGGCTACGGTGATCCAGGCGACGGTCATCTCGAGGCTTGACTACTGTAATGCCCTCGACATTGGCCTTCCTTTGTCAGTGATCCGGAAACCGAAGCTGGTGCAAAATGCGCTGGCTCGTCTTCTCGCCGGGGTGCCGGCGAGGTGTCATATTACCCCAATTCTCCAACACCTGCACTGGCTACCGATTGAGGACCGGATCACTTTCAAGGTGCTGGTACTAGCCTTTAAGGCTCATGGTTACACTATTTCCAACTTAGAGAACACTTTACTAAAGATCAAAAAAAGGGCTTCATGGAGAAGGATGACTTCTGGGAAAAAATCTTATGTAAAGATAAGAAAAATATAACAACAATATATAACACAATACTAAAATGGGCAACCGAACCAGAATTAATTAAAGACTGTATGACAAAATGGGCAAAGAACATTGGCAGAGAGTGGGAACAAGTATGGTCTAGAAAGATCAAATACACATATTCCTCAGCACTAAAAGAGAATTGGTACAAAATGCTGTACCGATGGTACATGACGCTGCAGAAACTGGGACAAATGTACAAACACAACTCTACTAAATGCTGGAAATGCAACAACCAGACCGGAACTTTTTTCCATCAATGGTGGTCATGCCCCGCTGCTCAGAAATATTGGAAAAAAGTGAACGAAATATGCGGGAAAATCCTAAAACATAAGATATGAGAAAAAGCTGAATACTACCTACTCGGAATATTCGAAGAAGAATGGGATTTAAGCACAAACGACGATATACTGTTCACCTATCTTACGACAGCAGCAAGAGTAGTCTATGCGAGGAAATGGAAAACAAAAGAAATACCAACGGAAGAAGAATGGTTACAGAAAGTTCTAGAAATAAAAGAAATGGATATGCTAACCTATGTATTAAAAGACACATCCGGACACCCGCTCAAAAGAACAGACTGGAACCCATTAAAAGAATACATGGAGAGAAATGCAGCTCCAGGAAAATAAGAGTGGATCAAAAACAAGAGCCAGAATAAAACTACAAGGGATAAGCTACAAATCAAAGCTGAATAGAAGAATTGAAACCGTGAACGTGGAGAAGATAGAGTTGGAAGTCAATCCCTCAAGACCCCCCCCCTCCCACCCCTTCATCGTCCCTCCCCTTTCTAGATCCCACCTAGCCCCCTAGGTAAACACCTGATAGGGAACACCTCCCCTTACTTTACCTTATTTTTCCCACCCCCCCTACACAGTTTTTAAGCTATTTTGTATAACTAATAAAACCCCCTACAGCTGTATTTTGTATTTTGAAAACCTTTCTAATAAAAATTATTTTTTTTTAAAAAAAGGCCTTATATGGTCTGGGGCCGGCGTACCTGAGAGCCCGCTTATCCCCCTACCAACCCCAGAGATTACTCCGGTCTGAAGACCAAAACCTGCTTGCAGTCCCTAACATCCAGACCTTTCATTTGTCATCTACTAGGCATAGAGCCTTCTCGATCGTGGCCCCTTATTTATGGAATGCCTTGCCAGTTGAAACTCAAACCATCCGAGACCTACCTGCTTTTCGGAAAGCCTGTAAAACTTTTCTCTTCTGACAAGCTTTTGATGGGTGAGCAACCCGGACTATGCCTGTTCTCGCTGCCTATTGTTATTGTTATGGTCATTTTAAAGCTAATTGTATTGTTTAAATCTGTTTCTGTAAACCGCTCCGAGCCAAATTGGGAGTAGCGGTATACAAGCTGAATAAATAAATAAATAAACAATAAATAAATAATAAATAAGCTGAAACACGCCGGAACTTCTTATAGCTTTTTATCCTTGTTTTTAGCCAACATGTATTTTAAGCAATTTTATCCACTGGATATTCTAAATCTCATTACCTGTTCAACTTGTACGCTACAGTGTAATAAGGGTCTCTGGACCAAAATAAAATCTATCTATCTATATGCACACTCAATCATAGCAATGGAGGGAAAACCTGATTCAAAAAGGTCTTTTTTTATCCCGGTCCCAGGAGAAAGAAGTATATTTTCCCATAACTGTGTGGCCCTACAGTCATGTAAAGTTCAGGACTTCCTTCTTTGCACCCTGTGGAGTGCAAAGAAAGCTTCCTGGCCCATGCTAGTTTGAAAAAGCTGGGAACTGCTGATCAGCTGCTTAGGCTTCCAGGTTGTTTCAAAAGAGGAGAAGCAGAGAGCTATTAGAGGTCTCTGAAAGTGTACCATGCAGCTGTGGACAAGTCTCCATTGGGAGCACCAAATGTGGCATTGCCCAAACAAGAATCAGGGAACAGGAAAGGCACTGCAGGCTACTTCAACCAGAGAAATCAGCCATAGCAGAGCACCTGAGGAACCAACCTTGACACAGCATTTTATTTGAGAACACAGAAATGCTGTACCACACCAACAACCACCATGTCAGACTACACAGAGAAGCCATTGAAATACACAAGAAGCATGTGGACAATTTCAACAGAAAGGAGGAAACCATGAAAATGAACAAAATCTGGCTACCAGTATTAAAAAAAAACTCTAAAATTGCAACAGCTAAACAACAGAGAGGAAACAATCAGGGACATCTAATCACTTCTCAACAAAAGTTTGCCCCAGGCACAGTTAGCCCATTGTATGCTAATCAAGGTGGTCAGTTGAAACATTCACACCTAGCTCAAGCAGACAAGAGTTTTTTGTCTCACCCTGGTCATTCCACAGATATATAAACCCCTTTTCTTAGTTCCAACAGACCTCACTACCTCTGAGGATGCTTGCCATAGATGCAGGCGAAACGTCAGGAGAGAATCATAGAATCATAGATTCAAAGAGTTGGAAGAGACATCACGGGCCATCCGGTCCAACCCCATTCTGCCAAGAAGCAGGAATATTGTATTCAAATCACCCCTGACAGATGGCCATCCAGCCCCTGTTTAAAAGCTTCCAAAGAAGGAGACTCCACCACCTCTAGACCATGGCCATACAGCCTGAAAAAACCTACAACAACCCAGTGATTCTGGCCATGAAAGCCTTCAACAATACATTGTTTATTTTAAACTTTATAATATTAAATAGATCCTGAATAAGCATCTAGGGAAAGAGGGAAATCTTTAAAAACAATCCCTCTGTTATGCACTGATTTTTATATACATACATAGGAATCTCAGATGGCCCACATCCACCCTCCATTTTATTCCGAGACACAGAAGGGCTGTGAGGAGTGTGGTGGATGGCCATCTGTCAGGGATGATTTGAATGCAATATTCCTGCTTCTTGGCAGAATGGGGTTGAACTGGATGGCCCATGAGGTCCCTTCCAACTCTTTGATTCTATGATTCTACTAGCTGTACCCGCCACGCGTTGCTGTGGCCAACCTTCCCCCTATCTCCCCTTCTTTCCCTCCATCCTTCACTCCCTGTTTCCTTCCCCTATCTCCCCTTCTTTTCCTCCTTCCTTCACTCCCTGTTTCCTTCCTTCCTTCCTGTCTTTCCTTCTCTCCTTCCTTCTTTCTCTATCGCTTTCCTTCCTTCCCCCTTGTTCTTTCTCTTCTGCTGTCTCTCTTTTCTTCCTTCTCTCTTTCCCCCTTTCTTTCCCTCCCTCTTTCTCTACATTTTATCCCCTTCCTTCGCTCCCTCTTTCCTTCCTTCTTCCTTTTTCTCTTCTGCAGTCTCTCTTTTCTTCCTTCTCTCTTTCCATCTTTCCTTCCCTCCCTCTTTCTCTACATCTTCCCCCCTTCCTTCGCTCCTTCTTTCCTTCCTTCTTTCCCTTTTTTCTTTCCTTCTCTCCTTCCTTCTTTCTCTAACTTTCCTTCCTCCCCCTTTTTCTTTCCCTCCCTCTTTCTCTCCTTTCTTCCTTTTCTACCTCATTCCTTCCTTCTTTCTTTCCCTCCCTCTTTCTCTCCTGTCAGGGGTGCTTTGAATGCAATATTCCTGCTTCTTGGCAGAATGGGGTTGGACTGGATGGCCCAGGAGGTCTCTTCCAACTCTTTGATTCTATGATTCTATGATTCTTCCTTGACAGATTAGAAGGGGGCGTGGCTTGGAGGTAACGTGAGGAGGGTAGAGGGAGGGGAGGGGGGATGGGTTTAGAAGGGGGCGTGGCTTGGAGGTAACGTGAGGAGGGGGGGGGGGGGGGGGGGTTTAGAAGGGGGCGTGACTTGGAGGTAACGTGAGGAGGGTAAGAGGGAGGAGGAGAGCGAGCGCGCGCGCGCGTGTGTGCCGCGCCGGGGGGGTGAGGGGGCACATGCGCGTGTGTGTGTGCGTGTGTGTGTGTGCCGCGCCGGAGGGAGGAGAGGGGGCGCGTGTGCGCGCGCGTGTGCGTGCCGCGCCAGGGGGGGGTTGGGGGCGCGCGCGTGTGTGTGCCGCGCCGGGGGGGAGAGGGGGCACGCGCGTGTGTGTGTGTGCCGCGCCGGGGGGGTGAGGGGCCGTGCGCACGCGCGCGCGTGTGTGTGCCGCGCGGGGGGGGGAGGGTGAGGGGCCATGTGTGTGCGCGCGCCAGGGAGTTTGCGCCAGTGCGCATGCTCAGTTGTTTTGCCGTTTTTTGTGGTTGTTGTTGTGTGGTTTTGATTTCTGAGTGGATTAGTTTGTACCTAGTGGGTTGTCCTTGGGGCATGGCAATTTTGGTAGAGTTGTGTGGAGGGGTTTTAGAGTTTTGTTTCCTCGTTGGACGCCAGTAGGAAATTTATATATATAGATGAGGACACTGGGGGAAGAAAGCCCGGGAGTGGCAAATCTATGTGAGGACACGCTCTCAGGTCCCAGGTTTATTTGCCCCTCTTTTTAATCCTGCATTTTGGTACTATCTGAAAGCGCCCCGAGGTCCCGGGTTTGTTCATCCCACATATTAATCCCATGTTTTGGCACTGCCTGGAAGCGCCCCGTGAGCTCCTCCAATTTCCTTCCCGGTTTCGGACATGTTCTCTTCTGACCAAGGCAATGAATTCATGTTCCTTGACACTGGGCCTCTTGGCTTCTCTGCTCTGAGACAAGAAGAGACACTCACCAACAAGGAAGGTCTTGTGGAGCATTTCCTGGAGGAACGCATATATTGGATCACAATCGGAAGAGTTCATGGACCCGCATAACATGTAGACATTGAAAAAACCCTTTGGATCAAAATGCTGCCTGTAAGCCTCTTTTCCAGTGAAGACCCCTTCCATGCTGCCTGCGATCAAGGAAACACCGAAGTGACTTTGGCCCTTTTGGCTTAACAATTTAAAGGCCTCAAGGTGTAGCTTGTTAACCTTGAGAAGCCCATTAAGTGTTCTTTCTTATCCTATAGAAAACTGGTTACAGCCCCATTCCTTCCAATAATTATCCTCCGGGCACTATGATAGGACAGTGTAGTGCTCCGAGGCCATATTTTGTTGCTCAACCCACAAAAAAGCTGGCTTGTAAGTTTGGTATTATTTCTTGCAACACTGCACGTTCACCCCTTTGTAAATAAGGAGAGACACCCAAGGGACTTTGACCCCTTGACTTCCCCACTTGAATCCCCCTGAGACATGGTTTGCTACCTTGGGAGGCCCATCAAGCGTTCTTCCTCTGCATTCCTTCAAATAATAACCCGCCACACACAAATGGGATGATGATCCCGTAGGAATGCAGGCTCACAATCTTAGCATTCTCTTTCCCAAACTGGAGGGGCATCCAGCTTTTTAACAGGCCACAGTTCTGCAAAACTCTCTTTCAGAGGAGGGAATTGGCCAAACCACCTCTGAGTCTCCCTTGCCTGAGAATATACGTGGAGTTCCCATACGTTAACAGGCGACTGGACATGTGCACCAGAAAGGCCACCAAGACACAAGACGTATCTATTTTGACCTATAAAACCGTATACGGCTCCGGTCCAGCATACCTGTCCGAACATATCTCCTTCTACGTCCCACCTCGGAGTTTAAGATCTTCTGGGGAAGAGACATATCTATTTTGACCTATAAAACCCTATACGGCTCCGGTCCAGCATACCTGTCCAAACATATCTTCTTCTTCATCCCACCTTGGAGTTTAAGATCTTCTGGGGAGCCTTGCTCTCGGCCCCACCTCTGTCTCAAACACGCTTGGCGGGGATGAGGGACAGGGCCTTCTTGGTGGTGGCCCCATGCCTGTGGAACTCACTTCCTGGGAAAATTAGGCCATCTTCATCCCTCCTCACCATTAGAAAAAAGTTAAAAATGTGGATGTGGGACCAGACCTTTGGGTAATGAAGCAGTCAATGAAAATAACAATGTTGACAATGGCTTGGAAATGGATTATGGATGTTTGATGGAGCATCCAACCACAGTTTTTGGCTAATAATGGCCACCAGAGTGGTAATTCTTAGTAGATTTTAATTGTATTGTTTTAATGTCTTAACCATCTATAATTATTGAGTGTTTATTATGTATAGATTGAGGCATTGAATTGCTGCCGATTGGAAGCCGCCCTGTGTCCCCCTCCCCAGGGGGTTGAGAAGGGCAGGGTACAAATATTCTAAATAAATAAATAAATATTGTATGCATAATTAACACTGAACACTTCCTGAGATGTTTAGGAAGCATGCACTTGATTCTGCATCCACACATGATGCTTCGGGGCACATTTTCAATATCTGGCACCCAACATTCTCATCCATTTCATGAAACACCACCCACAATTCACCGAATACAAGGTAGACATAAAGAAGGCATGTCTAACAACACATGCATGCAAAAACTAAGCAGGTATATCTCTATACAGATATTACACATCTCAAACATGATGCAGTTGCTCTGCCTTGTCATACATGGATTGAAAAAAGTTGACGGCACACACACACACACACACACAATCATTTGTATATGAATGTTAGATGTCTTGACAAATACTAAGAATGGCCCTTTATATTTTCAGTCATCTATAACTTTGTTCTGAAATGTAAGCTGATATATCATGGTTTATATAGAATCGGTATTAGTGGTCATTTCTCATAAACTAAGAATCACATCTGGTTTTATTGCTTAGCAAGAACATCTGGGGAAAAGGAGAGCAGCACTTGGTAATACAAAGAAAAAAATAATTCTGGTTGAGTCTTCCCCAAGTCATAATATATTTGTAGTGTTTGGGACAGGGTTACTTTTCCAAAGATTCCAATACCCATAATGCACGGTCACTGGCATGTTCTGGGATTTGTAGATCCAAAATGGCAATTACTACAGAGTGACTGGTGGCTCCCAAGTCAGGAGGGCAGTGAATCCCTTCCAGGTTTTGCCTGCTCTTAAAAGAGCTCTCCAAGGTCCTGGGGCCATTTCAGCACCTGGGACAACTCCATTAAGCCTGAGGCAAATCTTCCCTAACTTAAAGAGATAGGATCCATCAGACATCTTGGCATTTACTCATATCTAATGCTCACCTTTTTGGACCAAATTACCTCCCCAAATTAGGGTGCACATTAGGGTGCACATTAGATTTTTGTAATGTTTCAATACTTTTTAGGGTTCTTTTTAGGGTTCTGAAAATGGTTCTGAAAATGGTGCATTAGACTCAAGTTAATATGGGTCCTTCTTTGTGCGTTTCTGATCTAGAGCTCAAAGATATGGAGAATGAGCTTCATTTATGGTGTTCCTTTGGTCGGCTTTGGTTCTTTCCCCATTAACTCACTGGGATTCGCTAGGTTTCTTGGCTACTAGGAAAAGTGTGTCTTTGGCATCACACACCGACAAGAGAGAGGTCAACCCAAGGCCCTGAGACCACAGGACTTCAAAGCCGGCCCCTTTCACAGCATCTCTGACCATTTCTGGCGTCAGGTAAAGGCAACAGAACTTATGTGGGCCAACTATGTAGTAGGTTTCCTCTATAATTGTTGCAAAGATGAGGTGGCCCCCAGGTTTGACCAAGGAGCCCACATTCTTCACAGCTGAACAGTAAGCAGGAAGATCATTGCAAGCCGATTCCAGGCAGAAAGTGGAGATGACGCAGTCGACTGGCGGGAGCACCAAAGGATCCAAGGGATTGGCCAGGGTCACGTCGCATGGCAGGACTTGCTTGATGGTCCTCCTGAGTTTCTCCTCCTTTTCCTTCCACTTCTCCCTAGAAGGAACGAAAGGGGGAGAATGACCATAAACAATCATGGAGGCATCTCTTTCCTCTTGGAAGCATCAAGTTAAAATGAAGTGAGTATTTCCAACATATTAGGTAAGCATGCTTTATATTGAGATCGGAGGTGACCCCCCCCCCCATGACTCTGTAAAAGATAGTTCAAAATCAGGGAATTCATAGTTTTGCTAAGGACACCAGGCTGGAATGATCCCATAATCCCCTATCGCTCCCCCATGTGGGAACCTAAGGCTTTTTCCATGGCCCCATGGCCCAACTCTTATGGACTTTCCATGAACTTTCATGAACTTTATAGGAACTTTTATAAACTCTTGCCAAACTTTATGAACTTTTATGGATTTTGGGGGTCTGACGTGACCTTCTCTTAGACCAGGGGTCCTCAAACTTTTTAAACAGAGGGCCAGGTCACAGTCCCTCAAACTGTTGGAGGGACGGATTATAATCTGAAAAAAAAGAAGAATGAATTCCTAAGCACAGTGCACATTTCTTATTTGTAGTGCAAAACAACACTACATTAAAACCAAGAACAATTTTAACAAATATAAACTTACTAGTATTTCAATAGGAAGTGTGGACCTGTTTTTGGCTGATGAGATAGATTTGCCGTTGTTGTGTGGTTTCAAGTTGTTTCAGACTTAGGTTGACCCTGAGCGAGGGCTGGTTAAATGTCCTTGGAGGGCCGTATCCAGCCCCCGGGCCTTAGTTTGAAGACCCCTGCCTTAGACCCTGCATGATTCCCCCTCTCTTCCTATGAATTCCTTGTATGTTCCCTTGCCCCATTCCACATTCCCTATGTGTATGTATGTTTATATGAAAATATGATACAGAATGGGGGACAATGCCTGGCTCAAGAGCAGTACGTGTGAAAAAGTTCTTGGAGTCCTCATGGACAACAAGTTAAACATGAGCCAGGAATGTGATGTGGCGGCAAAAAAAGCCAATGGGATTTTGGCCTGCATCAATAGGAGCCTAGTGTCTAGATCTAGGGAAGTCATGCTCCCCATGCTCTATTCCGCTTTGGTTAGACCACACCTGGAATATTGTGTCCTATTCTGGGCACCACAATTCAAGAGAGATATTGACAAGCTGGAATGTGTCCAGAGGAGGGTGACTAAAATGATCAAGGGTCTGGAGAACAAGCCCTATGAGGAGCGGCTTAAGGAGCTGAGCATGTTTAGCCTGAAGAAGAGAAGGCTGAGAGGAGACATGATGAGGGCCATGTATAAATCTGTGAGAGGAAGCCACAGGGAGGAGGGAGCACGCTTGTTTTCTGCTTCCATGGAGATTAGGACATGGAACAATGGCTTCAAACTACAAGAAGGGAGATTCCATCTGAACATGAGGAAGAACTTCCTGAC
>NW_026847882.1:43761865-43990406 GCF_025583915.1 Anolis sagrei ordinatus | reverse complement strand
TAGTTGCTGGGATTTGTAGTTCACCTACAATCAAAGAGCATTCTGAACCCTACCAATGATTGAATTGGGCCAGACTTCCCACACAGAACCTCCATGATCTACAGGAAATACTGTGTTTTCCGATGGTCTTTGGCGACCCCTCTGACACCCCTCGCAACCCCTCCAGGGGTCCCAACCCCCAAGTTGAGAAACACTGATCTAGCTCCTTGGGGGCTAGACAGAGATGATGATGCAAAAGATTAAAACAATAACTCCAGATTCTGGCTTGAGAGCTAAGCTATCACTGAATCACTACGCAAACATTGGTCACCTTAATCCTGACAACTAGACATTTTTTCATTGTTTCCCTTGTTGCCTGCTTCCCTTCCACCTCATTGTCTGAGAGGCCAAAGCAGGGCTCAGGCCACCATTGGCTCTCCTGCTGGCTTGCTGATGTCACAGCCAATCATAACAAAACCAGCTTGGGGGGGGGGAGGGGTGGGCATGAGAACTTTTGAATCTGAAGGCTATAAATATTGTATCTTTTTGCCCAGTGAGCATGTCGATTTTTTTTGGCAAGCTAATGCCATCGTCATCGTTTGAATTAAATAAAAACCTCGGTGGCTTTCTCTTCAACTTGGTGAGATTTATCCTGGAATACTGGCTTCTCTTTCTCACCAGGTAACCCACAATGGCTTGGGTCTCTCTATCCACTGCCATTCTAAATTGCTCGACAACAATATCTCATACCCCAAAAGTGATGGAACAAGTAGAGCAGGCATGAAAAGGTGAGATTGGCACAGGACCTACATTGGGAAATCCTTGGGAAAGGTTGGAAGCAACACATCAAAAGCCCAGCTGAAAGATAAGCCTTCGGGATCAGCTAGAGTGCAGATGCACACTAGTTTAATCGTTGACTAGTGAGTTAAATGTAAAGTAGCAAGTTGTGGGTAAATGCTCAGAGCCGGCGGCAGAGCCTGCAGGGAAATCAAGCAAAAGTCATCTTTCAGTCTAAGAAATGGTTAGACATTTATGGACCTCAACCACATCCTATTGCCCTTCAAAACACTCAAAACTCTTTTAGTCAATACTTATGGGCTTAGGAACCATGACACCCTCCAGACATTGTTGGACAGAAAGTCCCAGAAACCATAGCCAATGCGAACTGAAGTCCTGATACATTGTGAAGGGCTCACGAATCCTCTTCTTATTAATGGATGGAAACAGAAACATAGCCAAGCATTAGATGCCAATCTGTACCTGTCCCCCTCCAGCTGGCAGACGTATTTCACCATGGGGGTCCAGTCGAGGGCTTCCGGGTCCTTCTTCAGCCACTTCTGTATCTCCGCCTGGTTCTGCTCGAGTAAATCAGTGGTGATGATCTCCCTGAAGGACTCACATGCAGAGAGCAGTTGGTAGATGGAGGGACCGCTGCCGATGTCAATCAGGGTGTCTCCTTGGATGCCGTCTGTGTTTCAAAGAAAACATGAAATCTTCCTGTCTGCTGTCCCTGATGGTCTCTTTTCTCTACATGTCCTCCCTCCCTTCAGCTGGTGTTTTCTTCCATGTGTCCCATTTTACACAAAACTCTCCATTCTATCTCTTTGACATGGAGGGCACTGGGCTTTTGAGTGTGCCCCCCTCCTTTACCACCTGTGGCATCCTGTTTCTTCTATCTTTGGGAGCTTCCAGATAGTACCTATAATTGGGGAGAAAATGGTTTAAAAGGAGAGGTGTGTGGCCAAATGACGTTTGTGCTAAATGCACCCTCAATCACAGCAACGGAGGGAAAATACAATTCAAAAAGGTCTTCTTTTATCCCAGTCCCAGGAGGAAAAAGTGTATTTTCCCATAACTGTGTGGCCCTACAGTCATGAACTTTGTAGAGAGCAAAGAGGGCTTCCCACTCTGTGCTAGTTTGAAAAAGCTGGGAACCGCTGATTGGCCGCTCGGGCTCCCATCTGGTTTCCAGCTGGTTTCAAGAGAGGAGAAGCAGAGAGCCATTAGTGGTCTCTGAAAGTGTTTATTTTAAACTTTAGAATATTAAATAGATCATGAATAAGCAACTGGGGAAAGAGGGAAATCATTAAAAATAATCCCTCTGCTATGCGCTGATCCTTAAATACATACACAGGAATCTCTCCATATTTGTATTAGGATATTTGCATGTACACATATAAGTATCTTCCATCGGATGGCCCCCATCCAACCTCCATTTTATCCTGAGACACAGAAGGGCTTTGAGGATGGTGGGGGAAGAAAGCCCGGGAGTGGCAAGTCTATGTGGGGACGTGTTCTCAGATCCCAGGTTTATTTGCCCCTCTTTTTAATCCCTCATTTTGGCACTGTCTGGAAGCTCCGCGAGATCCTGGGTTTGTTTATCCCGCATATTAATCCCATGTTTTGGCACTGCCTGGAAGTGCCCTCTGATGCTCCCCCACATTTCCTTCCCTGTTTCCCTGTTCTCTTCTGCCTAAGGCAGTGGATCCATGTTCCTTGACATGGGGAGGCACTGGGCCTCTTGGCTTCTCTGTTCTGAGACAAGAAGAGACACTCACCCACAAAGAAGGTCTTGTGGAGCTTTTCCTGGAGGACCGCACACATTGGATCGCAAACGGAAGAGTTGACAGACTCACAAGATATGTAGATATCGAAATAGCCCTTTGGATCAAAATGCTGCCTGTAAGCCTCTTTTCCAGTGAAGCCCCCTTCCATGCTGCCTGCAATTAAGGAAACACCCAAGTGACTTTGGCCCTCTTGGCTTCCCAATTTAAAGACACCAAGGTATGGCTTGTTACCTTCGGAGGCCCATTAGTTGTTCTTTCTAATCAGATAGAAAACTTGTTATAGCCACATTCCTTCAAATAATTATCCTCCGGGCACTATGGTAGGACAATGTAGTGCTCCGAGGCCTTATTTTGTTGCCCAACCCACAAAAAACCGGGCTTGTAAGTTTGGTATTATTTCTTGCGACACCACACGTTTACCCCTTTGTAAATAAGTAGAGGGAAAATAGAGGGAGAAACCGTGGAGGCCGTGACAGACTTTGTATTTCTAGGTGCAAAGATTACTGCAGATGCAGACTGTAGCCAGGAAATCAGAAGACGCTTACTTCTTGGGAGGAGAGCAATGTCCAGTCTCGATAAAATATTGAAGAGTAGAGACATCAGACTGGCAACAAAGATCCATTGCCTAGTCCAAGCCATGGTCTTCCCTGTAGTCACCTACGGATGTGAGAGCTGGACCTTAGGGAAGGCTGAGCGAAGGAAGATCGATGCTTTTGAGCTGTGGTGTTGGAGGAAAGTTCTGAGAGTGCCTTGGACTGCGAGAAGATCCAACCAGTCCATCCTCCAGGAAGTAAAGCCCGGCTGCTCACTGGAGGGAAGGATACTAGAGACAAAGTTGAAGTACTTTGGCCACATCATGAGGAGACAGGAAAGCCTAGAGAAGACAATTATGCTGGGGAAAGTGGAAGGCAAAAGGAAGAGGGGCCGACCAAGGGCAAGATGGATGGATGGCATCTTGAAGTGACTGGACTGACCTTGAGGGAGCTGGGGGTGGTAACGGCCGACAGGGAGCTCTGGCGTAGGCTGGTCCATGAGGTCACGAAGAGTTGGAGACGACTGAACGAATGAACAACAACAAATAAGTAGAGATATCTGAGTGACTTTGGCCCCTTGAGTTCCCCTGAACCATGGTTTGCTAACTTGGGAGGCCCATGAAGCATTCTTTAGCAGCATTCCTTCAAATAATAACCCGCCACACACAAATGGGATGATGATCCTGCAGGAAAGCAGGCTCACCATCTTAGCATTCTCTTTCCCAAACTGGAGCTGCATCCTGTTTTTCAACGGGCTACAGTTCTGTAGGCTTTCTTAAACGTGATGTACTCATTCTGCCTTTGACTGAAAAGAGTTGACTATATATATGTGTGTGTGTGTGTGTGTGTGTGTATGTAATGTTCATTTGTGGGAGTAACATAACTCAAAAACCACTGGATGAATTGACACAAAATTTGGACACAATACACCTAACAGGGCTCACTGGAGGGAAGGATACTAGTGACAAAGTGGAAGTCCTTTGGCCACATCATGAGGAGACAGCAAAGCCTGGAGAAGACAATTATGCTGGGGAAAGTGGAAGGAAAAAGGAAGAGGGGCCGACCAAGGGCAAGATGGATGGATGGCATCCTTGAAGTGACTGGACTGACCTTGAAGGAGCTGGGGGTGACGGCCAACAGGGAGCTCTGGCGTGGGCTGGTCCATGAGGTCACGAAGAGTCGGAGACGACTGAACGAATGAACAACAACAACACACCTAACAGACCAATGAGTGACCCTCACTTATAAAAACACTGAAAACACAACGGAAGGGACTTCAAAAGCCAAAAGCCCCCCAAAAGATGCTACAGCACATGAGCAAAAACAACTCCCCCTGGCAAACAAACACACAATAGCATATCCACATTCCCTTTTGGACTACAGCTCCCAGAATTCCCTAGAGAAGGCCCTTTAGGAGAGGAGGAGGATCCAAATGCACTGATTCCAAGATGCAAGGTTTCTTCTCCTTGGATTTCTTCGCAAGCATCCCAATCCCTGCATATTTCCAATTTCCTATTTGTGGACTGCAACTCCCAGCAATCCTCAACAAGATTAGAGTGTGAATTAAGCATCATGTAATATGGTAAATAGTTTTTTGGGTTTTAGGGTTTTGAAAATGGCACATAAGACTTGAGTATATGGGTCCTTCTTTGTGTGTTTCTGATCTAGAGCTCAAAGATCTGGAGAATGATGGAGCCACAAGGCATGTGGACATTGAATTAAACCTTTGGCTAGAAATGACGCTTGTAATCCTCTTTTCCAGTGAAACCCCCTCCCATACTACCCGCAATTGAGAGAAACATCCAAATGACTTTGGCCCTCTTGGCTTCCCAATTTAAAGGCCTCAAGGCATGGCTTGCTACCCTGGGGGAGCCCATTAAATGTTCTTTCTTATCCTATCGAAAACCTGTTACAGCTTCATTCCTTCTAATAATCACCCTCCGGGCACCATGATAGGACAATGCAGTGCTCCGAGGCCACATTGTATTGCCCAACCCACAGAAAAGCTGGCTCCTAAATTTGGTATTATTTCATGCTATGCCACATGTTACAACCACATTCCTTCCTTTGTAAATACAAGGGGCGTTCATTAAGGATTTTGCCTGACCCATTTCTATTCATCACTGGACGCTGAAACTGCGCATGCGATTGGTGGGGACAAGGGACTTCTCTGTGGTGGCCCCCTGACTCTGGAACTCACTTCCTAAGGATATCAGACAAGCCCCCACCTTGGCAGTCTTTAAGAGGAGCCTGAAAACGTGGCTGTTCCAGTGTGCCTTCCCTGAATAAAGGAAACAATCCCCTGCTCTGACCAATTGCCTGCAAAATGTCCTCAGAAGCACGTTACCCGTTGGGTTGATCTCCCTACGCTATCCTTTAAAACCCTCCTGCTTAGATACATCCTACCTCTGTTCACGCCCAGTGTTTATTTTAAAATTTTAATCTATTACATCTGGCCCGGCCATAGGTTTTAATTTTGTGTGTGTTATTGCCTATATGAGAGTTATATTAATTGTATTGTTTTATTTGCTTACTGATTGTTGTTTTATTGATGTGTTGTTGGGCTTGACCTCATGTAATCTGCCCCCAGTCCCCTTGGGGAGATGATGGCGGGATATAAATAAATAATAATAATAATAATAATAATAATAATAATTATTATTATTATTATTATTATGTGTAATGATAGAAGTCTCTATAGGTTATGTGCCAATTTACAACTCTGAACTGAGAACGGTTATGTGCCAATTTACAACTCTGAACTTGATGTTACAGGTGTGGAAGTGGAGTGAGGTTTGAGAATGGACTCAGTGGAATCTAGAGCAGGTCTCAAGTTCCTTTCTTTGAGAGGCTGCACACCAAAGGAGATGTTTGATGAGGTGAAAGAGGTTGATGGTGAGGATTCCCCATCATATGATGGAGTCAAGAACTGGCATCGTCCATTCCAATGTGGTCGGATTGGGTGCAAACAGCACCAATTCCAGGTGACCCCACTCTGCTATTGAGGAACACACCATCCAGCAAGTGGAGGTCACCATTTTGGGAAATCGCCACATAACCATTTGCCACCGAGCCCAAAATGTCAAGATGAGTGTGGGGTCTGCGGAGAAAATCACCCAAGACCATCTTCCCATGAATAAGGTATCCTCTCACTGAACCCCCCGGCTGCTCACACTTTTCCAGAAGCAGGAACGAGTCAAATGCTCTCAGGCTCTCTTGACAATGATGTGCCATGGAAACCAGGAGGACTTTTTGAACAGACTGATCCCACAGGGTGAAAGCTGGGTCCATCACTCTGATCCTGAGACTCAAGTCCAGTCAATGCAATGGAAGCATCCTGACTCACCGCTTCCAAAGAAGGCACGTGCCCAACTCTTGGCTGGCAAGGTCATGTATTTTGGGACCAGCATGGAGTAGAATTGATAGATTTCCTAGCAAAGGGGACCAGGATCACTGGGGCAGACTAGGCTTCACTGCTGCAGAAACTGTGGGAGGCCATCCAAACCAAGAGACAATGTGGCATGCTCACCAAAGGTGTCCTCTACCTTCTGCAAAACAATGTACCAGTTCACAACTCCTATGTTGACCAAATTGAAGAAGCAAGCTTTGAAATTCTACTGTGTTCCCCTTGATTCACCTGACCTTGCGCCATTGGACTCCCACCTCTTTCCAACAAGGAAGTTAGGTTTGAAGGCCAAACATTTCTCAGATAATGAGACGATGATTTCCAAAGTCACTAAGAGGCTTTTGGAGCAACCTGTCAACTTCTGCAAGTGAGGTGTTTAGAGTTGCTTAAAAAGAAGGGAGGAGTGTGTGTCCCTCTGGGTTGTTGTAGGTTTTTTCAGGCTATATGGCCATGTTCTAGAGCCATTTTCTCCTGAAGTTTCACCTGCATCTATGGCAGGCATCTTCAGAGGTTGTGAAGTCTGTTGGAACTAGGAAAAAAGGGTTTATATATCTGTGGAAAGACAGACAAAAGTTCTTTGTCCCACCCTGGTCATTCCACAGATATATAAACCTTTTTTCCTAGTTCCAACAGACCTCACTACCTATGCTGATGCTTGCCATAGATGCAGGTGAAACGTCAGGAGAGAATGCCTCTAGAACATGGCCATATAGCCCAAAAAAACCTACAACAACCCAGTGACTGCGGCCATGAAAGCATTAGATGATACATTGTGTGTTCCTCGGTGGCACCCATGGAGAGAAGGACTCAGAACTGGGCCAAGTTTCACTGCTCCCAGTACAAAGGAAGTGGGTCGGGGGAAATCTTTAATGAGCAACCCTCGTGAGTAGAAACACCCAAGTGACTTTGGCCCCTTTGCTTCCACACTTAAGGGCCCCTGAGGCATGGTTTGCTAACTTGGGAGATCCATTAAGCACCCCTGTTTTGATGTATAGAAAACTTACTTTAACCACATTCTTTCAAATCATAACCCTCTGGATCCTGGATGGGATGATGAACCCACAGGAAAGCAGGCTCACAATCTCAGCATTCTCACCTGACGTTGCTGCCCATGTATGCCCCTTTAGAAATACAGTCCTAAATATTGAGTCATGTTTTTAGCTTATTCTATAAATCCAGCTCTAATAAAGTGATCTCAGCTCATTGATTTGAGACTGAGGTGACCTCTGGTCTTTTCCCAAACTGGAGCGGCATTCTGCTTTTCAATGGGTCACAGTATTGTAGGCTCTGTTTCAGAGGAGGGAATGGGCCAAACCACCTCTGAGGATCCCTTGCCTGAGAAAATACATGGAGTCTCCATATAGTAAAAGGCAATTTGAAGGCACAAAGACACGTGCACCAGAAAGACCAACACAACACAAGACGTATCTATTGTATGTTTAATCAATACTGAACACTTCCTGAGACGTTTAAGAAGCATACACTTGATTTTGTATCCACAAATGCTGTGATGGGGCACATTTTAAATATCCCACACCCAATACATTGGCATTCTTGTTCATTTCATGAAACACCACCCACAATTCACCAAATACAAGGTAGACATGAAGAAGACATCTCTAACATGCAGGCCAAAATGAGGCAGGTATATCTCTATATAGATATTACACATCTCAAACATGATGCAGTCATTCTGCCTTGTCATACATGGATTGAAAAAAGTTGACAATACACACACACACAATCATTTGTATATGAATGCTAGAGGTCTTAACAAACACTAAAAATGGCCCTTTATATTTCCAGTCATCTCTAACTTTGTTTTGAAATGTAAGCTGATATATCATGGTTCGTAGAGAATCAGTATCAGTGGCCATTTCTACCAAATTAAGAATCACATCTGGTTATATGGCTCAGCAGGAACATCTGGAGAAAATGAGAACTGTATTTGGTAATACAAAAAATAATAATTCTGGTTGGCTCTTCCCCAGGTCATAAACTATTTGTAATGTTTGGGACAGGGTTACTTTTTAAAAAGATTCCAATATCCAGACTGCACAAGAATGCACAGCCACTGGCAAGTATTGGGATTTGTAGCTCCAAAATGTATTTATAGCACTTTGACAGCGATGTGTTATTGCTGTTGAATAACTTTAATTCTAGGTTGTGGATACATCCAAAGACAGAAATGCAGTACTTGGTATTACAAAGCAAAACTTAGTTCATTTTTGGCTCTTGCCCAAGTCATAATCTATTTGTAGTGCTTGGCACAGGGTTATTTTTCTAAAGATTCCAATATCCAGACTGCACAAGAATGCACAGTCACTGGCATGTTGTGGGATTTGTAGTTCCACAATGGCAATTACTGCAGAGTGACTGGTGGTTCCCAAGTCAGGAGGCCAGGGCATCCCTTCCAGGTTTTGCCTGGTCTTAAAAGAGCTCTCCAAGGTCCTGGGGCCATTTCAGCACCTGGGACAACTCCATTAAGTCTGAGGCAAAACTTCACTAAGTTACAGAAATATGATCTATCAGCCATCTTGGCATAAAACAATATACCATATTTACTCAAATCTAATGCTCACCTTCTTTGACCAAATTACCTTCCCCAAATTAGGGTGCACATTAGATTTGTGTAATATGATAAATGCTTTTTGGGGTTTCAGGGTTCTGAAAATTGCGCATTAGACTCAAGTAAATATGGGGTCTTCTTTGTGTGTTTCCAATCTAGAGCTCAAAGGTCTGGAGAATGAGCTTCATTTATGGTGTTCCTTTGGTCGGCTTTGGTTCTTTCCCCACTAACTCACTGGGATTCGCTAGGTTTCTTGGCCACCAGGAAAATTGTGTCTTTGGCATCACACACCGACGCAGGAGTGAGCAACCCAAGGCTTTGAGACCACAGGATTTCAAAGCCGGCCCCTTTCACAGCATCTCTGATCATTTCTGGTGTCAGGCAAAGGCAACTGAACTTATGTGGGCCAAGCATGTAGTAGGTTATCTCCACATTCACCACAAAGATGAGGTGCCCCCCAGGTTTGACCAAGGAGCCCACATTCTTCACAGCCGAACAGTAAGCAGGAAGATCTTTGCAAACCGAATCCAGGCAGAAAGAAGAGATGAGGCAGTCGACTGGCTGGAGCACCAAAGGATCCAAGGGATTGGCCAGGGTCACGTCGCACGGCAGGACTTGCTTGATGGTCCTCCTGAGTTTCTCCTCCTTTTCCTTCCACTTCTCCCTACAAGGAACGAAACGGGAGAATGACCATAAACAACCATGGAGGCATCTCTTTCCTCTTGGAAGCATCAAGTTAAAATGAAGTGGCTGTTTGCACTACATTAGGTAAGCACGCTTAATATCTCATACCTCAACAAGCAGAGCAGGCGTGAAAAGGTGAAATTGGCACAGGACCTACATTGGAAAATCCTTGGGAAAGGTTGGAAGGAACACATCAAAAGCCCAGCTGAAAGACAAGCCTTAGGGATCGGCTAGAGTGCAGATGCACACTAGCTTAAATGTTCACTAGTGAGTTAAATCTTAGATATGCAGATGATACCACTTTGGTGGCCGAAAGCAAGGAGGAACTGAGGAGCCTTCTAATCAAGCTGAAAGAAGAAAGTGCAAAAGCTGGGTTGCAGTTAAACATAAAAAAAACCAAGATCATGGCAACCAGACTGATTGATACCTGGCAAATAGTTGGAGAAAACGTAGAGGCAGGGACAGACTTTGCATTTCTAGGTGCAAAGATGACTGCAGACGCAGATTGTGGCCAGGAAATCAGAAGATCCTTACTTCTTGACAAAATAGTGAAGAGTAGAGACATCACACTGGCAACGAAGATCTGCATAGTCAAACAATGGTATTCCCCGTAGTAACCTACTGAGGTGAGAGCTGGACCATAAGGAAGGCCGAGTGAAGGAAGAGGTGCTTTGGAACTGTGGTGTTGGAGGAAAGTTCTGAGAGTGCCTGGTACCACCAGAAGATCCAAGCAGTCCATCCTCCAGGAAATAAAGCCCGACTGCTCATTGGAGGGAAGGATATTAGAGTCGCGTCCGCAGTTGCGATTGGTGGGGATGAGAGACAGGGCCTTCTCTGAAACTTTTTGGCCACATAATGAGAAGACAAGAAAGCTTGCAGAAGACAATGATGCTGGGGAAAATGGAAGGAAAAAGGAAGAGGGGCCAACCAAGCACAAGGTGGGTGAATGGTACCCTTGAAGTGACTGGCTTGACCTTGAAGGAGCTGGGGGTGGTGATGGTCGACAGGGAGCTCTGGCATGGGCTGGTCCATGAGGTCACAAAGAGTTGGAAGTGACTGAATGAATAAACAACACAGTGAGTTAAATGGAAAGTAGCAAGTTGTGGGTAAATGCTCAGAGCTGGTGGCAGAGCCTTCAGGGAAATCAAGCAAGAGTCTTGTGTCATCTTTCGGTCTAAGAAATTGTTAGACATTTATGGACTTCAACCACATCCTACTGATCTTCAAAACAGTCAAAACTCTTTCAGTCAATACTTATGGGCTTACGAAACATGGCACCCTCCAGACATTGTTGGACAGAAAGTCCCAGAACCCATAGCCAACGTGAATTGAAGCCCTGATACATTATGAAAGGCTCACAGATCCCCTTCTCTTCTTATTAATGGATGGAAATGGAAACATAGCCAACCATTAGATACCAATCTGTACCTGTCCCCCTCCAGCTGGCAGGTATATTTCACCATGGTTGTCCAGTCAAGGGCTTCCGGGTCCTTCTTCAGCCACTTCTGTATCTCCGCCCGGTTCTGCTCAAGGAAATCAGTAACAATGATCTCCCTGAAGGAGTCACATGGAGAGAGCAGTTGGTAGATGCAGGGACCGCTGCCGATGTCAATCAGGGTGTCTCCTCGGATGCCGTCTACATTTCAAAGAAAACATGAAATGTCCCTGTATTTGTATTAGGATATTCGCATGTACGCATATAAGCATCTTCCGTCAGATTGCCCCCATCCACCCTCCCTTTTATCCTGAGACACAGAAGGGCTTTGAGGACAGCAGGGGAAGAAAGCCCAGGAGCAGCAAGTCTATGTGGGGATATGCTCTCAGGTCCCAGGTTTATTTGTCCCTCTTTTTAATCCCGCATTTTGGTGCTGTCTGGAAGCATCCCTGAAGTCCCGGGTTTGTTAATCTCGCATATTAATCCCATGTTTTGGCACTGTCTGGCAGCTCCCTCTGATGCTCCCCAACATTTCCTTCCCTGTTTTGGTCATTTTCTCTTCTGCCCAAGGCTATGGATCCATATTCTTTGACACTGGGACTCTTGGCTTCTCTGCTCTGAGACAAAAAGAGACACTCACCCACAAAGAAGGCCTTGTGGAACATTTCCTGGATGCCCGCACAGAATGACATGTAGAGATTGAAATAATCCTTTGGATCAAAATGTTTCCCGTATGCCTCTTTTCCAGTGAAGAAACCTTCCATACTGCCAGCGATTGAGAAAAACACCCAAGTGATTTTGGCTCCCTTGGCTTCCCAATTTAAAGACCCCAAGGTGTGACGTGTTACCTTGGGAGGCCCATTAAGTGTTCTTATCCTATAGAAAACTTGTTCCAGCCACATGCTTTCCAATAATCATCCTCTGGGCACCATGATAGGACAATGCCATGCTCCGAGGCCATATTTAGTTGCCCAACCCACAAAAAAGCCGGCTTGTAAGTTTGGTATTATTTCTTGCCGCACCACATGTTCACCCCTTTGTAAATAAGTAGAGAGACCCAAGTGACTTTGGCCCCTTGACTTACTCACTGAGATCCCCCTGAGACATGGTTTGCTAACTTGGAGACCCATTAAGCATTCTTTAGCTGCATTCCTTCAAATAATAACCTGTCGGCACCCAGATGGGATGATGAATCTGCAGGAGAGCAGGCTCAGCATCTTAGCATTCTCTCCTGACATTGCTGCCCATTAGGGCTGAGTGGTTTCGTTCGTTAATTTCGTAATTTGTTATTAATTCGTATTTAAATTAGTTTACGATCCGATATTGTGCCATACTGGAATATTGTGAGGAGTTTTTTAGATTCGATTTTTTTTTCCAATTTTCGTAATTATTTTGTAATTATTTTGTATGTCTGGTGCAAGTTTTACAATCTCTCCGTTTCTCTTCCCTCCCCGGTAGCAAGCTAGCAAGCGGCGCATTTACCCCACTTCCAGTCTCTCCCCTCCTGCCAGCCACCTTTGCTCTGCTGCTTCCCTCCTCTTTCCTCATGCTGTCTTCCTGGCCAGCAGCTTCAAACTATTATTTATTACTATATATCAGGGGTCTTCAAACTTTTTAAACGGGGGGGGGGGGAGGGGGAGATTACTGTCACAGCATGGGTAAGAGTCTTAATATAACAGCAGGAAATTCATGAATATGTTTACTGATCAGCCGATCAGCCGAACTATCAGGAATGTGGTCTCACATAACCCACCTTTCCACACAGCCATATAACTCAGAATCTCAAAGCAGAAAATCCTGCAATACGTGCTTTAAACTGGATTATATGGCAGTGTGGTCTCACATAACCCAGGACCTTTCCACACAGCCATATAACTAATATCACAGCAGAAAATCCCCCAATACGTGCTTTGCTTTAAACTGGATTATATGGCAGTGTGGTCTCACATAACCCAACTTTCCACACAGCCATATAACTAATCTCAAAGCAGAAAATCCCCCAATACGTGCTTTGAACTGGATTATATGGCAGTGTGGTCTCACATAACCCAGGACCTTTCCACCCAGCCATATAACTCAGAATCCTGCAGCCAGCTGGAGGAGAAGAATCAGGAGGAGGAGGATTAGGAGGAACAGCTTAATTATAATACAGTATAATAATATATAATATAATATATATTATATATTATATTATATTATATTATATTATATTATAATATAATATATATAATATAATATAATATTTTATATTATATTATGTTATTACATATTATATTTATATTATATTATATATGTTATAATTGTGTATTATTATATTATATTATTATTATATTATATTATAATTGTATATATTATATCTATATAATATGTCCCAAGACCACAGCATGTCCAAAAGCAGAAGATTAAGTCAGAAGGAAACATCCAAAAACAATCCGAAGTAAGAATCCAGTCTTTAAACCGGTTTGAAACGGTTTAATGTAATATAATGTAATATAATAATAATATAATATAATATACAATAATAATATACTATAATAATAATATATTATATTATTGCGTGGTGGCCTCACAACTCCAGGCATTCTTGGTAGACATGGATTATCTGGACCCGGCACAGTCTGGCTTTAGGCCGGGGCATGGTACCGAGACAGCCTTGGTCGCCTTAGTGGATGATCTGTGTCGGGAGCTCGACAGGGGGAGTGTGTCCCTGTTGGTGCTGCTTGACCTCTCAGCGGCCTTCGATACCGTCGACCACGGTATCCTTCTGGGACGCCTCGCGGGGATGGGTCTTGGAGGTACTGTTCTGCAGTGGCTCCGCTCATTCCTGGAGGGTCGATCTCAGAAGGTGTTGTTGGGGGCTATTTATTTACCGCATTTGGGGTTCCTCAGGGTTCAATACTGTCTCCCATGTTGTTTAACATCTACATGAAGCCGCTGGGCGAGATCATCCGGAGTTTCGGAGTGCGATGTCATCTGTACGCAGATGATGTCCAACTCTGTCACTCCTTCCCACCTGCTACTAAGGAGGCTGTCCAGGTCCTGAACCGGTGCTTGGCCGCTGTGACGGTCTGGATGAGGGCGAACAAATTGAAATTGAATCCAGACAAGACAGAGGTACTCCTGGTCAGTCGCAAGGCCGAACAGGGCATAGGGTTACAGCTGTGTTGGATGGGGCCGCACTCCCCCTGAAGACGCAGGTTCGCAGCTTGGGTGTGATCTTGGACTCACGCTGAGCCTGGAACCCCAGGTTTCGCGGTGACCAGGGGAGCATTTGCAAAAAGAAGTTCGGTACGGGTTGCGCGCATGGATCATGTTCGTGCGGGGACGTGTGAGAACTTTGGTCAGGGCCACTGGCACAGAGGATGATAACCGTTGGGAGGGTATTCGTGACCTGCCACGGGGAAAGGGCCAACAGCGTGAATATCCAGCCGGAGTGCTAATAGGCAAACCTATCCGGGGTGGCCGGTGTGGAATACGCCACTAAGCACGCAGGAGATACAGTCCAAACGGCGAGCGCGACGACCGGTCGGGCTATAAGCCGTAAAAAGCGAGAGCGGCATGAGAGGGAACAAGGATACTCGATGTCGTTCGAGAAAAAGAAATAGTGAGGAAGTGAGTTGTAGCCGGCGCCAGGCAGTGCGGAGAGCGGCCTTAGTAATCAAGAAACGAAAAGGTGAGGGCACAATTATGCTAGCCATACAGTAATACCGATAGCGCGCAGCAGGACACGAAAGCTGCGGAGGAGGCACCGGCTCTTCCAGCCGCTCGAACGTCTGAGCGACTGGGCGGTGAAAGGAGATGTCTCTAGACGGGGAAAAGGGAGGGAACGGATGGAAAGAAAGAAGGAGGGAAGGGAAAAGGATGGAAAGAAAGATGAAGGGAAAGGAAGGGTGAGAAAAGGAAGAAAAAGGAGGGAATGGATGGAAAGAAGAAGGGCAAGGAAGGAAGAGAAAAGGAAGAAAAAGGAGGGATGGATGGAAAGAAAGGAGAAAGGAAGAAAGGGGAGGGAAAGACAGAAGGGAAAGGAAGGATGGGAAAGGAAGGAAAAGGAGGGGGGAGGTGGGATGGGAAAAGGGAGAGTGCTGAGGGGAAGTCCAAGATATCATAGAATATATTATATTATAAAGATATAATATATTGTATATATTATAAAGATATAATAAATAATATATTATATTAATATAATTAATTATATTATAATTAATATAATATAATAATTATAATAAGATAATTAATAATATAATAATATATTATAATTATAATAATATTATATAATAATATATAATATAATATAATATATAATAATTTAATATAATATACAATAATGTAATATAATAATATATAATATAATATAGTTGTTGTTTGTTTTATCACACCAACAGTCAACAACAGAGGGAGAGGGAAGCTTCAGAAGTTCCCCCTGTCCCGTTTGGAGGATTTTTTAGCATATTGCGCAATCACATCCGCCATTAACGATTTGTAATTAATAACAAAATTTCGTAAATCACGAAACTTTGAAATCTCAAATTTCGGAAGTATTTAGAATTTAGAAATGCAAGTGCTCCCTGGAAACTAATCGAGTTTAGAAACAATTTTTTCCGTGGTTACCCAGCACTATGCCCATGTATTTATTTATTTATTATATACTATTGTCTATGAATCTTCTGTTGTGGACCGGCCTGAGTCCCTCTCCGGAGGTCGAGAAGACCGGGTGATAAAAGCTCTAAATAAATAAATAAATTGTTTGTTTGTTTGTTTATTTACAGTATTTATATACCGCTTTTCTCACCCCTAGGGGGACTCAAAGCGGTTTACACATAGATAATGGCAAAAATTCAATGCCTTAAAACTACAATAGTAAATCTACCCCGTTTCCTCGAAAATAAGACATCCCCTGAAAATAAGACCTAGGAGAGATTTTTCTAAATTGCTAAATATAAGGCCTCCTTCGAAAGTAAGACCTAGCAAAGTTTTTGTTTGGAAGCACGTTCCCTCTGGTAGGCGGAAGCTGTAATACCGTCCCTGCTGTCCAAGTGGTCCGGAAACTACCATGAGAGATCGTTCCAGTCTCTGGACAATGTGTGGGAGCCAGGTACTTAACAGCCCCTTTTTTGTGGCCCTGTGTGTAATGGCTGGGATATTTATTATAGACTGACAACTACTGTATAGTACATTAAAAATGTTCATTTTTATTTTGGTTCAACAATACAATGTTCCCTCAACGGATACATTTTAACTGCAGAGGGAGTTCTCTGCGGTGGCCCCCCAGCTCTGGAACTCACTCCCCAGAGATATTAGGCAACCCCCCACGCTGGCAATCTTCAGGAGGAATCTGAAAACCAGGTTATTCCAATGTGCCTTCAGTGATTGAATGTTAGATACTCCCTGACCAAAGACTTTGCACAAATGACCTCAGTAGCACTTTATCTTATTGTTCGTGCAATTAAATCCTGCCTCATCCCTGGATCCGCCTCCCGATGTTTGACATTGTCTTATCTCCCAGTGTTTTGAAATTTTATCCTGAACTAGCCGTCCCCTGCCACGCGTTGCAGTGGCCCAGTCTGGTGATCTGGAAATTAAAGTAACGAGAAAGTGTTGGCTTTTAATATATGTAATGTCTTTCTGCTTGTGGGTAAATAGTATTTCTTGTTGTTTCTATGTAAGTGTTGATGTGGAGAGTGTCTGGTTTGCCTACTCTGGAACAAGCAACATATAGTTGTCCTTCTTTAAGGGTCCTTTCAAATCTATGATACTATATATATGTGTGTGTGTGAATCATATATATCTATCTATGTCTATGGCTGGAGGGCTCTTTGTCAGGAGGGCTTTGATTATGTTTTCTTGCCCCGGTGAAGGGAGTTGTATGGCCTTAAGTATTTTCTGTTGGTCATGGGAGTTCTGTGTGGAAAGTTTGCTCCAATTCTATCGTTCGTTGGGTTCAGCATGCTCTTTGATTGTAGGTGAACTATACATCCCAGTAACTACCACTCCCAAATGTCAAGGTCTATTTCTCCCAAACTCCATCTGTGTTCATATTTGGGCATATGGAATATTCGTCCTGAGTTTGGTCCAGATCCATCATTGTTTGACTCCACAGTGCTCTCTAGATGTAGGTGAACTACAACTCCCAAACTCAAGGTCAATGCCCCCCAAACACTTCTAGTGTTTTCTGTTGGTCATGGGAGTCCTATCTGCCAAGATTGGTTCAATTCCATCATTGGTGGAGTTCAAAATGCTCTTTGATTGTAGGTGAACTATAAATCCCAGCAACTACAACTCCCAAATGACAAAATCATTTTTTTGAGTGAAGGACATAAATTGGATTGTTAGGTGTATGGTGGTCAAATTTGGTGTCAATTCCCCCAGTGGTTTTTGAGTTTTGTTAATCCCACAAACTAACATTACATTTTTATTTATATAGATTTGGCCCTGCCCAGTGAAATCCTTTGTGTTTCATTGCCTGGTTGTATATTGTTGTATCGCTTATTATATTGTTTTGCATTTTATGTATTTTATTTTTTTGGTTTTATTATGTCTTTGTGTTATATTGTTGTGTACTTTACTTATGGGCGTGGCCCTGGGGGAGATGGAGTGGGGTATAAATAAAGTATTATTATTATTATTATTAGGGCTGGGCGGTTTCGTTCGTTCATTTCGTAATTCGTTATTATTATTATTATTATTATTATTATTATTATTATTATTATTATTATTATATTATCACGGATGTTCTGTTCCAGGACCACCCGCGATAAGTGAAAATCCATGAAGTAGGGATGCTATATTAATTTCAATATTTATACATTACTAGCAGTCTCCTGCCACACATTGCTGTGGCCCAGTCTGTGTATATTTATTTATTTATTTATTTACTGCATTTGTAGACCGCCGTTCTCAGCCCTAGGGCGACTCACGGCGGTGTACAACATATAAAAAAGACAATTTACAATAAGAGCAATATCCTAAACAACAATAACAGCATCACTGTCAAAAATACAATTACACTAAATCATTCGCGACGTCTCATCATAGAATCACAATCCACTCTCGTTGTCCATATTCCGTTCCAATCATCATTGCCAATTTGTCGTAGCACTTAGTCAAACGCCTTCTCAAACAACCACGTCTTTAGTCTCTTGCGGAATGTCATAAGGGAGGGCGCCTGTCTGATGTCTACAGGGAGGGCGTTCCACAGCCGGGGGGCCACCACCGAGAAGGCCCTATCCCTCGTCCCCGCCAGGCGTGCCTGTGAGGCAGGCGGGATCGAGAGAAGGGCCTCCCCAGACGATCTCAAGGTCCTCGTGGGCTCATAGGCCGAGATGCGGTCAGGATTTTGGGCCGGAACCGTTTAGGGCTTTGTAGGCCAACACCAGCACCTTGAATTGGGCCCGGTAGCAGATCGGCAGCCAGTGGGGCTGGAACAACAAGGGCGTTGTGTGCTCCCTGCGTCCCGCTCCTGTTAGTAACATGGCTGCCGCGCGCTGGACTAGCTGAAGCTTCCGGGCCGTCTTCAAGGGCAGCCCCACGTAGAGAGCGTTGCAGTAGTCAAGGCGGGATGTGACCAGAGCGTGTACCACCGTGGCCAATAGGCCTTTAAATGCATTAGGTAAAGGTAAAGGTATTCCCCTGACATTAAGTCCAGTCATGTCTGACTCTGGGGTTTGGTGCTCATCTCCATTTCTAAGCCGAAGAGCCAGCGTTGTCCGTAGACACCTCCAAGGTCATGTGGCCGGCATGACTGCATGGAGCGCCGTTACCTTCCCGCCGGAGCGGTACCTATTGATCTACTCACATTTGCATGTTTTCGAACTGCTAGGTTGGCAGAAGCTAGGGCTGACAGCGGAAGCTCACGCCGCTCCCCGGAATCGAACCTGTGACCTTTCGATCAACAAGCTCAGCAGCTCAGTGCTTTAACCCACTGCGCCACTGGGGGCTCCATGTGTGTGTATATGTCTGTGTATATATTTGTGTATATGTGTATATGTGTATATATGTATATTCCTTTATAACTACACCGAAAAAGCGAGTCACACATATAGACAGACAGTCAGAGGCAATTTAAAATGCAGAGATGGAGTGAAACACCAGGAGTGACGGCCTCTGGAAGACTTGGAAGCTTGGAAAACTCAACTTGTTCTAAGTTTAATAGAACTCAAGCGCTGGAAAGACGAAAGTCAGTACTACAGAAAAAAGGTCACCCTAATGTTTCACTAGTTTAAGATTGCTTAAACATCTTAACCACTGAACAGTAACTCTATAGTAATCATTAAAAAGGGGTCAGTGGAAAGGCTGTTTCTGAAAAGATGTCTGACCCTAGAAATGAGCTTTGTTGCCCTTTGGTGACTTGGTTGCCCTTTCCCTTTGTCTTCTCATGACCAACAAGCAGTGTGTTCTTTACATCGACTGAGATCCCTCAATACATTGGCGATGGCCATGTGCTTAGCTCCTCCCCATGTGTTCCTCCTTTGCTAGCCACTCATGCTCCTTTGAGTTTCTGGGCGACCATAAAGATCACATCATGAGCATCCGTGATCTCTGGTGACCAATGCAGACTGCTCATCTTGGACCACAGAATTTGAAACCCAGCCTCTTTCACGGCATCTCTGACCATTTGTGGTGTCAGGTAAAGGGAGGAGAAGCGGTGTGGGCCAACCATGTAGAAGGTCTCCTGAGTGACCGATGCAAAGATGACTTTTTTTTAACTTGAGGGGAGACTTGGTTTCAAATCAAAGGGACCACAGTTAAACCTCTAGCTGCAGAAAAACTTGCTGACCAGAAGGTTGGCAGTCAGAAGCCATGGGTTGGGGTGAGCTCCTGCTGTCAGCCCTAGCTTCTGCCAACGTAGCAGTTTGAAAACATGTAATGTGAGTAGATCAATAGGTAATGCCTTGGTGGGAAGGTAAAGGGCACCCATGCAGCCATGCTGGCAACCTGCCCAGGAGGGTCTACAGACAACAGGCTCCTCAGCATGGAGAACTGGGACAAGAGCACCTCTTCATGGCTAGAGTTGAGCATCACCTCCAGGCGCCGGAGATGGAAAGGGAAACCTTTGCTGTTGTTTACATTGTATGTCATTGTTCACTGTGTAAAAGGCATTGAATGTTTGCCTATATATGTGTATGTTGTAATCCACTCTGAGTCCCCTCGGGGAGATAGAGTGGAATATAAATAAAATGTTTCTGGTGAGGATTCCCCATCAGAAGATGGAGTCAAGAACTGGCATCGTCCATTTCAATATGGTCACATTTTAGTGGAAACAGCTCAAATCCCAGGACGACCCCATCTTGCTATTGATAGACACCATCCAGCAAGTGGAGGTTGCCATTTTCGAAAACCACCGTGTAACCATTTACCACGTAGCCCGAAATGTCCAGATGAGTGTGGGGTCCATGGAAAAAGTCACCCAAGAGCATCTTCACATGCATAAGGTATCCCCTTGCTGCCCCCCCCCGGCTGCTGCTCACACGTTTCCAGAAGCAGGAACGAGTCAAATGCTCTCAGGCCCTCTTGATGATAATGTGCCATGTCAAATCAAATCATTTATTTCGGTCATTGACCAGCACAGGAAATAGTCACATTTTCATACAAACTTGGTATGTTTGGTACATTAAAAATATAAATATAACTACTGAAGCACAACATGGGTGAGGGAGTGGGAGGGAAGGGGAAACAGGGTAAAAACATAAAATGCCCAGATCCATCACCAAATTGTAGATTCAGAGAAGATGATTACTGGATAATGTGCCATGGAAACCAGGAGGACTTTTTGAACAGACTGATCCCACAGGGTGAAAACTGGGTCCATCACTCTGATCCTGAGACTCAAGTCCAGTCAATGCAATGGAAGCATCCTGACTCACCGCTTCCAAAGAAGGCACGTGCCCAACTCTTGGCAGGCAAGGTCATGCTCACAGTATTTTGGGACCAGCATGGAGTAGAATTGATAGATTTCCTAGCAAAGGGGACCAGGATCACTGGGGCAGACTAGGCTTCACTACTGCAGAAATTGCGGGAGGCCATCAAAACCAAGAGACAATGTGGCATGCTCACCAAAGGTGTCCTCTGCCCTTTGCAAGACAATGCACCATTTCACAACTCACCTGTTGCCCAAATGGAAGAAGCATGCTCTGGTGGCATTGAAATTCTACTGTTAGAGACTGGGAATTTAGCGTGACAGGCCCAGAGGGCAGGGAGGAGATGAGATTCCGATGAGGTTTTTCAACAAGGCTTTTATTTCAAGTTGATCAACATGAGATGAATAGCTTTTGACCATCCCAGTCAAGGAACAAAAAACTATTCACACTTTGTGGCGCACTTAACAAGTTTTTCTATCAAACTGGTAAAAACAACACATAAGCCGCTTCTGATTGGTTGTTCTGTTTCTAACATCACAGCTTGAGCTGTGGCTTATCTATCTGCAAGTTGATTATCCATGGCTGAAATAAGTTTTAGGGAGTAAGGGAGTGTGGGAGTGCATCTGCTTGTGTCTGACTGAACAAGGAACACAGAGAATAATTATTCTTTCTCTATCAGCAGCAGCCCTTGGCAAGCAAGGTTTTCTCTATAGACAGGGATTCTGGGACTTGTAATAATTGGAAATTTATTTTTCTTAATCATGTTCCTATACTACCACATCCCCCTAATTTACCCGACCTTGTTCCATTGGACTCCCACCTCTTTCCAACAAGGAAGTTAGCTTTGAAGGCCAAGCATTTTTGTCAGGTGATGAGACTCCAATTTCCAAAGTCACAAAGTGGATTTTGGAGCAACCTGTCGACTTCTGCAAGTGAGGTGTTTACAGTTGCTTAAAAAGGTGGGAGAAGTGTGTGTTCCTAGGTAGCACCCATGGAGAGAAGGACTCAGAACTAGGCCAGGTTTCATTGCTCTCAGTCCACAGGAAGTGGGTTGGGGGAAATCTTTAATGAGCGCCCCTCGTGAGTAGAAACACCCAAGTGACTTTGGCCCCTTTGCTTCCCCACTTAAAGGTTCCTGAGGCCTGGTTTGCTAACTTGGGAGACCCATTAAGAATCCCTTTTTTAATATTTAGAAGAGCCCGCGGTGGCGCAGTGGGTTAAACCCCTGTGCTGCCAGGACTGAAGACCGACAGGTCACAGGTTCGAATCTGGGGAGAGGCGGATGAGCTCCCTCTATCAGCTCCAGCTCCTCATGCGGGGACATGAGAGAAGCCTCCCACAAGGATGATAAAAACATCAAATCATCCAGGTATCCCCTGGGCAACGTCCTTGCAGACGGCCAATTCTCTCACACCAGGAGCGACTTGCAGCCGCTCCTGACACGACAAAAAAATATTTAGAAAACTTTCTTTAGTTGTATTCCTTCAAATAATAACCCTCCGGCTCCTGGATGGGATGATGAACCCACAGGTTCTGTCTTATTTCTTCCTGGAGAAATAAGACAGGCCCCATCCCTCCCCTCCTTTTGTAAGAGCCTGAAGACCTGGTGGTTTAAGCAAACCTTTGAGAACGACTAGTTCTAGCTCTGGCCCAGATATTTATTTATTTATTTATTTATTTATTTCTTGCACTTATAGACCGCCACTCTCAGCCCTAGGGCGACTCGTGGCGGTGTACAACAACATAGAAAAGACAGGTTACAATAAATCAACAATACACAACATTCTACTACTACAACACTACTATACTAAAAATCCGCTTCGTCAAATCATAGGGTCCTAATCCATCTCATAATCACAGTCCATTCCGGTCGTCAATTCCAGTATTTAACATAGCACTCAATTGAAGGCCATCTCGAAGAGCCATGTTTTCAGGCCCCTACGAAAGGCCATAAGGGAAGGCGCCTGTCTAACTTCAGCAGGGAGGGAGTTCCAAAGCCGGGGGGCCACCACCGAGAAGGCCCGCTCTCTCGTTCCCGCCAGGCGTGCCTGCGAGGCAGGCGGGACCGAGAGAAGGGCCTCCCCAGATGATCTCAAGGTCCTCGTGGGCTCATAGGCCGAGATGCGGTCTGCAAGGTATTTTGGGCCGGAACCGTTTAGGGCTTTGTAGGATAACACCAGCACCTTAAATTGGGCCCGGTAGCAAATCGGCAGCCAGTGGAGCTGGGACAGCAGGGGCGTTGTATGCTCTCTGCGCCCTGCTCCTGTTAACAACATGGCTGCCGCGCGTTGGACTAGCTGAAGCTTCCGGACCGTCTTCAAGGGCAGCCCCACGTAGAGAGCGTTGCAGTAGTCGAGGCGGGATGTGACCAAAGCGTGTACCACCGTGGCCAAGTCAGACTTCCCAAGATACGGGCGCAGCTGGCGCACGAGCCGAAGCTGTGCAAATGCTCCCCTGGTCACCGCTGAAACCTGGGGATCCAGGCTCAACGATGAGTCCAGGGTCACACCCAAGCTGCGAACCTGCGCCTTCAAGGGGAGTGCGACCCCATCCAGCACAGGCTGTAACCCTATACCCTGTTCGGCCTTGCGACTGACCAGGAGTACCTCTGTCTTGTCTGGATTTAATTTCAGTTTGTTCGCCCTCATCCCGACCATTACAGCGGCCAGGCACCGGTTCAGGACCTCGACAGCCTCCTTAGTAGCAGGTGGAAAGGAGTGACAGAGTTGGACATCATCTGCGTACAGATGACACCGCACCCCGAAACTCCGGATGATCTCACCCAGCGGCTTCATGTAGATGTTAAACAGCATGGGAGAAGATGGAACCCTGAGGAACGCCACAGATCAACGGCTGTGGCGCTGAACAGGAGTCCCCCAGCAACACCTTCTGAGTACGACCCTCCAGAAATGACCGGAGCCACTGCAAGCAGTGCCCCCAAGACCCATCTCTGCAAGGCGCCCCAGAAGAATACCGTGGTCGACGGTATCGAAGGCCGCTGAGAGGTCCAGGAGCACCAACAGGGACACACTCCCCCTGTCTAGCTCCCGGCGCAGATCATCCACTAAGGCGGCCAAGACCGTCTCGGTACCATGTCCCGGTCTGAAACCAGACTGTGCCGAATCCAGATAATCCGTGTCTCTCAAGAATACCTGGAGTTGTGAAGCCACCACGCTTTCCATGACTTTGCCCAAGAAGGGAAGATTGGAAACAGGCCGAAAGTTGTCTAATTTAGTGGGGTCCAATGATGGTTTCTTCAACAGCGGCTTTATAATAGCCTGTTTTAGGCTCGCTGGAATCTTGCCTTCCCGAAGGGAGGCATTAACCACCACCGTTACCCACTCAGCCAATCCCCCTCTGGCCTCCTTCAGAAGCCAGGATGGGCAGGGGTCTAGGATGGACGTGGTAGGCCTCATTCCTCCAAGTATCTTGTCCACATCCTCGGGCTTCACAAACTGAAAAGAATCCATCAAAATAGGACAAGCAGGTGCTTGTGTCACATCCACAGAGACTGCATTTAAAGTGGCGTCCAGCCCAGAGCGGATCAAAGCGACTTTGTCTGCAAAGAACCGAGCAAATGCTTCACAGCGCGTGGCCGAATTGTCAGGGCTCCCACCTGAGGTAGGGGGAGTTAAAAGACCTCTGACAATCCGAAACAACTCCGCCGGACGGTTTTTTGCAGACGCAATAGTGGCCGCAAAGAAAATTTTCTTTGCGGCTTTTATTGCCGCGGCATATGCCCTTAAAAAGGACACAAACCGTGCTCGATTTGGCTCGCTTGGGTCCGAGCGCCACACGCTCTCTAGTTCCCTCTTCCTTCGCTTCATCGCTGCCAGCTCCTCAGTGAACCGAGGAGCTGGTTTAGCTCGGTTACTTGAGAGGGGACGTTCCGGAGCGATCCTGTCAATTGCCCTGGTCATCTCCCCATTCCAGAGAGCGACCAAGGCCTCGACATGGTCACCTACCGAAGTGGCGGGAAAATCCCCAAGAGCCATCAGGAATCCGTTCGGATCCATAAGCCTCCTGGGGCGGACCAACTTAATGGGTCCTCCACCCTTGCGGAGGACAGGGGGCGCAGTGAGCCTAAATCTGATCAGGAAGTGGTCGGTCCATGGCAACGGAGAGATCGACAACTCCTCCACACCGCCACCCTGCTCCCATCCCTGGCAGAAAACCAAGTCCAATGTATGTCCAGCACAGTGGGTGGGGCCAGTTATTCGTTGGGACAGCCCCATGGTTGCCATGGCGGACATGAAGTCCTGAGCCGCTCCTGTGAGGGTCGCCTCGGCATGGATGTTGAAGTCCCCCAGCCAAGAAGCCGTTGAGACTCACCGCCAGGCTCGAGACCACCCCCGCTAGCTCAGGTAGGGAGACTGTAGTGCAGCGAGGTGGACGGTACACTAACAGAATCCCTATTCTGTCCCGGTCACCCACCCTCAGGTGGACGCATTCAAAATTTGAGGTCTGCGGGATGGGGCTCCTGACCAGATGGATGGAATCTCTATAGACCACTGCGACCCCGCCTCCCCGTCCTCCGGCTCTTGGTTGGTGTTGCACGGAGAAACCTGGAGGGCAAAGCTGGGAGAGGTTTACGCCCCCAGCTTCATCCAACCAGGTCTCCGTGATGCACGCCAGATCTGCCCGCTCCTCCAAGATTAGATCCTGGATCCAGGATGTTTTTCCGTTGACAGATCTGATACGGTCGCAATTGGCCATATCTTTTCCTACCAATTACCCAGGTGACTTTCTTCTATGAGGCCCTGGAAATGGACAGCCATAGACTCTACCTAATTTTCCGGGCCCTCTAAAATCGCACTAGCCTCAGTCCGGCCTTTTAAATTGCCTTGAACAGGCAGGATTATTTTAAATATATGTGCTATTGTGGTTTTAATGCTTATATTGTCTTGTTAATTTTATGTTTATGTTGTTTTCTTTGTATGTATTGATTATGTTACTTGGAAACCGCTCAGAGTCCCCTTGGGGAGATAGAACGGTATATAAAAGCACCGGGACTGTGGCGCAGCTGGCTGAGTGTCAGCTGCATTAAGATCACTCTGACCAAAAGGTCATGAGTTCGAAGCCAGCCTGGGTTGGAGTGAGCTTCCAACCAATTGTGTAGCCTGTTGTCGACCTTTGCAACCCGAAAGACAGTTGCATCTGTCAAGTAGGAAAATTAGGTACCACCTTGTGTGGGGAGGCAAAATTAAGTGGGGGGCTTGAGGGGCTTCAGCCCCCCCCCCGAAATTCTCATGGTGGTTCGCGAAAAGGCCTTACTGGTGCATTATTTAAACTGTTATGTTTATTCATATCATGATCTGATCACCATACTCAATATATCCCATATGCATGGGGGTATTGGGGTAATGATACAAAAGGTTTGCAAGGCTAGACTCTCTTTCACTCAGACTCAGCCCCCCCGAAACTCAGCCCCCGAACCCCCCTGAAAAAAATTCAGCCCCCCCCCCCGAACGAAATCCTGGCTACGGGCCTGCCATATAGTACATTTTAACTTATTTATGAGGCCATAAAAGAAGACTCTAGTAGCAATGTAAAAGAGGATAGGATTTCAGGGGCACAGGTACGATTCCGGGGAGAGCTTTACCGCTGTCAGCCCTCCTTCTGCCAACCTAGCAGTTCGAAAACATGCAATGTGAGTAGATCAATAGGTACTGCTCCGGCGGGAAGGTAACAGCGCTCCATGCAGTCATGCCGGCCAGGCCACATGACCTTGGAGGTGTCTATGGACAACGCCGGCTCTTCGGCGTAGAAATGGAGATGAGCACCACACCCCAGAGTCAGATAATGACTGGACTTAATGTCAGGGGACAACCTTTACCTTTTTAATAAGACTCCAGCAAAGCACTCCAGTAAAAGCATGTGGGGAATGCGGAAGTGCTTCATCAGTGTCGCAGATGGACGAGGAAAGCGACAGCTCCCCTGGTGGCCAGAAAAAGTTAAATAGCCTCTGTGTATGTCTCTGTGTATGTTTGTATGTCAAAAATTGGCATTGAATGTTTGCCATATATGTGTACACTGTAATCCGCCCTGAGTCCCCTGCGGGGTGAGGAGAAGGGCGGAATATAAATGCTGTCAATAAATAAATAAATAAATAAATAAATAAATAAATATAACGTGTTGTAGTTGGTGGGCCACAGTTCCGTAGGCTCTCTTTCAGAGAAGGGAATTGGTCAAACCACCTATGAGGATCCCTTGCCTGAGAAAACTCATTGAAATACATGAAGTCCCCATATATTAAGAGGCGACTTGAAGGCACATGGACATTAAGCATCCCTTTTTTTAATATTTTGAAAACTTACTTTAGCCACATTATTTATTTATTTATTTATTTATTTATTTATTTATTTATTTCAGTTCCTTTTACCCCGCCCTTCTCAACCCCCAAAGGGGGACTCAGGGCGGCTTTCAAAAAAAGGCACAATTCGATGCCTACATAGAGTACATATACATATAAAAAACAATCAACATTTATCACAATTAAACAGTCCATATATAACACAATCATTAAAATCATTAAAACTAATTATAAGCTCAGCGTGTGTCTTCAGCGTTCCATAGTTCCATTCCATTTGTCAATTCCAGTCTATCGCCAGGTCCTTTTTCATCTGCCAGGTTGTCCAAATGCCTGATCCCACATCCATGTTTTCAGTTTTTTCCTGAAGGAAAGGAGGGATGTCGCTGATCTAATTTCCCCCGGGGGTGAGTTCCACAGGTGGGGGGGCCACCACCAAGGAGAAGCCCCTGCTCCTCGTCCCCGCCAATCTCACTTGTGATAGAGGCGGGGTCGAGAGCAGGGCCTCCCCAGAAGATCTTAGATTCCGAGGTGGGACCTTAGCGGGAGATCCGTTCGGACAGATACACTTCAAATAATAACCCTCCGGCATCTGGATGGGATGATGAACCCGCAGGAAAGCCCATGTGTACCCCTTTATAAATACAATCCGAAATATCAAGTCATGTTTTTAGCTTATTCTATAAATCCAGTTGCAATAAAGTGATCTCAGCTCATTTATTTGAACCTGGGGTGACCTCTGGTCCCTTCCCAAACTGTAGCAGCATTCTGTTTTCAATGGGCCACCATTCTGTAGGCTTTTTCAGAGGAGGGAATTGGTCAAACCACCTATGAGGATCCTTTTTTTAAGATTGGCCTCAAAGCCAACCTTAAAAACTCTGGCATAGACACTGAGAACTGGGAAGCCCTGGCCCTTGACTGCTGCAGCTGGAGGTCAGCTGTGACCAGCTCATTTCTTTCTTTGGTTTTGTCCTTTGGTTGTTCGCAAGTTACATCTCTTTCTCTGCACCGGACTGTTGTGCTTCTCGTTTTTCCCATTGTGTGGGAATGGCTTGGTAAACCCTTCCGGGTTTGAAAATGTGTTTTGATATCGCTTCAAAAATGCAAAAATAACGAATTAATAACGAAATAACGAAATAACGAACTAAATTGCACAGGCCTACCACCTACAAACCCACAAAAATAGTCATCAAGGAAGACCATCTTACTTGTCCAACGAGGGATCGCCTAAGTAAGTAAGTAAGTAAGAGGATCCCTTGCCTGAGAAAATACATGGAGTCCCCATACGTTAAGAGGCAACTTGAAGGCACATGGACATGAGCACCAGAAAGACCACCATGACACAATATGTATCTATTGCATGTTTAATCAACATTGAAAACTTCCTGAGATGTTTAGGAAGCATGCACTCAATTCTGCATCCACAAATGATGCTTTGAGCACATTTTTAATATCCCGCACGCAACATTCTCATCCATTTCATGAAACACCACCAAATACAAGGTAGACTAGACATGAAGAAGGCATCTCTAGACATGAAGAAGGCATCTCTAGACATGAAGAAGGCATCTCTAGACATGAAGAAGGCATCTCTAACATCACATGCATGCAAAAACTAAGCAGGTATATATAGATATTACACATCTCAAACATAACACAGTCGCTCTGCCTTGTCATACATTGAGTGAAAAAAGTTCACAATCCACACACGCACACACACACACACACACACACACACACACACACAGTCATTTGTATATCAATACTAAATGTATTAACAAACACTAAGAACTGCCCTTTTCATTTTCAGTCATGTATAAATTCATTCTGAAATGTAAGCTGATACATCATGGTTTGTATAGAATCGGTATCAGTGGTCATTTCTTCCAAATTAAGAATCACATCTGGTTTTATTGCTTAGCAAGAACATCTGGGGAAAAGGAGAGCTGTATTTGGTTATACAAAATAATTCTGGTTGGATCTTCCCCAAGTCATAATATATTTGTATTGTTTGGGACAGGGTTACTTTCCTAAAGATTTCAATATCCACAATGCATGGTCACTGGCATGTTGTGGGATTTGTAGTTCCACAATGGGAATTACTACACAGTGACTGGTGGTTCCCAAGTCAGGAGGCCAGGGCATCCCTTCCAGGTTTTGCCTGGTCTTAAAAGAGCTCTCCAAGGTCCTGGGGCCATTTCAGCACCTGGGACAACTCCATTAAGCCTGAGGCAAAACTTCACTAAGTTACAGAAATGAGATCCATCAGCCATCTTGGCATAGAGAGACATACTGTATTTACTTGAATCTAATGCTCACCTTTTTTGACCAAATTACCTCCTCAAAATTAGGGTGTGCATTCGATTTGTGAAATGTTTCAATACTTTTTAGGATTTTGTGTTCTGAAAATGGTGCATTAGACTTGAGTAAATATGGGTACTTCTTTGTGCGTTTCCAATCTAGAGCTCAAAAATCTGGAGAATGAGCTTCATTTATGGCAGTGGTTCTCAACTTGGGGGTCGGGACACCTGGGGGGTCACGAGGGGCTTTCAGATGGGTCGCCAAAGACCATCTGTAGTTGGTCATAGGGGTTCCATGTAGGAAGTTTGGCCTAGTTCTATCATTGGTAGGGATCAGAATGATCTTTTATTGTAGGTGAACTATAAATTCCAGCAACTAAAACTCTCAAATGCAAGGTCTATTTTCCCCAAACTCCACCAGTGTTCATTCACATTGGGCATGTTGAGTATTTATGGCAAGTTTGGTCCAGATCCATCATTGTTTGAATTCACAGTGCTCTCTGGATCTAGGTGAACTACAACTCCCAAACTCAAGGTCAATGTCCACCAAACCCTTCCAGTATTTTCTGTTGGTCACAGGAATTCTGTGTGGCAAGATTGGTTCAATTCCATTGTTGGAGTTCATAATGCTCTTTGATTGTATGTAAACTATAAATCCCTGCAACTACAACTCCCAAATGACAACATCAATCCCCTGCTGACTCCACCAGTATTCAAAATGGGCCATATCACATATTTGTGGCAAATTTGGTCCAGCGAATGAAAATACATCCTGGATATCAGATATTTATGTTATGATTCATAACAGTAGCAAAATTGTAGTTGTGAAGTAGCAACAAAAATAATGTTATGGTTGGGGGTCACCACAACATGAGGAACTGGATTAAGGGGTCGCGGCATGAGGAAGGTTGAGAACCACTGACTTATGGTATTCATTTAGTTGGCTTTGGTTCTTTCCCCATTAACTCACTGGGATTCGCTAGGTTTCTTGGCTACTAGGAAAAACATGCCATTGGCATCACTCTTCGGCATGGGAGAGGTCATCCCAAGGCTCTGAGACCACAGGACTTCAAAGCTGGCCCCTTTCACAGCATCTCTGACCATTTCTGATGTTAGGTAAAGGCAACGGAACTTATGTGGGCCAACTATGTAGTAGGTTTCCTCCATAACTGCTGCAAAGATGAGGTGGCCCCCAGGTTTGACCAAGGAGCCCACATTCTTCATAGCTGAACAGTAAGTGGGAAGATCATCGCAAGCCGCTTCCAGGCAGAAAGTGGAGATGACACAGTCGACTGGCTGGAGAACCAAAGGATCCAAGGGATTGGCCAGGGTCACGTCGCATGGCAGGACTTGCTTGATGGTCCTCCTGAGTTTCTCCTCCTTTTCCTTCCACTTCTCCCTAGCAGGAATGAAAGGGGGAGAATGACCATAAATAATCATGGAAGAATCTCTTTACACTTGGAAGCATCAAGTTAAAATGAAGTGGCTATTTGCAACACATTAGGTAAGCACGCTTAATATCTTATACCCTGAAAGCGATGGAATAAGCAGAGCAGGTGTGAAAAGGTGAGATTGGCGCAGGTCCTACATTGGGAAATCCTTGGGAAAGGTTGGAAGCAACACATCAAAAGCCCAGTTGATAGATAAGCCTTCGGGATCAGCTAGAGTGCAGATGCACACGAGCTTAAATGTTCACTAGAGAGTCAAATGTAAAGTAGCAATTTGTGGATAAATGTACAGAGCCGGAGGCAGAACCTGCAAGGAAATCAAGCAAGAGTCTTGTGTCACCTTTCGGTCTAAGAAATTGTTAGACATTTATGGACCTCAACCACATCCTACTGACCTTCAAAATGCTCAAAACTCTTTCTGTCAATACTTATGGGCACCCTCCAGACGTTTTTGGACAGAAAGTCCCAGAAACCATAGCCAACACGAACTGAAGTCCCGATACATTGCGAAGGGCTCACAGATCCCCTTATCATAGTGTCTAGATCTAGGGAAGTCATGCTACCCTCTATTCTGCTTTGGTTAGACCCCACCTGGAACATTGTGTCCAATTCTGGGCACCACAATTCAAAAGAGATATTGACAAGCTGGAATGTGTCCAGAGGAGGGCGACTCAAATGATCAAGGGTCTGGAGAACAAGCCCTGTGAGGAGCGGCTTAAGGAGCTGGGCATGTTTAGCCTGAAGAAGAGAAGGAGATATGATAGCCATGTATAAATATGTGGGAGGAAGCCACAGGGAGGAAGGAGCAAGCTTGTTTTCTGCTTCCATGGAGATTAGGATGCAGAACAATGGCTTCAAACTACAAGAGAGGAGATTCCATCTGAACATGAGGAAGAACTTCCTGATTGTGAGAGCCGTTCAGCAGTGGAACTCTCTGCCCCGGAGTGTGGTGGAGGCTCCTTCTTTGGAAGCTTTTAAACAGAGGCTGGATGGCCATCTGTCAGGGGTGATTTGAATGCAATGTTCCTGCTTCTTGGCAGGGGATTGGACTGGATGGCCCAGGAGGTCTCTCCCAACTCTATGATTCTATGATTTTATGATTCTTCTTATTAATGGATGGAAACGGAAACACAGCCAACTACTAGATACCAATCTGTACCTGTCCCCCTCCAACTGGCAGGTATATTTCACCATGGGGGTCCAGTCGAGGGCATCTGGGTCCTTCTTCAGCCACTTCTGTATCTCCGCCCGGTTCTGCTCGAGTAAATCGGTGGCAATGATCTCCTTGAAGGACTCACATGCAGAGAGCAGTTGGTAGATGGAGGGACCACTGCCAATGTCAATCAGGGTGTCTCCTCGGATGCCGTCTGTGCGTCAAAGAAAACATGTGTTTCAAAGAATTTATTCATTTATTTATTTCAAACATTTTTTTCCGTCCTTCTCAACTCGTAGGGGACTCAGGGCAGCTTCCAATTGGCAACAATTTGATGCCACATCATAAAATACAAAACAGCAATTATAACAGTTAAAAACCTAAACATTAAGACATAAAAATTAAGACATAAAAATTGAAACAGTCTGCTTACAGTCCATTGAGATATTACCAGTCTGGTGGCTCTTTATCTAGCCATATAGTATTGAGTACTTTGGTTAACTTATCCAAATCCACTTCCAAGCCATAGTCAAACATTATCAATTGTCTAGGTTCTTGTGGGTTTTTTCGGGCTATAGAGCCATGTTCTAGAGGCATTTCTCCTGACGTTTCGCCTGCATCTATGGCAAGCATCTTCAGAGGTTTGAGAGGATGCTTGCCATAGATGCAGGCGAAACGTCAGGAGAAATGCCTCTAGGACATGGCTCTATAGCCCGAAAAAACCCACAAGAACCTAGTGATTCCAGCATGAAAGCCTTCGACAATATTCAATATGTCCAAATTTCCCGAAGGCCTGGTCCCAGATCCACGTTTTTACCTTCTTTCTAAAGGTGAGGAGGGATGATGATGACCTAATTTCCACAGGTGGGGGGCCACCACCGAGAAGGCCTTGTCCCCAACAAACGTGTTTAAGACAGAGGCGGGGTCGAGAGCAGGGCCTCCCCAGAAGATCTTAAACTCTGAGGTAGGACGTAGAAGGAGATATGTTCTGACAGGTACGCTGGACCGGAGCATTAAATATACCCCAATCTGCTGTCCCTGATGGTCCCTTCTCTCTACATGTCCTCCCTCCCTCCTTCCTTCAGTTGGTGTTTTTTATTTTTTTATTTTTTTGCGAGTGTCCCATTTTACACAAAGCTCTCAATTCCATCTCTTTGACATGGAGGGCACTGGGCTTTTGAGTGTGCCCCCCTCCTTTACCACCTGTGACATCCTGTTTCTTCTATCTTTGGGAGCTTCCAATCCAGACAGTATCTATAATTCTGGAATGAATGGGTTTAAAAGGGGTGGGGGTGGCCAAATGACATGTGTGCTAAATGCACACTCAATCACAGCAACATAAGGAAAACCTGATACGAAAAGGTCTTGTTTTATCCCAGTTCCAGGAGAAAAAAGTGCATTTTCCCATAACTGTGTGGTCCTGCAGTCATGTAAAGTTTCCAGCTGCTTTCAAGAGAGGAGAAGCAGAGAGACATTAGAGTTCTCTGAAAGTGTGTATTTTAAACTTTATAATATTAAACAGATCATGAATAAGCAACTGGGGAAAGAGGGAAATCCAACGACATTAAAAACAATCCCTCTGTTAGGCGCTGCTCCTTATATACACACTTAGGAATCGCTCCATATTTGTATTAGGATATTCGCAGAATTACTATGAAGCCTGTCAACTGGTTAGGTTAATAATAATAATAATAATAATAATAATAATAATAATAATAATAATAATGTGTTGTTGTAGGTTTTTTAGGGCTATATGGCCATGTTCTAGAGGCATTCTCTCCTGACGTTTCGCCTGCATCTATGGCAAGCATCCTCAGAGGTAGTGAGGTCTGTTGGAACTAGGAAAAGGGTTTATATATCTGTGGAATACATTATATTATATTATATTATCAGAGAGAAAAATATGATTTCTAAGTTAAAGGTAAGGACAGTCCCCTTTTACTTAATAATTTTACTTTTTGTTTCTGGTTACAAACAAACATTGAGTGACTGAAGTAGAGAAGACAATTATGCTGGGGAAAGTGGAAGGCAAAAGGAAGAGGGGCCGACCAAGGGCAAGATGGATGGATGGCATCCTTGAAGTGACTGGACTGACCTTGAGGGAGCTGGGGGTGGTGGCGGCCGACGGGGGGCTCTGGCGTGGGCTGGTCCATGAGGTCATGAAGAGTTGGAGACAACTGAACGAATGAACAACAAAGTGATACATTGTGTCCCTTTACTGTCTCAAACATTAACAAGAATAAACCCTTCCTGTCCTGCTGGCTTGCCCGGGATGCTCCATTTTATCCTGAGACACAGAAGGGCTGTGTGGATGGTGAGGGAAGAAAGCCCAGGAGTGGCAAGTCTATGTGGGGATAGGAACTTAAGTCCCAGGTTTATTTGCCCCTCTTTTTAACCCCGCGTTTTGGCGTTGTCTGGAAGCGCCCTGAGGTCCCAGGTTTGTCCCCAGCACCAACCGCTGCTCTGAGATCACAATGAAGCGAGGGGCCAGGAAGGCAGTTCCATCTTGCCTCCTGCACTGTGCTTAATATAATATAATATAATATAATATAATATAATATAATATAATATAATTATAATATAATATAATATTATAATGTAATATAATATATTACTACTACTAATAAAATGATATTATAATTATTAGGGCTGGGTAACCACTGAAAAATTTGTTTCTAAACTCGATTCGTTTCCAGGGGGCGCTAGCGTTTCCAAATTCTAAATACTTCCGAAATTTTGAGATTTCAAAATTTCGTTATTTACGAAATTTCGTTAATTTCGAATCGATTCGTTAATGGCGGACATGATTGCGCAATATGCTAAAAAAAAACCCCTCCAAATGGGACAGGGGGAACTTATGACGCTTCCCTCTCCCTCTGTTGTTGACTGTTGGTGTGATAAAACAAACAACAACTATAAAACTTGCACCAGAGATACGGAAATAATTATGAAACAATTTCGAAACAATTTCGAAACAACATGGAAACAATTACGAAACAATTATGAAATAAATTGAAAAAATTGTTTCGATTTTTAATTACTCCTGCATGGCTCAATATCGGATCGTAAGCTAATTTAAATATGAATTAATAACGAATTACGAAATTAACGAACGAAACTGCCCAGCCCTAATAATTATTTATTTTATATTACATTTAATAATATTACAGTACAATGATATAGTACAATGTAATATATAATACCGGGGAGCCCCCGGTGGCGCAGTGGGTTAAAGCGCTGAGCTGCTGAGCTTGTTGATCGAAAGGTCACAGGTTCGATTCCGGGGAGTGGCGTGAGCTTCTGCTGTCAGCCCTAGCTTCTGCCAACCTAGCAGTTCTAAAACATGCAAATGTGAGTAGATTAATAGGTACTGCTCCAGCGGGAAGGTAACGGCGCTCCATGCAGTCATGCCGGCCACATGACCTTGGAGGTGTCTATGGACAACGCTGGCTCTTCGGCTTAGAAATGGAGATGAGCACCACACCCCAGAGTCAGACATGACTGGACTTAAAGTCAGGGGACTACCTTTACCTAATATATAATATTAATATTGTGAAATGGTAATAATATAATATATTGTATTTACTTTTTACTTGTAAGCCACTCTGAGTCCCCTTCAGGGTGAGAAAGGCGGCATAGAAATGTGGTAAATAAATAAATAAATCTATCCCGCATATTAATCCTGTGTTTTGGCACGGCCTGGAAGCGCCCTCTGATGCTCCTCCACATTTCCTTTCCTGTTTCCGTCATGTTCTCTTCTGCTAAAGGCAATGGATCCACGTTCCTTGACGTGTGGAGTAACTGGGCCTCTTGGCTTCTCTGCTCTGAGACAAAAAGAGACACTCACCAACAAAGAAGGTCTTGTGGAACATTTCCTGGATGACCGCAAACATTGGATGGCAAACCGACCCACAAGACATGTGGGAATTGAAAAAACCCTTTGGATCAAAGTGCTGCCTGTATGCCTCTTTTCCAGTGAAGACTCCTTCCATGCTGCCTGAGATTGAGAGAAACACCCAAGTGATTTTGACTCCCTTGGCGTCCCAATTTAAAGACCCCAAGGTGTGGCTTGTTAACCTTGTGAGGCTCATTAAGTGTTCTTTCTTATCCTGTAGAATGTTTGTTGCAGCCACATTCCTTCCAATAATTATCCGCCGGGCACCATGATAGGACAATGCAGTGCTCCGAGGCCTTATTTTGTTGTCCAGCCCACAAAAAAGCTGGCTTGTAAGTTTGGTATTATTTCCTGCTACACCACACGTTTACCCCTTTGTAAAAAAGTAGAGATACCTGCGTGACTTTGGCCCTTTGACTTACCCACTTAAATCCCCCTGAGACATGGTTTGCTAACTTGGGAGACCCATTAAGCATTCTTTAGCTGCATTCCTTCAAATAATAACCCACCACACACAAATGGGATGATGATCCAGCAGGAAAACAGGCTCACAATCTTAGCATTCTCTTTCCCAAACTGAAGCTGCATCCTGTTTTTCAACGGGCTACAGTTCTGTAGCTGACTGGCACAACCTGGGGATCACAACCAGACACAGTGAAGACATCTGCCCTTGCGCTATGCTACTCTGCTGCTGAGTACGCATGCCCAGTATGGAACACATCTCACCACACTAAAACAGTGGATGTGGCTCTTAATGAGACATGCCGCATTATCACGGGGTGTCTGCGCCCTACACCACTGGAGAAATCACACTGCTTAGCCAGTATCACACCACCTAATATCCGCCGGGAAGTAGCAGGCAATAGTGAAAGGACAAAGGCAGTGACATCTCCAGCTCATCCCCTGTTTGGGTATCAGCCAGCACATCGACGACTTAAATCTAGAAATAGTTTTCTAAGATCTATAGAGACATTTGCTGAAACACCTCAGCAAGCGAGAGTCCAAAAGTGGCAGACTCAAACCCAGCATCTCAATCCATCGCTGATACCAAATGAGAGACTCCCCCCTGGGCACACAGAGGACTGGGCGACTTGGAAGGCACTGAACAGACTGCTCTCTGGCACCACGAGATGCAGAGCCAACCTCAAGAAATGGGGCTACAAAGTGGAATCCACGACATGCGAGTGTGGAGAAGAGCAAACCACTGACCACCTGCTGCAATGCAACCTGAGCCCTGCCACATGCACAATGGAGGACCTTCTTGCAGCAACACCAGAAGCACTCCAAGTGGCCAGATACTGGTCAAAGGACATTTAATCAACTACCAAGCTCACAAATTTTGTATTTTGTCTGTTTGTTTGCTTTGTTCTGTTAGAAATGTAATATAATTGACTGGTTGCCCTGAGATGACAAATAAATAGTTCTGTAGACTCTCTTTCAGAGGAGGGAACTGGACAAACCACTTATGAGTCTTCCTTGCTTGAGAAAACCTATAGAATTACATGGAATCTCCATATGTTAAGAGGCAATTTGAAGGCACATGGACACACACACCAGAAAGACCACCACGACACAAAACATAGCTATTGTATGTTTAATCAACATTGAACACTTCCTGAGTTGTTTAGGAAGCATGTGCTCACAAATGCATCCACAAATGCTGTGATGGGGCATGTTTTTAAAAATCCCACACCCAACATTCTTGTTCATTTCACGAAACACCACCCACAATTCACTGAATGCAAGGTAGTTAGTCATTCATGTCCCTGTTATGTTAAAAAGAAGATGCAAAGCGATGCAGAACAAGGTAACGCAGTAGTTTCCAAAATGCAATGTATACAAGAAAGGAGATTCCACCTGAACATGAGGAAGAACTTCCTGACTTTGAGAGCCGTTCAGCAGTGGAACTCTCTGCCCCAGAGTGTGGTGGAGGCTCCTTCTTTGGAAGCTTTTAAACAGAGGCTGGATGGCCATCTGTCAGGGGTGATTAATGCAATATTCTTGCTTATCAATTTTTAAACAAATTTAAAAAAATCAAAACATAGAAAAAAACTGCACATGGTTAGTTGGAGCCTCATTTTTTTTTGTTTTTTGGGAATGTTTTTTTTTTTAGCTCAACAATTTAAAAAAAAAAAAAAAAATCTCCCCCACAGTTTTTTTGCACTAAGTTTGCCCCTGGCAATCCAAGTGGTGCCAACCTACATTAAAGGTTCCACTGAACATTAGGAAGAACTTCCTGACTGTGAGAGCCGTTCAGCAGTGGAAGTCTCTGCCCCAGAGTGTGGTGGAGGCTCCTTCTTTGGAAGCTTTTAAACAGAGGCTGGATGGCCATCTGTCAGGGGTGATTTGAATGCAATATTCCTGCTTCTTGGCAGGGGGTTGGACTGGATGGCCCACGAGGTCTCTTCCAACTCTAGGATTCTATGATTCTATGATTCTCACCTAAAAGAAATCTCAGTGTTGTCAAAGACTTTCATAGCTGGAATTACTGGGTTTCTGTGAGTTTTTCAGGCTGTGTGGCCATTTTCCAGAAGCATTCTCTCCTGACGTTTCACCCACATCTATGGCAGGCATCCTCAGAGGTTGTGAGCATTGTTGAAAACTAGGCAAGTGAGGTTTATATATCTGTGGAATGACCAGAGTGAAAGAACTCTGGTCTGCTTGCAACATTCACACTTGCCTCAAGCAGACAAGAGTTCTATGTATTGTTGAAGGCTTTCATGGCCGGAATCACTGGGTTGTTGTAGGTTTTTTCGGGCTATATGACCATGGTCTAGAGTCATTCATTCCTGACGTTTCGCCTTCATCTATGGCAAGCATCCTCAGAGGTAGTGAGGTCTGTTGGAACTAGGAAAAAGGGGGTTTATATATCTGTGGAATGACCAGGGTGGACAAAGGACTCTTGTCTGCTGGAGCTAGGTGTGAATGTTTCAACTGACCACCTTGATTAGCATATAATGGCCTGACAGTGCCTAGAGCAAACTTTTGTTGAGAGGTGATTAGATGTCCTTGTTTGTTTCCTCTCTGTTGTTGTGCTGTTGTAATTTTAGAGTTTTTTTAAATACTGGTAGCCAGATTTTGTTCATTTTCATGGTTTCCTCCTTTCTGTTGAAATTGTCCACATGCTTGTGGAGTTCAGTGGCTTCTCTGTGTAGTCTGACATGGTGATTTTTAAAATATCAAACCATAAAACCACTTGGGTTGTTGTAGGTTTTTTCGGGCTATATGGCCATGTTCTAGAGGCATTCTCTCCTGACGTTTCGCCTGCATCTATGGCAAACATCCTCAGAGATAGTGAGGTCTGTTGGAACTAGGAAAATGGGTTTATATATCTGTGGAAAGACCAGGGTGGGACAAAGGACTCTTGTCTGCTGGAGCTAGGTGTGAATGTTTCAACTGACCACCTTGATTAGCATTTGATAGCTCAGAAGTCAGCCATAGCAGAGCACCTGATGAACCAACCTGGACACAGCATTTTATTTGAGAACACAGAAATGCTGGACCACTCTCACAACCACCATGTCAGACTACACAGAGAAGCCATTGAAATACACAAGCATATGGACAATTTCAACAGAAAGGAGGAAACCATGAAAATGAACAAAATCTGGCTACCAGTATTAAAAAACTCTAAAATTACAACAGCACAACAACAGAGAGGAAACAAACAAGGACATCTAATCACCTCTCAACAAAAGTTTGCTCCAAGCACTGTCAGGCCATCAAATGCTAATCAAGGTGGTCAGTTGAAACATTCACACCTAGCTCCAGCAGACAAGAGTCCTTTGTCCCACCCTGGTCATTCCACAGATATATAAACCCATTTTCCTAGTTCCAACAGACCTCACTACCTCTGAGGATGCTTGCCATAGATGCAGGCGAAACGTCAGGAGAGAATGCCTCTAGAACATGGCCATATAGCCCGAAAAAACCTACAACAATCCAGACAAGAGTTCTTTCCCCTGCCCTGGACATCACTCATATATAAACCCCACTTGCCTAGTTTTTGACAGACCTCACAACCTCTGAGGATGGCTGCTATAGATGTGGGTGAAATATCAGGAGATGTTTAGGAAGCATCCTGGAAAACAGCTTGGAAAACTCAGAGCAACCCAAATCGATCTCTTTCTGTATTCCTCCAGAATTAGCTGAAATGACTGCTGCCAGCTCTTGTTTCCAAGTTCTATATTTAATAGAAATCAAGCCTGGGAAAGAGGAATGTCAGTACTACAGAAAAAAGGGTAATCCTAATGTTTCACTAGTTTAAATATTGCTTAAGCATCTTAACCATTGAACAATAACTTTCTAGTAATCATTAAAAAGGAGTCAATGGAAAGGCTGTTTCTGAAAAGTTGCTTGACCCTAGAAATGAGCTTTGTTGCCCTTTGATGTCTTGGTTGCCCTTTCTCCTTGTCTTCTCATGACCAAGAAGCAGCATGTTCTTTACATCGACTGAGATCCCTCAATACAATGGTGATGGCCATGTGCTTAGCTCCTCTCCATGTGTTCCTCCTTTGCTAGCCACTCATGCTCCTTTGAGTTTCTGGGCGACCATAAAGATCACATCATGAGCATCCGTGATCTCTGGTGACCAATGCAGACTGCTCATCTTGGACCACAGAATTTGAAACCCAGCCTCTTTCACGGCATCTCTGACCATCTCTGGTGTCAGGTAAAGGGAGGAGAAGCGGTGTGGGCCAACCATGTAGAAGGTCTCCTGAGTGACTGCTGCAAAGATGAGGTGGCCCCCTGGTTTGACCAAGGAACCCATGTTCCTCATGGCGGAACGGTACGTGGGAAGGTCTTTGCAGGCCGATTCCAGGCAGAAAGTGGAGAGGACGCAGTCGGCTGGCTTGAGCACCAACGGGTCAAGGGGGTTGGCCAAAGTCACATCACATTTCAGGACTCGCTTGATGGCCTTCCTGAGCTTCTCTTCCTTCTCCATCCAATTCTCCCTAAGGGGAACACAAGGGCAAAAATGGCACAGGACAATCACTTTGCTCTCAAAGCTTGAGAGCAATATGTTTTCCCCCTAAGGCCTCACTAATTCATATCTGAACAAAGAGGAAATAGTTACTTCATTTGCTTGCTTGAGACACATTCCTGTTCTTTAAGGGTTGAGAATGGAGTTCAAGGGACTTCCTGAAAGTCCTTGAACTGGAGCCATAGTATCATTAGCCATCGTTATTATGGGGGGCAATGCCCTTCCAGAAGAAATCTCCCAAGCTTCTATCCAAAAGGCTAATTGCATCAGGAACCTGCTAAATGTCATTTTTTGGCAGCTTTTAGAAGTTCAAAATATCTTCTACTCCCAATGTAGCATACTGGAATACTGAAAGGCATACTGGAATGCATTGAGATGGTGTCATGGATTCCCATTCAAGTTACTAAGGGATAGAAATTAAATGGCAACCATACTAATCCTTACTTGTTCTCCCTCCACCTGGTAGATGCATTTCACAATTGGATTTTATGGACTTCAACCACAACCTGTTAGCCTTCAAAACACCTACAAGACTTCAGGTTGATGTTTATGGGTAGTAGAACCATTATACCCTTCAGATGGAATGGGAATCCACGAATCCCTCTCAATGCATTGGGATTTCCGTTCCCAGTATATCTCACCATTGGGTATGGTTGCTGGGACTTACTTGCCAAGAAGTTCCAGCAACCATACCCAAATGGAAAGGAGGACTTGGGACTGAAGTCTCAATGCATCGAGAGGGTCTCATGGGTCCCATTCCAGTTATTAAGAGATGGGGAGTAAAAGGCATCCACCAGATACCAAACCTATCTCCTCGTACCTGTTCCCCTCCAACTGGCAGGCATATTTCACCATTGAGGTCCAGTCAAAAGCTTCTGGGTCCTTCTTCAGCCATTTCTGCATCTCCTCCCGGTTTTGCTCAAGGAAATCAGTGTCAATGATTTCTTTGAAAGACTCGCAAGCAGAGAGGAGCTGGTAGATGGAGGGACCACTTCCAATGTCGATCAGGGTGTCTCCTCCGATGCCATCTGTGTTTCAAAGAAACCAGTGTGAGTCCGCATTCTCCTTTCAGTGATGCCCTCTTCCATATCAATGTCTTTCTTCTGGTGCAATTTCAATTGCATTATCATTTACACATGGCAATGAATCAAAACTCTTTGGCATGCAATGGCCATGGGTTCATCTGCTCATGCCAATGGTCTATTTGAAGGAACCACAGGCATTTTCTAGGTCCTCCCATGCAAATCAAGTCCTTGATTCCAATAGGAACTGTGGACCAAGATATGCACCAGTGAACTCTCAGTGAATAATACACCTAGAGTGTGGAACGGGGCAAAGTCTGGTCATAAAACCCTTGGTGGCATGATGCACAGTACATCTGCTCTATCACAAGTGCAGAGAAGACCAGATGGTGAACCACAGAAGACCGCAATACTCACCTACAAGAAACGCCTTCTGCAAATTGTCCAAGACGAAAGAGAAGAGGTCCTCGTGCACTGGTTTGTTCTCAGACTCAAACTGCATGTGCATGTTCAGATAGTCTTTGGGGTTGAAATACTGCCTGTAAGCCTCTTTCCCTGTGAAGTCACTCTCCATGTTGGTCCAAGGCTTGCAAACCACCTAGATGTCTTTCTTTCCCAGTCCCGGACCTGACGGTTGTCAGCCTCTGGGCTCAATGTCTTATAGGAAACCTCCTTAGATAGAGATAACACTCCCGGTTGTACTGGTTATTCCCTAATGGGGCACACTCATTGAATTACTTGTTGGATGACCCGTTGACACACAGATTAATCTTCATAGATCTATTACAATCTGAGCGAACATCAGGAATCCAAGCATAGCCTGTTATTTTATGTTGGTTACTGCGTTCAACCAGACAAGTAAGCCTAAGCTTGTAGACTAGTTAAGGATATGTGCAGAAGAAACTCAATAAAGTTTAGTTCATTAAGGATTTCCCCTGACCCATTTCTATTTATCGCAGGATGCTGAAACGGCACATGTGTCATGATAGAAGTCTCTATAGGTTACATGCCAATTTACAACTCAGAACTGAGAATGGTTCTTGGAGCAACCTGTTGACTTCTACAAGCAAGGTGTTTACAGTTGCTTCAAAAGATGGGAGAAGTGTATGTCCATTGGTAGCACCCATGGAGAGAAGGACTCAGAACTGGGCCAAGTTTCATTCCTCTCAGTCCATAGGAAGGGGGTCAGGGGAAATCTTTAATGATCTCCCCCCATAAGTAGAAACACATCTGGAGAGGCCCTGCTCGCGCTCCCATCACCATCGCAAACGCGATTGGTGGGGATGAGGGAAAGAGCCTTCTCGGTGGTGGCCCCTCGACTCTGGAACTCACTTCCCAAGGACATTAGGCAAGCCCCAACTCTGGCAGTCTTTAGGAGGAGCCTGAAAACGTGGTTGTTCCAGTGTGCCTTCCCAGAATAAGGAAACTCCCAGCAATATGTCCCTAAACGCACTTTATTAGTGATCTAAGATTGTCTGCACATTTCATCCCTCTCCAAAACTTCTATCCCAGTTATATGTCACCTTGTCATGCCCAGCATTATTTTTTTAATTTTAATTATTACATTTGGCCCAGCCATAGGTTTTTAAACGCATCGTGTTATTGTTAATGTTTATTGCTTATTTTTGCTTATGAGTTTATTTATTGTTTTGTATTACTGTTGCTGTTGTTTATTGTTGTATTGTGGGCTCGGCCTCATGTAAGCCGCACCGAGTCCCTTGGGGAGATGGTAGCGGGTACAAATAAAGTATTATTATTATTATTATTATTATTATTATTATTATTCAAGGTGCAGGTTATCACTTATACTTACTTACTTACTACTTACTTACTTAGGCGATCCCTCGTTGGACGAGTAAGATGGTCTTCTATTATGGGTGTTCCCTTGTGGGTCCGCATATGGCTGTGGAGCCCTATTCTTGCTCTGCATCTTCTTCCGCAGTGTGGGCATTGGTTTCCAGGTGGAAGGTGGTCCCAGTTGGGGTTGGCTTGACGCACCTTCCTCCTGGCACGTTTCTCTCTTTCACCCTCCACTCGTACCTCTTCGAATTCTGCAGCACTGCTGGTCACAGCTGACCTCCAGCTGGAGTGCTCAAGGGCCAGGGCTTCCCAGTTCTCAGTGTCTATGCCAGAGTTTTTAAGGTTGGCTTTGAGCCCATCTTTCAATCTCTTTTCCTGTCCACCAACATTCCGTTTTCTGTTCTTAAGTTCAGAGTAGAGCAACTGCTTTGGGAGACGGTGGTCAGGCATCCGGACAACGTGGCCGGCCCAGCGGAGTTGATGTTGGAGGACCATCGCTTCAATGCTGGTGGTCTTTGCTTCTTCCAGCACACTGATGTTTGTCCGCTTGTCTTCCCAGGAGATTTGCAGGATTTTCCGGAGGCAGCGCTGATGGAATCGTTCCAGGAGTTGCATGTGACGTCTGTAGACAGTCCACGTTTCGCAGGCATATAGCAGGGTTGGGAGGACAATAGCTTTATAGACAAGCACCTTGGTATCCCTACGGATGTCCCGGTCCTCAAACACTCTCTGCTTCATTCGGGAAAATGCTGCACTTGCAGAGCTCAGGCGGTGTTGTATTTCGGCGTCGATGTTGACTTTGGTGGAGAGGTGGCTGCCAAGGTAGCGGAAATGGTCAACATTTTCTAATGCTACACCATTAAGCTGTATTTCTGGCATTGGAGAGGGGTTGGCTGGTGACTGCTGGAACAGCACTTTGGTTTTCTCAATGTTCAGTGACAGGCCAAGCTTCTCGTATGCTTCTGCGAAGGTGTTTAGAGTGGCTTGTAGATCTTCTTCTGAATGCGCACAGACGACATTGTCATCAGCATACTGGAGTTCTATAACAGATGTTGTTGTAACCTTGGTTTTGGCTTTCAGTCTGCTGAGGTTAAACAGCTTGCCATCTGTCCGATAGATGATTTCCACTCCGGTGGGAAGCTTCCCATCAACACGGTGAAGTATCATAGCGATGATCACCTATAAAGCCCTAAACGGTTTGGGACCTGCTTATCTTCTGTTGGAATGTATTGCACTCATACCTCAGCTATGTTCTTTACACAGCCATATTGTTTTTATGCTGTTTGCAACTGCTGTTGTATTTTATTTTTATCTGTTGCTTTTAATTGGTTAAAATGTTTTTGTGTGTGTTCTACTTGTAATATTTGGGCTTGTCCCTTGTGAGCTGCCCCGAGTCCCCTAGGGAGATGGTTGGCAGGGTATAAAGATAAAGTTATTATTATTATTATTAAAGTTGTTATTTGAGGCTGGGGTGATCTCTGGTCCCTTCTCAAACTGGAGCGGCATTCTGCTTTTCAATGGGCCACAGTTCTGTAGGCTCTCTTTCAGAGGAAGGAATTGGCCAAACCCCCTCTGAGTCTCCCTTGCCTGAGAAAATACGGGGAGTTAAGAGGTGACGTGGACATGGACATGCGCACCAGAAAGACCACCACAATGCAAGACGTATCTATTGTATGTTTAATCAACATTGAACACTTCCAGAGATGTTTAGGAAGCATGCATTCAATTCTGCATCCACAAATGATGCTTCCGGGCACATTTTTAATATCCCACACCCAACATTCTCATCCATTTCATGAAACACCACCCACAATTCACTTAATACAAGGTAGACATGAAGAAGGCATCTCTAACATCACATGCATGCAAAAACTAAGCAAGTACATCTCTATAGATATTACACATCTCAATCATGATGCAGTCACTCTGCCTTGCCATACGCTGATTGAAAAAAGTTGACAATACACAAAATCATTTGAATATGAATGCTAGAGGTCTTAACAAACACTGGTCCTTTATATTTTCACTCATCTCTAACTTTGTTCTGAAATGTAAGCTGATACATCATGGTTTGTATAGAATCGGTACTACTGGTCATTTTTCCCAAATTAAGAATCACATCTGGTTATATTGCTTAGCCGGAACATCTGAGGAAAAGGAGAGTAGTACTTGGAAATACAAAGAAAAAGTTAATTCTGGTTGGATCTTCCCCAAGTCATAATCTATTTGTAGTGTTTGGGACAGGGTTACTTTTCCAAAGATTCCAATACCCATAATGCACGGTCACTGGCATGTTCTGTGATTTGTAGATCCAAAATGGCAATTACTACAGAGTGACTGGTGGCTCCCAAGTCAGGAGGGCAGTGAATCCCTTCCAGGTTTTGCCTGCTCTTAAAAGAGCTCTCCAAGGTCCTGGGGCCATTTCAGCACCTGAACAACTCCATTAAGCCTGAGGCAAAACTTCACTAAGTTACAGAGATAGGATCCATAAGCCATCTTGGCATATACTCAAATCTAACGCTTAACTTTTTTGACCAAATTGCCTTCCCAAAATTAGGGTGCACATTAGATTTGTGTAATATGGTAAATGCTTTTTTTGGATTTCAGGGTTCTGAAATATGTGCAAATATGGATACTACTTTGTGTGTTTCCAATATAGGGCTCAAAGAACTGGACGTTTTATTGCTTAGCAATAACATCTGGGGAAAAGGAGAGCAATACTTGGTAATACAAAGCAAAAATTATTTCTTTTTGGTTCTTCCCCAAGGCATAATCTATTTGTAATGTTTGGGACATGGTTACTTTTCTAAAGATTACAATATCCAGACTGTACAAGAATGCACAGCCACTGGCATGTTGTGGGATTGCCAAAATGGTAATTACCAAAGACTGTCTGGTGGTTTCCAAGTCAGGAGGCCAGTGAAACTTTTCCATGTTTTGCTTGGTCTTAAAAGAGCTCTCCAAGGTCCTGGGACCATTTCAGCACCTGGGACAACTCCATTAAGCTTGAAGCAAAACTTCACTAAGTTACAGAAATAGCCATCAGCCATCCTGGCTTAGAGCAATATACCGTTCTTACTCAAATCTAATGCTCACCCCCCCTTTTTTTTTACCAAATTACCTTCCCAAAATTAGGGTGCACATTAGATTTGTGTAAAGTGTCAATACGTTTTTGGGTTCCAGGGCTTTGAAAATGGTGCATTAGACTTAAGTAAATATGGGTACTTTTTTGTGCGTTACCAATCTAGAGCTCAAAGATCTGGAAAATGAGCTTCATTTACGGTGTTCCTTTAACTGGCTTTGGTTCTTTCACTAGGGATTCACTAGGTTTCTTGGCCACTATCAAAATGGAGTCTTTGGCATCGCAGATTGGTAGTGGAAAGGTGAACCCAAGGCTCTGAGACCACAGGACTTCAAAGCCGGCCCCTTCCACAGCATCTCTGACCGTTTCTGGTGTCAACCAAAGGCAATCAAACTTGTGTGGGCCAACCATGTAGTAGGTTTCCTCCATAACCACTGCAAAGATAAGGTGGCCCCCAGGTTTGACCAAGGAGCCCACATTCTTCACAGCTGCACAGTAAGCGGGAAGATCATCACAAGCCGATTCCAGGCAATAAGTGGAGATGACGCAGTCAACTGGTGGGAGCACCAAAGGATCCAAGGGATTGGCCAGGGTCACGTCGCAAGGCAGGACTTGCTTGATGGTCCTCCTGAGCTTCTCCTCCTTTTCCTTCCACTTCTCACTGCAGGGAATGCAAAGGAGAGATGGGAACAAAGCAACCGTGGAGTTTAAGCTGTTTGGTAAACTTTTCCCATGTTTTTATGATAGAACAAATTAGGAAATGACATTTGTAACCTAGGAAAAAAATCTTGTTATATTAGGTCTCTGAGGAACCAGGTTCAAATCTTCATATTTGTCCTGGAAGGCCAAACTGGGGAAACTTGGACCCGCCTCACTGTCTCAGATTGAGAGAATGGCACGGGCACACCTCTTGACAACCTGTTTCTGGAAGTGATTTGAGAATTCTTTTCAAGAATTCAACATTACTTTCAATTTTAATTTTACATTTGGCCTTCCCATAGTTTTTAATCATGTGGTCTTATTGTTAATGTTGCATTATTGTATTGTCCATGTTTTATTTTAATTGCTTGTATTGTTGTTATTATTGCTTGCATTGTTGTATTTGGGCTTGGCCTCATGTAAGCTGCACCGAGTCCCTTGGGGAGATGGTAGCGGGGTACAAATAAACTGTTATTATTGTTATTATTATTAATTCTGCTCATAAGTCAGAGTTCAAATCCCCACCAATCCATACAAAACAATGTCAGTGTATATTTTCATGTATGATGTATGTTTAAATGTAATTTCATGTAGTAGAAATGTGATTGCAACAAGATTGTATTGCCAGGATGTATGTTTACTCCGAAGGCTGGTAGAATGTGACCCTGAGACTCTAGCTGTGTGAAATATTATGGAGTGTCCGATAACTCCCAAGCCAGCTGCAGTTTTGTTTTTGTTTCCCATTTCCTTTGTTCTGTGTACTTCACGTCTGCTTGCTGATGTTGTTGGGTGTGTTTCTGAACTGCTCTAGTAAAGCTGAAACCTGCTTTTTACCGGTGACTCCAGAGTCCATTATTCTGAGTTTTTACAATACTTCTGCTTGCGCTAACAAACAATTGGGTGACTCTCAGGAGCTTACACTCACTTAGTCTCTTACGATACCTTGCCATGAAAACCCAGTGATATGGTCACCCTAAGTCAGAAGTAACTTGAAGGTACACAACAAAAACAACAACAAATTCATGCTCCAAAAGTGAAGTAAAGTTCTTCCCATTGATATGACAGATAACATTTTTCATCACAAGCTGTGCCATGTTTTACCCCACACTCTTTCAATTCCTATACCTCTTTGTTGCAAGAAGAAGGCAGAATAAGTAACGAGTTGCATTGCAAACGGTTGGACAGGTTACTTGTTAAAATATGGTGATGAGCAATAGCAGTGAATGATAATCCATTGCTGTTATTCATTACATTGGTAAAACAAAACATCAAGAGAACCAACTTGCCTTCGGAAAAGTCATTTCTGCCCTTTTCTAGTGACCAAGTATGGGACAAATGCACACAGTCACCTTAACGATTACCGTATTTAATTGCATAATAGTTGTACTTTCCCCCTTTTATTATAAAAGAGGGGATGTGATTATTATGGAAGGGAACCCATTTTCTTTTGTAGTGATAGCTATAGGCCAGTCGTTTTGGATGATATTGAAAGTATGTTGCTTTGTGCGTTTCTCTATGGCAGGCATGGGCAAGTTTGGCCCCTCAGGTGCTTAAGCAGAAAAAGAAATGGAAAAGGAAGGGGCCTGAGACTGTTAGGAATTGTGGGAGTTGAAGTCCAAATGCCTGGAGGGCCCATGTTTGCCCAGGCCTGTTCTATGGGTTCAGGACCTTGGATAACTTTCTTAGAGTTTGGGCTGAAACCCAAGATGGATGCACCTCCCTACTGGAAGTGGAGCCTTGCCTGGATTGAAAGTCTTTGGAGCAAGCTCTGATGGTGCAAATATGCCCCTTGCAAAGTATAGTAGCCATCCTGTAACCACCATCAGTTGGAAATGGAGAGACTTTTGCAATCAGCTCAGCAGAACTGCAATGAACCATGCCATCCCTTTCTGGGAAAACACCAGGTGCCTTCAGGGGCCAGTTTGCACGATGCGCTTTTGATGAGCCGGCAAACTATCCAGAGCCCTTAACCAACCCAAATAAAGATCCCAGATTTGATTGCATTTAACCAGCAATCATATTATTCAAAGAACAAGGAAGTGAGATAAGGTGGCCTGAAACATGTGGACAGTTATCAGTATCAGTGTAACCGTTTAAGGCGACAGTCCCCAAAATCCCATTTAGACTGGCAATAAAGGCGTAGGTAAAAGAAAGGAGGTAAAATGTCAATTCTGCCTGCACTGATGAATTGCAATCAACCTTTGTTGGGCATTTAGAAACAGTGTTTAGACCAGCGGTTCTCAACCTGGGGTCCCCAGATGTTTTTGGCCTTCAACTTCCAGAAATCCTAGCAGCTGGTAAACTGGCTGGGTTTTCTGGGAGTTGTAGGCCAAAAACATCTGGGGAACCCAGGTTGAGAACCACTGGTTTAGACCAAGCATGGGCAAACTTTGCTCTCCAGGTGTTTTGGACTTCAACTCCCACAATTCCTAACAGATAAACAATGGGTGCCTGAGGTGTTGGCCATCTCAATGGGTATTAAAATTGTGGATCTGGTTTGGAGGTATGGAAGAGGCTGAGGGGGGAAAGGAAAAGGTAGGAATTGTGGGAGTTGAAACCAAAACCCATGGAGGTGTCTTCGAGGGCATCCCAGACCCCTGCCTTCAAGCTGGTCTGACTAGCAGCAGGGAGTTCCACAGTTCCTGATTGCCAAGTTGGGCCAAACTGATGAAATGTGCCCCAGCAGCAGCCTCAACCAGGGACTCTTTACAGCCGTGTGCTCTCTCCTTTCACTCCTTTGCTAGCCCCAACTATGTAACCAATCCCCAAATAAAGACTAATCAAATTACAACTTTTGAACTCTCCAGCTTGATACTTTGTATCCCTTTCTTGCCTGAAACTATCAAAATGCACGAAATTAACCTTTTCCAGGCCACGGGAGACTGCAGGCCTGCCCGGAATAAAACACAAACCACGGATACGGAAACCCCTCAGGTCCCCGTATCCGCGAGATGGCGGATTGACTCCATTTTGATGGCAGAGGGAGGGCCCAAGTTGGCCCAGGCCTGATTTAGATAATGACATACCAAAATGTGCAAGCAAATATCAGGAAGTACCTTATGATTCCCAATATTAAATAATATTGAGGCCACAAAGTTTTTGTGGAGTTCAGAACTTTCATTCATAACTTGGGTCTCCATGACAGCTTCATGATGGAAAAGGGCACATTGGTCTTTAAGGAGCCACAAGACTAAAATGACAACAGCACCCATCAAATGTCCCCTCTTTCTCCTTATACGGTACCTGTCCCCCTCCAGCTGGCAGGCGTATTTCAGCACCGGGGTCCAGTCAAATGCTTCCGGGTCCTTCATCAGCCACCGCTTCATCTCCTCCCGGTTCTGCTCAAGGAAATCAGTGACGATGATCTCCTTGAAGGACTCACAGGCAGCGAGGAGCTGGTGGATGGAGGCCCCGCTTCCAATGTCAATCAGGGTGTCTCCATGGATGCCATCTGTGTTGCAAAGAAACCATGAAAACTCCTGGCTCCTATCTCTGAGGCCTTCTTCCATCATGTCCTCCCTCTCTCCTGCCTGCCTATCCCATCTGGAAGGGGATCATCATTCAGGGGATGTTAAGCCTATCTTCTCCCTTCACTTTTTGAATCTCCACCAACCTTTCCCCCTCTCAGTCCATCTACAGAATGAAGGAATTAAGAGCCATCATGGTGTAATATTTTGAGTGTCGGACAAGGACTCCAAGGACCAGGGTTGGATATCCCACAGCCATAGAAACCCATGGGTCACCTTGGTGAGTCACAGAGTCTCAGCCCCCAAAACCCCATGATTGTATCCCTGAGGGTTACCATGCACCAGATACAACTTGAAAGCACATAACCACACTCTTCTAAATCTGACCCATCCCACCACTTCTAGGATGGAGTCCGATACAGGTCCCAGCAACCATGACACTGTGCAGAAGCCACAGTACTAGTGCTAGATCTTATGTTTTCTGATGGAATTGGTGGGTTCTCCTCATAGAATCATAGAGTTGGAAGAGACTCTATGGTGGGCCATCCAGTTCAACCCCATTCTGCCAAGAAGCAGGACAATCACATTCAAAGCACCCCAACAGATGGCCATCCAGCCTCTGGTTGAAAGCCTCCATAGAAGGAGCCTCCACCACACTCCAGGGCAGAGAGTTCCACTACTGAACAGCTCTCAGAGTCAGGAAGTTCTTTCTAACATTGATGCAGGCCAATGGGAATATGTTTTATTCCGGGCAGGCCTGCAGTCTCCCGTGGCCTGGAAAAGGTTAATTTCGTGCGTTTTGATAGTTTCAGGCAAGAAAGGGATACAAAGTATCAAGCTGGAGAGTTCAAAAGTTGTAATTTGATTAGTCTTTATTTGGGGATTGGTTACATAGTTGGGGCTAGCAAAGGAGTGAAAGGAGAGAGCACACGGCTGTAAAGAGTCCCTGGTTGAGGCTGCTGCTGGGGCACATTTCATCAGTTTGGCCCAACTTGGCAATCAGGAACTGTGGAACTCCCTGCTGCTAGTCAGACCAGCTTGAAGGCAGGGGTCTGGGATGCCCTCGAAGACACCTCCATCTGGAATATTGTGTCCAATTCTGGGCACCACAATTCAAGAGAGATATTGACAAGCTGGAATGTGTCCAGAGGAGGGCGACTAAAATGATCAAGGGCCTGGAGAACAAGCCCTATGAGGAGCGGCTTAGGGAACTGGGCATGTTTAGCCTGAAGAAGAGAAGGCTGAGAGGAGATATGATAGCCATGTATAAATATGTGAGAGGAAGCCACAGGGAGGAGGGAGCAAGCTTGTTTTCTGCTTCCTTGGAGACTAGGACGCAAAACAATGGCTTCAAACTACAAGAGAGGAGATTCCATCTGAACATTAGGAAGAACTTCCTGACTGTGAGAGCCGTTCAGCAGTGGAACTCTCTGCCCGGAGTGTGGTGGAGGCTCCTTCTTTGGAAGCTTTTAAACAGAGGCTGGATGGCCATCTGTCAGGGGTGCTTTGAATGCAATATTCCTGCTTCTTGGCAGGGGGTTGGACTGGATGGCCCATGAGGTCTCTTCCAATTCTTTGATTCTATGATTCTATGAATCTCCTTTGTTGTAGTTTGAAGCCATTGCTCCGAGTCCTAGTCTCCAGGGCAGCAGAAAACAAGCTTGCTCCCTCCTCCCTATGACTTCCCCTCACATATTTATTTATACACTAGCCATCCCCTGCCACACATTGCTGTGGCCCAGTCTGGTGATCTGGAAAATAAATTAATGTGAAAGTGTTGGTTTCTAATTTTTATAATTTCTTTATGCTTGTGGGGAAACAGTATTTCTTGTTGTTTCTTTGTCAGTGTTGATGTGGAGATTGTCTGGTTTGCCTACTCTGGAACATGAACATATCATTCCTTCTTTAGGGGTCCCTTTCAAATCTATGATACTATATCTGTGTATGTGTGAATCATATATATCTATCTATATTTATGACTGGATGGCTCTTTGTCAGGAGGGCTCTGATTACATTTTCTTGCCCTGGTGAAGAGAGTTGGACTGGATGGCCTTAAGTATTTTCTGTTGGTCATGGGGGTTCTGTGTGGGAAGTTTGCCCCATTTCTGTCGTTTGTGGGTTTCGGAATGCTCTTTAATTGTAGTGAACTATAAATCCCAGTAACTACAAATCAAATGTCAAGGTCTATTTCCCCAAACTCCATCTGTGTTATATTTGTGCCAAGTTTGGTCCAGATCCATCATTGTTTGAATCCACAGTGCTCTCTGGATGTAGGTGAACTACAACTCCCAAACTCAAAGTCAATGCCCACCAAACCCTTCTAGTGTTTTCTGTTGGTCATGGGAGTCCTGTATGCCACGTTTGGTTCAATGCCATAATTGGAGAAGTTCAGAATGCTCTTTGATTGTAGGTGAACTATAAATCCCAGCAACTACATCCCAAATGACAAAATAAAAATTTTTTGAGTGAAGGACATACATTGGGTTGCTAGGTGTATGCTGTCCAAATGTGGTATCAATTGGTCTAGTTGTTTTGGAGTTCTGTTAATCCCACAGACGAACATTACATTTTTATTTATATAGATGGCTATCATGTCTCCTCTCAGCCTTCTCTTCTACAGGTTAAACATGCCTAGGACTTGTTCTATGAGGAATGTAGCAGGGTTCAAGGGTTCCTCCCTTGAACCCTGCTCTGGAAGACCCTCTTTCCAAGTCAGCTCCACATTTCCAACCTTTAGGCCCTTGATAGTCACCTCAAGGTTCTTCCTCACCTTTCCCTTCCTCTTGGACTGGAATAATACCTGGTCTGTTGAGGCTATGCCAAAGTCCCCAATACTCACCCTCTGCGAATGCCTTGTGGAGCTTGTCCAGGATGGGAGCTTGTGCAGTGCCGCAATGCGAAGAATCACCAGACACAAAAGTCAGGTACATGTTTAAATAATTCTTTGGAAAGAAGTTCTTCCTGTAATAATCTTTTCCAGAGCGTTTTTCTGCCATGTTGCCTCTGGGTCTGTGATGGGTTCCTTTGCTCGGGTTGCTTCTCAATTTATACCTGCCTCTTCGCGATTGCCTAATTTAAGATACATGAAGAGAGAGGAGGGGCCGCTATACAAGAATCGTATATATTCTTTCGTGTTTGTAAACCCTGCCTTCCCTCAATCAAAGGGTCGTGAATGTGGTCATAGCCCCAGATACCAGGAATGGATGTTGCAATGCCTCAGAACCAGGTTTTTGTTGCAAATCTCCCCTGAAATCTCGCAATGTAGGACAAGGTCAAATGGAGAACCACAAATGGAGAAAACCATTGAGTTTTATGGCATTGTTTTGGACCACAAGTTGGAAGCAGAGGCCAAGTTGTGTGAGAAGGACATTCCCTTCCAGACCTCTTTGTGTGGAACCGAAGGGCTTTGGACAGGACTCTGGGCCACTTGGAGACTTCACAAAAATCCTTGGTTTCCTTGCAGACCCTTCCTTTTGGAGTCAAATCATAGATTCATAGAGTTGGAAGAGACCTGGTGGCCCATCCAGTCCACCTCCATTCTGCTAAGAAGCAGGGAAATTGCATTCAAAGCACCCCCGACAGATGGCCAGCCAGCCTCTGTTTAACATTTATTTCAAACATTTGTACCCCATCCATCTCAACCCCCGAGGGGGGACTCAGGACGGCTTACACCAGCAACAATTCGATGCCAACACACAACACACAACACACAATTTTTAAATTTTTTTTATCATGTCAGAAGCAACTCAAGAAACTGCAAGTTGTTTCTGGTGTGAGATAATTGGCCATCTGCAGAGATGTTGCCCAGGGGATGCCTGGATGTGTTACCATCCTGCGGGAGGCTTCTCTCATGTCTCTGCTTAAGAAGCTGGGGCTGACAGGTAGGAGCTCACCGTGTGTTGTGGATTCGAGCCACCGACCTTCAACTCAGCAGTTCAGCTAACACAAGGGTTCAACTCACTACCACTGTGGCTTCTAGTGCTGTTGATGAGAATAAAGATGTGGGGCTGACTCCAGATTTAGCTTCATCCTTGAATAGATTCCTTTGAAGCCAGAGTGTTGACTAACACATCTCATTTGAGTCATGTAGCCATTGGGATTACATTGGTCTTAGCCCAGCATTTCAGCTAAAGGAGGAAGGAGGATGACCCTCTTGGCTTTATAGGAACTTCACATAAGCTATGAGAAACAACAGTGGACCTTTGTCCCCATTCCCATCCTTCTACAGCGTTCCATGGCACCCCAAAGAACTCCATAGGGTTTTCATCACATCCTAGTATAGGGCAGACCTGGATGTGCATCTCTCTGGCTCTGGCATAAACAATAGGGCATATCTAAAGAATACCCTTGGATCCTGGCTTCTATACGTAGAGTTGGGGTTGTCCTATAAAATGAATCCTACTAGTCCTACTTGTCACTGCAGCAATGACAACCAAGAATAGTGCTTCAATGGACTCAGCTGAGTACATACAAAATAAAGGGGGTCCTCAATTTTCAAAAGAGATGGCATCCAGGAAGAGCACTGAGATTCCTGTTTGAAGGAAGCAGAAAAGAAGGATGAAGGGAGAAAGGGGAATCTCACAGTGTCTCTCAGACATAGATGGCGTCCGAGGAGATACCCTCATCAACACTGGAAATGGAGCTTCCATCTACCAGATCCTCTCTGCCTGCAAGTCCTTCAGGGAGATACTTGCAATCACCATGAATTTTGTGGAGCAGAAGTGGGAGGAGATATAGTAGTGGCTGAAGAAGTCTCCAGGAGCATTTGACTGGAGACCCATTTTGGAAGACGTCTGCCAGCTGGAGAGGGATAAGTACGCAAAGCAAACTTTGTCTTCAGATGGTGGACTTTTCATTTCCATTTATTCATAACATGAAAGGGAATTGTGTTTGGTTGGTCTGGCTCTTGTAGCCCAGAAGAATTACTTTTCCAGGCTGTTGGGAAAGAGTAGTGACTTGCCCAAAGAGAACTGGTTTTATGTTGGATTATCTCACATAGTCTTTCTTTAGATAAATCCTTGTCCCCTTGAGCTAGAAGATGAAACACACGTGATATTTATTTGGACAGGGCTGCAATTTTCGGTTATCATTGGTTCACTAAAGAATGCCTCTATCTTATTTCAGTCTCTCTTATCCAAAACATACTTCTTCTCCAAATTGATGCCTTGACATCTACCAGATCCTCTCTGCCTGCAAGTCCTTCAGGGAGATACTTGCAATCACATGTTTTCAGCCTTTACTAGTTGTCAATGAGCTCTTGTGTTTTGGGTTGATCGGGTTTTAGCATTGTGGGCCCCACATGGCCCCAGATGGAGAGAGAGGTGGCATAGGAATGATGGGAGGTGGGAATGGATGGATGGATGGATAGATAGATAGATGATAGATAGATAGATAGATAGATAGATAGATAGATAGATAGATAGATAGATGTCAGGGTTGTGCTACATCTGGGTTATTTATTTATCATGTCAGGAGCACATCGAACAATTGTATTGCATTTTTAACAAACAAACATACAATATGCAAAGTTTGCAAGTTTGGTAGTTGATTAAATGTCCTTTGACCAGTATCTGGCCACTTGGAGTGCCTCTGGTGTTACTATAAGAAGGTCCTCCATTGTGTATGTGGCAGGGCTCAGGTTGCATTGTAGTAGGTGGTCAGTGGTTTGCTCTTCTCCACACTCGCATGTCGTGGACTCCACTTTGTGGCCCCATTTCTTGAGGTTGGTTCTGCATCTCGTGGTGCCAGAGCGCAATCTGTTCAGCACCTTCCAAGTTGTCCAGTTTTCTGTGTGCCCAGGCGGGAGTCTCACATTTGGTATCAGCCATTGGTTGAGGTTCTGGGTTTGAGCCTGCCACTTTTGGACTCTTGCTTGCTGAGGTGTTCCAGGAAGTATCTCTGTAGATCTTAGAAAACTATTTCTTGATTTAAGTCGTTGGCGTGCTGGCTGATACTTAGACAGGGAATGAGCTGGATATGTCTCTGCCTTGGTCCTTTCACTATTGGTTGCTACTTCCCAGCGGATGTCAGGTGGTGCAATACCAGCTAAACAGTGTAATTTCTCCAGTGGTGTAGGCCCATGATAATGCGGCATATCTCATTCAGAGCCACATCCACTGTTTTAGCATGGTGAGATGTGTTCTACGTTGAGCATGCATACTCAGCAGCAGAGTAGCAAAGCGCAAGGGCAGATGTCTTCACTCTGTCTGGTTGTGATCCCCAGGTTGTGCCAGTCAGATTTCATATGATATTGTTTCTAGTGCCCATTTTTTGCTTGATATTGTAGTGCTTGATATTGTATTGCTTGATATTGTAGTGCTTCTTGTAGGTCAGAGCACGGTCCAGAGTGACTCCCGGGTATTTGGGTGCATCTGGGTTGACCATAGTAGACACCCAAACCCATCCACATGACCAGTCTTCTAATCTTGGCTAGGAGTGGGGGCCAATTGGGTGGCTATGTGAGGTCCATACATTCCCCTCAAGATCTCCAGGCTTTATGTTGAGCTTGCTAATGGAAGTGGAAGACCCATGGCTTGAGTGGTAAATATGGAACCTAGAGACTTCTCTAGCAGTTCAAAAACATGCAAATGTGAGTAGATCAATAGATACCACTCTGGTGAGAAGGTAACGATGCTTCATGCAGTCATGCTAGTGGCAACATGACCTTGGAGGTGTCTATGGGTAATGCTGACTCTTTGGCTTAGAAATGGAGATGAGCACCAACCTCCAGAATCAGACACAACTAGACTTAATGTCAAGGGGAAACCTCTACCTTTACCTAGAGCAGTGATGGGCAACCTTTTGAGCTCAGTATGTCAAAATTTGCCAAAAACCTGACCATAACTTGGGTGGGGTGTCAACTTCGAGAAAAAAAAATGTAATTTTGCAATATTTATAGTTTAAATAAGAAAAATGTATATTCCATGCTGAGTTATGGAGTGAACAATGCTCAAACATGCAGATGTTAAATTTGTAGAGCCTTTTACAAATTTAAGGATGGAATTAGATTGGGTCTTATAAGGTGTACTTCTCTGTATGCAGCTGCATGTGGCCACGTGTCATCAAAATTAGCCATGCGTGTCAGTGCTGACACGCTTGCCATAGGTTCACCATCACAGACCTAGAGACTCCTCAAAAGAACCTTTCCAAAGAGAACCTCTCTACTTCAAAGTAAGCTGGCTCTTTGGTGTGTTTGCATGACCCTTTCGACTTCCTTTGTAGAGCAAAGGGATCTTGCTCACTTAAGGCATAGAAGACAACAGAACAACTGAGAACCCAATCTGCTTGTGAATGGTGTTGCTCTCCCCCTTTGTCCTACTCCATCATGCTTGCGTCTCCTAATATCTGCCTTAGTTTTGATACATGTTTTCCACACTTTGGAAAAGAAGGATTTCGTAATGATTGTTCTAATCCAATGTTTTGTCTGCTGTATGGAGAAGTGGATGGAAAAGGAGGAAAGTTGTGAGGTCACCACATGTTCCAAGACTTTGCCCCAAAAGGGGAGACTGGAAACTGTCCCAAAGTTGTTCAGTTGAGTGGGATCCAGTGGTGTTTATTTCATCAGCAGTTTTATGACGGTCTCCTTAAGGTCTGCTGGAATCTTACCTTCTCGTAAAGAGACATGAACCACTACCTCCACCACTCTGCCAAACCCGCTCTGGTTTCCTTTATCAGCCAGGATGGGCAGGGGTCTAAGATGCACGTGGCTGAGTTATTTACAAATAAAGGAACAATATAACCAAGATAAAAAGCTGGGTTTTCAAACTAAGGAAGAATTCTGGGATAAATTTCTAAAAACTGAAACAAAATGTATCACAAAATTATATGATAAACTATTAGAATGGTCAACGGAGACCGAATTAATAAAAGGCTGTATGGTTAAGTGGGCAGAAAATTTTAAAAGATCTATAGCAATGTGTGACTGGGAAATAATGTGGAAGAAAAAAAATTAAATACACCTATGCAATGGACCTGAAGGAGAATTGGATGAAAATGTTTCATAGGGGGTACATGACCCCAGTTAAACTAAATCACATGTACAAGGGTGTATCCAAAGCTTGCTGGAAATGTAATGAGCATGAAGGCAGCTTTTTCCATTTATGGTGGACCTGTGCAGAATCTCAGAAATATTGGAAGGATATTCATGAAGAAATGCAGAAAATATTTAATAAAAAATTTCCAAGAAAAGCAGAATACTACCTATTGGGAATTGTAGATGCTGACATAAAATTAGATCCGAATGAGGATATTCTGTTTATGTATATGACAACAGCCGCTAGAATTGTTTTTGCAAAACTTTGGAAACTGAAAGAAATACCAGATAAACTCCTCTGGATAAACAAGGTGAATGAAATTAAGGACATGGACAAGTTAACCTTTTTATTAAAAAAGAACATAGGCAATCCAATCAAACAGACTAACTGGTCAATAATTGATGATTATAATGAAACAACTGGAAAATAGAGGGAGAAACCGTGCAGGCCGTGACAGACTTTGTATTTCTAGGTGCAAAGATGACTGCAGATGCAGACTGTGGCCAGGAAATCAGAAGACGCTTCCTTCTTGGGAGGAGAGCAATGTCCAGTCTCGATAAAATAGTAAAGAGTAGAGACATCAGACTGGCAACAAAGATCCGCCTAGTCAAAGCCATGGTATTCCCTGTAGTAACCTACGGATGTGAGAGCTGGACCTTAGGGAAGGCTGAGCGAAGGAAGATAGATGCTTTTGAACTGTGGTGTTGGAGGAAAGTTCTGAGAGTGCCTTGGACTGCGAGAAGATCCAACCAGTCCATCCTCCAGGAAATAAAGAACGAATGCTCACTGGAGGGAAGGGTAGTAGAGACAAAGTTGAAGTACTTTGGCCACATCATGAGGAGACAGCAAAGCCTAGAGAAGACAATTATGGTGGGGAAAGTGGAAGGAAAAAGGAAGAGGGGCCAACCAAGGGCAAGATGGATTGATGGCATCCTTGAAGTGACTGGCTTGACCCTGAAGAAGATGGGGGTGGTGACAGCCGACAGGGAGCTCTGGCGTGGGCTAGTCCATGAGGTCACGAAGAGCCGGAGACGACTGAACGAATGAACAACAACAACAATAATGAAACTAATTATAAGGACTTATAATAGTACTGAGGATACAATGGTGATGTAAATCGGATTAAATTTAAGTCATGGACTAAAGGTAAAATAGAATCAGAAAGAAAGTCCAATTTTTTATTTTTATTTTTTCTATTTTACTTTTTCATCTTTTATTTTTTGTTTGGTGTATGATTTTTTTTGGATTTTTGGACTTTTTGATTGCTTTTTTATTCTAGGGTTTTTTTTTGTTTTTTTTTCTCTTTTTCTTACCTTTTCACACGGGGATTATTGAAACTATCTTTTTAATTTTCCTACTTTTCTATCCTCTTGAATTATTCCCCCCACTTTCGCTGTAACCTTTAAAACTCAATAAAAATATAGATATATAAAAGATGCAAGTGGTTGCCCTTGCCTCTCCAAGGATCTTGTCCACATCCTCGAGTTTCACCAATTAAAACCTGACAATTGAAAGAAAATTGGATAAAGGTGGCACACAGGTGGCACTTAACACAACAGAAACTTGGGAAATGTTATGAAAACATAAACACGAAATGCGGGAAGTGTGGAGAAATAGAAGGATCATACTTCCACATGCGGTGTATATGCAGCAAGGCAAAACAATATTGGAAAAAGATACAAAAAATATTCAGGAAATATTAGCGACCATTAGATCCATAAACCTTCTTACTGGGGATACGTAAACAAAAAATAGACCAAAATAAGGACAAACTATTATTTCTACTAACCACCATAGCAAGGATACGCTATGCAAGATTATGGAAAAGGAAAGAGATACCGAAAGAGAAAGATTGGATGATTAAAAAAAAAAATCAAGAATAAAGAAATATGGATAGATTCACATTCCTCCAAAAACAAAGAAAATTCTAGGAAAGAAACTAATTGGAACCAAGTCACAGAATACTTAAAAAGAAATAAAATGAAAATATTGATAGGAGAAGGAAAAGTATATTTGCCAGGACTGAAAGAGAAAAAGAGGGTGGGAGAAAAAAAGAAGAAAGCGAGAGAAAGCAGGAAAACCTCGAAGAAGATACCTGGGAGTCAAAATATTCTAACTGATTTTAATTGATTTTAAGGAAAATTTTCAATAAAGATGATAATTTTTAAAAACCGTGACAACCAGGTGCTTGTGCTACATCTTCAGAGTCTGCATCGGTTTGGAGATGAAGCACATAAGGGTGCTTGAGATAAGATAGAGGTATCCTCCAGCAAATCGATAACTGGAAATTGCAGCCCTGTCCAAATAAACATCCCAGGTCATGCATCTTTTAGCTAAAGATGAAAAGGGTTTATTTAAAGATAAAAAAGTGAGATAACCTAGCCTTTAACCCTGCAACAAAAACCAGATTCGGAGGCATTGCAACATCCAGTCTTGATATCTGGAGCTAAGACTACATTCCTGATCCCTTGTTTGAAGGAAGGCAGCTGAAAAGTATTTGCAGACATGAAAGAATATATATCAGGCATGGGCAAACTTGGGCCCTCCCTCCAAGTGTTTTGGACTCCAATTCCCACAATTCCTAACAGCCTCAGGCCCCTTCCTTTCCCCCCTCAGCTGCTTAAGTGGAAAAGGAAAAGGAAGGGGCCTGAGGCTGTTAGGAATTGTGAGAGTTGGAGTCCAAAACACCTGAAGGGATCAAGTTGGCCCATACCTGATATATCTGATGCTTGTTTAGCAGTCCCTCCTCTGTGTTCATGTGTCTTAAATTAGGAAATCACAAAGACACAGATCTATATTAAGAAGCTACAAGAACAACAACAACAAAATATTTGTTTATATTGCAGGCTCAAAGGTAATATGGCAAAACGGCTCTGGCCCAGTATTTACCTGTCCGAACGGATTCTCCCCTATGAACCATCAAGGTTGTTAAGATCTTCTGGAGGGGCCCTGCTCTCGGTCCCACCACCTTCGCGTTTGGTGGTGACGAGGGACAGGGCCTTTTCGGTGGTGGCCCCTTGGCTTTGGAACTCCCTCCTGATGGAGATTAGATCTGCCTCTTCCTTCCTGATGTTTAGTCAATTATATTACATTTCTAACAGAACAAAGCAAACAAACAGACAAAATACAAAATACAGAATACAAAATTTGTGAGTTTGGTATTTGATTAAATGTCCTTTGACCAGTATCTGGCCACTTGGAGTGCCTCTGGTGTTGCTGCAAGAAGGTCCTCCATTGTGCATGTGGCAGGGCTCAGGTTGCATTGCAGCAGGTGGTCAGCGGTTTGCTCTTCTCCACACTCGCATGTCGTGGATTCCACTTTGTGGCCCCATTTCTTGAGGTTGGCTCTGCATCTCGTGGGGCCAGAGCGCAGTCTGTTCAGCGCCTTCCAAGTCGCCCAGTTGTCTGTGTGCCAGGGGGGAGTCTCTCATTGGTATCAGCCATTGATTGAGGTTCTGGGTTTGAGCCTGCCACTTTTGGACTCTCGCTTGCTGAGGTGTTCCAGTGAGGGTCTCTGTAGATCTTAGAAAACTATTTCTAGATTTAAGTCGTTGACGTGCTGGCTGATACCCAAACAGGGGATGAGATGGAAATGTCTCTGCTTTGGTCCTTTCACTGTTGGCTGCTACTTCCCGGCGGATGTCAGGTGGGGCAATACCGGCTTAGCAGTGTAATTTCTCCAGTGGTGTAGGGTGCAGACACCCCGTGATAATGTGGCATGTCTCATTAAGAGCCACTTCCACTGTTTTAGTGTGGTGAGATGTGTTCCACACTGGGCATGCATACTCAGCAGCAGAGTAGCATAGCGCAAGGGCAGATGTCTTCACTGTATCTGGTTGTGATCCCCAGGTTGTGCCAGTCAGCTTTCGTATGATATTGTTTCTAGCGCCCACTTTTTGCTTGATGTTCAGGCAGTAGAGATGTCCTGAGATGGGGAAAGGTTGGTGGAAATTAATGAACCCACTAGTGTCAGAGTTCTATATTGTTTAGGTCATTTCTAAAGTGAAAAATGGGTAAGTGATTGTAAGAATCATGTCCAATCATTGTATGGCCAGCAACAATCAAGCCACCTGTGGGAACTGAAGTACTACTAATAGAGACTAAGTGCACTGTGTTACTTGAGGCTGGAAATAGGTTGGAGAAAGGCTTGAAGACTGGAGAGAGTTTGAAGCCCAAGACTGGAGTTGCTGGGAGGTGTATTACCTGTCTGAACGGATTCTCCCCTATGAACCATCAAGATTGTTAAGATCGTCTGGAGGGGCCCTGCTCTTGGTCCCACCAGCCTCACAAGTGTGTCTGGTGGGGACGAGGGACAGGGCCTTCTCGGTGGTGGCCCCTCGCTCTGGAACTCCCTCCCACTGGAGATTAGAACTGCCCCTTCTCTCCTGACTTTTAGAAAACAGGTGAAAACCTGACTCTGGAAACTGGCATTTGACGAGTGAGTCAATAACTCGTGGCTATATGGATGGATGGTGATGAACAACGATTTTATTGTGACGACTTGGCCATTGTAATTATATGATTGTATTTTTGGTATTTTAATGTGTTGGTGTATTACGGAATGTGATGTTTCTAAATGATTGCTTGTGATATTATTGTTGGAAACTGGCCTGAGTCCTTCCACGGAGGTTCTAAATAAATAGATTGGACAGTTCTACAGGAATATATAGAAAGAAAATGCTGGTTAATGAAATAAGAGAGATAGAAAGAACATACAAGACTCTTTCTCTCTGGACATCAATAATCACTAAGGAGGGAAGAAGAAAAGAGAGAGAAAGAATAGAAATATAGAGGACTTAATAAAGTAAGAAGAATGGAGGTCACTTTAGAGTGTAGGTCTTTGTGGGTTGTTTGATGGGCTGTGTGTGTGGGCTGTGTTGTGGGTGGGGTGTGTTTTTTCCTGCTTTTTTTCCTCTTCTTTTCTTTCTTTCAATCTTTTTTCGTATTTCCCCCTCTTTTCATCCCCCCCCCCTGTTTTCTCAATGTTATTTTAATGTATACTTTGCCTAAACGGTTCTGGCCCAACTTATCTATCCGAACGTATCTCAGCCTATCAGCCCACCAGGACCCTAAGATCTTTTGGAGAGTCCCTGCTCTCTATCCCGCCAGCTTCACAAGTGCGGCTGGCGGGAACGAGAGACAGGGCCTTTTCTGTGGTGGCCCCTCGGCTTTGGAACGCCCTCCCTATAGAGGTACGATCAGCCTCCTCGCTGATGGTGTTTCGGAAGAGATTAAAAACATGGTTGTTTCAAACAAGCATTCGGCTAATCTGTGGCAATTAAATCGAATCTTGGTGACTATGGACAGGAAATATGGACAACGAACTCTGGATTGTGATTTTAACTTGAGATATATGGGATTATTATTGGTGGCCCAATAATTTGTTATTGTATTTGTATATGTTTTTTAAACTGAGATTGTTTTTAAAATGCTGTAAACCGCAATTGAGTCGCCGTTCTAGGCTGAGAAATTAGCGGTATACAAGTGTACCAAATAAAATTCAATAAAAATCATTTTTTAAAAAGTTCTAAATAAATAAATAAATAAATATTAGGTTCTTGTGGGGTTTTTCGAACTATATGGCCATGTTCTAGAGGCATTTTCTCCTGACATAAAGATGACCACTCCAACAACCACCATGTCAGGCTACACAGAGAAGCCATTGAAATCCACAAGAAGCAGGTGGACAATTTCAACAGAAAGGAAGAGACCATGAAAATGAACAAAATCTGGCTACCAGTCTTAAAAAACTCTAAAATTACAACAGCAAAACAGCAGAGAGGAAACAACGAGGCACATCTTAACACCTCTCAACAAAAGATTCCCCCAGGTTCAGCCAGGCCTTCAAATGCTAATGAAGGTGGTCAGTTGAAACATTCACACCTAGCTTCAGCAGAGAAGAGCTCTTTGCCCCACCCCGGTCATTCCACAGACATATAAACCCATTTTCCTAGTTCCAACAGACCTCACTACCTCTGAGGATGCTTGCCATAGATGCAGGTGAAATGTCAGGAGAAAATGCCTCTAGATTCCAGCCATGAAAGCCTTCAACAATACATTAAATAAATATTATTGCTACAACATCTGAAGAGCAAGACTGTTGCTTCTTATCTGGAGATAAGGACTTTGTGTTTACAAGCCATTGTGTGGAAACAGTTGGATATTCCAAGGACTCTGATTTATTTGTAAATACTGTCATATAAACTTTTCTTTGCTAATAGACAGTTGTTTTGGTTGGGTTTTTCCTCCTTGGACGAAGGGTGCAACTTCCGCAGAAAGGTATTGAATGTTTGGAACCCCAGTTTGATAGTTGCGACAACTAGGATATTAAGATCGTCTGGAGAGGCCCTGCTCTCGGTCCCGCCTGCGTCACAAGTACGTCTGGCAGGGACAAGAGACAGGGTCTTCTCAGTGATGGCCCCTCGGCTGTGGAACACCCTTCCTACAGATATTAGATTGGCCCCTTCTTTGTTATCATTCCAGAGGAAAGTGAAGATCTGATTGTTTGAGTAGGCATTTGAATGGGCAGTGTAAAGAATATAGGAATATGGAACAATTGGATGGTGAAACAACCAGGCACATCTTAACACCTCTCAACAAAAGATTCCTCCAGGCTCAGCCAGGCCTTCAAATGCTAATGAAGGTGGTCAGCTGAAACATTCACACCTAGCTCCAGCAGAGAAGAGCTCTTTGCCCCATCCCAGTCATTCCACAGATATATAAACCCATTTTCCCAATTCCAACAGACCTCACTACCTCTGAGAATGCTTGCCATAGATGCAGGCGAAACGTCAGGAGAAAATGCCTCTAGAACATGGCCCTATAGCCCGAAAAAACCCACAAGAACCTAATTGGATGATGAAACTGGATCCTGATTCTAATTATGAGATGCTAACAAGATGTTTATTGATGTATACTTGATTGTTTAATATGCTACTGTTTTAATTGCTTTTAACTGTTTTATGTTGTTTTGAGCATTGAATTTTGTTATTGTTAACTGCTTTGAGTCACACAACAGCTGAGAAAAGCGATATACAAATATAGTAAATATCTATATAAATAAAAATGTAATGTTCGTTTGTGGGATTAACTCAAAAACCACTGGACAAATTGACACCAAATTTGGACACAAGACACCTAACAACCCAATGTATGTGCTTCACTCAAAAAAGTTGTAGTTGCTGGGATTTATAGTTCACCTATAAGCAAGGAGCATTCTGAACCCCACCAACGATGGAATTGAACCAAACTTGGCACACAGTTCTCCCATGACCAACAGAAAATACTGGAAGGGTTTGGTGGGCAGTGTCCTTTGGTTTTGGAGTTGTAGTTCACCTACATCCAGATATCACTGTGGACTCAAACAATGATTGATCTGGATCAAACTCTACACGAATACTCAATATGCCCAAATGTGAACACTGGTAGAGTTTGGGGGAAATAGATCTTGACATTTGGGAGTTGTAGTGGCTGGGATTTATAGTTCACCTACAATTGAAAATCATTCTGAACCCCACCAACGTTAGAATTGGGCCAAACCTCCCACACAGAACCCCCATGAGGGCCACGGCAACATGTGGCAGGGTAGTAGTAAATACATAAATAAACAATAGAAGGGAGGAGATAGACTTAACATCCTCTAAATGATGCTCCCCTTCCAGATGGGATGGACAAGCAGGAAAGAGGGAGAGCGTGATGGAAGAAAGCCTCAGAAGTAGGAGATGGAAGGTGTGTGTGTGTGTTTGTGTGTGTGTGTGGTTCCTTTGTGCAGATTCCCCAATACTTTGCAACACAGACGGCATCCGTGGAGACACCCTGATTAATATTGGAAGTGGAGCCTCCATCCACCAGCTCCTTCCCACCTGTGAGTCCTTCAAGGAGATCATCGTCACCAATTTCCTTGAGCAGAACCGAGGGGAGATGAAGTTGTGTTGCTGAAGAAGTGAAATATGAGCCACGTTGCCTGATAAGTGCAGAAACAACCAGTGTTCTTTTGAGAAATGGAACTGGTTAGCCCTTAATATGGATAGAGTGGGAACAGAGAAGACTTGGCCCTCAGGGCAGCAAAAACCATGAAGGAGAGATTTATTTATTTATCATGTCAGGAGCACATCAAACAATTGTATTGCATTTTTAACAAACAAACAAAGCACAAAGTTTGCAAGCTTGGTAGTTGATTAAATGTCTTTTGACCAGTATCTGGCCACTTGGAGTGCCTCTGGTGTTATTATAAGAAGGTCCTCCATTGTGCATATGGCAGGGCTCAGGTTGCATCGCAGCAGATGGTCTGTAGTTTGCTCTTCTCCACACTCACATGTCATAGATTCCACTTTGTGGGCCCATTTCTTAAGATTGGCTCTGCATCTTGCGATGCCAGAGCGCAGTCTGTTCAGCGCCTTTCAAGTCGCCCAGTTTTCTATGTGCCCAGGAGGGAGTCTCTCATTTGGTATCAGCCATGGATTGAGGCTCTGGGTTTGAGCCTGCCACTTTTGGACTCTCGCTTGCTGAGGGGGGACATGAGAGAAGCCTCCTCGTAGGATTGCAAGACATCTGGGCGTTCCCTGGGCTAGGTCTTTGTAGACGCCTGATTCTCTCACTCCAGAAGCAACCAGAAGTGACTTGCAGCATGCAAACAATGAAGGAGAGATGAACAAAAATGATTTGGTGTAAGACCTTTGTGGACCTCAATCTTAATTTGTATTGCAAGCAGCTTTGGGTCCCATTTGGGGAAAAGAAGGGATGGAAATCCAATCAAAATAAAGACCCAGAATCCCAACTTTCTATGCTAGCTTTGGGAGAGGGAGGCTTCTGGGAGCGGCGTTCCCCAAAAGCTGGCATTTACAAACTTTTTCTGATTGTGTGGGTCCGATTTAGTGGTCACCACCTTGAAGTGTGAGAGCATTGTTTATCTGTTCAGGATTCCCTCAAAGGGTCACTCCTTCACTTTCCCAAAGGCCACCTAGGCTTTGTTGCACTTTTGGGCTACCAGAAAACCAAAACTCTTGGTATCACTCAGCTCCACTGGAAAATCCACAATGAGATTCTCAAAGTGTACAATTTCAAAACCGGCCTCTTTCACAGCCACTTTGACCATCTCTGGAGTCACGCAAAGGTTGGTGAACTTGCTTTGCCCGGCCACGTAGTAGGTGGCTCCAATTGGTATCACGAAGATAAAGTGACCTCCAGGTTTGACCACGGAGGCCACATTCTTCATGGCTGAGCGATAAGCAGGAAAATCTTTGGAAGCTGCTTCCAGGCAGCAAGAGCAGAGGACACAATCGGCCGGAGGGACCACCAAAGGATCGAAAGGGTTGGCCAAAGTCACGTTGCATTTCAGGACTTGCTTGACGGTCCTCCGGAGCTTCTCTTCTTTTTCCAGCCACGTCTCCCTGCAAGGAACAAACGGGGGGATTTGGGAGAGAACTTGAAACAGTTTGTTTTAAGCAATCATTATTTATTTATTTATTTATTTACTGTATTTGTTTTTTTAAAAAAAATCTTTATTGAGATTTTCATAAAACTTAAAATATAGCAAAAGGAAAAGAGAGAAACAAAAGAAATAGAAAAAGAGGGAAGAAAGAAAGAAAGAAAGAAAGAAATATATAAAAATAAATCTAAAAGTTGCCCTCCTGGTATCTTTGGGAAATCTTTTCAGTCCTTTTGTTATTTATGTCCTTATTTTTCTTCTTTCCCTCTTTTTGACGTAATTCAGTCTTTATTTGTACTTCTTAAATTACTATTTCTTCTTTCTTCTTTTTTAAGTATTCTGTGACTTCACTCCAATCCATTCCTTTTCTTTTAACTTTTTTGTTCTTCAGCAATAGAAAGGTTAGCTTGTCTAAATTCCTAATATCCAGCATTTTTGTTACCCAGTCATTTACCTCTGGGATCTCTTCTTGCCTCCACACTTTGGCGTACCACATCCTTGCTGCCGTCAATGCCAGAAATAGTATTTTGTCTTTATTCTCCTCCAGTTTTCCGTCATACATCCCTAGCAGAAATATCTCTGCCTTCAAGGGAAACTGTATTTTTTTAACATAATTTGAATTTCCTTAGGCATTTTCCTCCAAAATTTTCTTGCTTTATCACACGTCCAACATGCATGAAAAAAGGACCCTTCTTTACTCCTGCATTTCCAGCAGGCCGTGCTCGTATTGTTATATATTTTACCTATTTTTTTCGGTGTCAGGTACCCTCTTTGCGATATTTTTACCCAATTTTCTCTAAGCTCTATTGCATATGTGAACTTTAATCTTTTTCTCCAAATTTCCTTCCATTCTTCCTTTCTAATATTTCTTTGTATATTTTCGTTCCATCTTCTCATGTAATTTTTCTCCTCCTTTTGTTCCGAATGCCATTCTAACAATTTTTTGTATAACTTAGTTATTAATTTCCTTTCTGTTTCCGTGATGTTATCCCAGAATTCGTTGCCTTGTGCGAAACCTAATTTCTAGGCCTGGGTAACAACGGAAAAATTTGTTTCTAAAATCGATTTGTATTTGGGGTTTTTTTTTGTTTCGATATTTAAAATAATTACAAAATTTTCCTTTTAAAAAGTTCGATATTTACGAAATTTCGTAAATGGTAAAAAATTAACGAATCGATTTCCGAAACAATAACGAATCGATTCGTTAATGGCGGACGCGACCGCGAAATATGCTAAAAACCCTCCAAAACCTTCTGAAGCTTCCCTCTCCCTCTGTTGTTGACTGTTGGTGTGATATTATATTTTTTTCACTAATTAAACCATAAAACTGGCCCAGACATGCGGAAATAATAACGAAACGACCTCAAAACAATAACGAAACGAATACAATATCGAAATACGAAGCATTTACAAAACGTTTTTGAAAATTCGTTTTTTTTAATAATTGCTCCAGAATGGTTCGTTATCGTTTTGTAATTGAAAAAATTAACGAATTATTAATGAATTACGAATTAACGAAACGAAACCGCCCAGCCCTACTAATTTCCTATCTAATTTAAATTTCTCTTTGATTTGCCAATACTGCAACCATGTTATATTTTTGTCAATTAAAATTAATTCCTGTTGTTCTTTTATTTCTACCGCCCCTTGTTTGACTTTTAGTATTTCTCTGTATTTCTCTGTAAACAGTAAATAAATATTTATTTATTTACTGTATTTTTTTTTAAATATTCTTTATTGAGATTTTCATAAAACTTAAAATATAGCAAAAGGAAAAGAGAGAATACCGCCTTTCTCAGCCAATTGGCGACTCAAGGCGGTTTCCAACAAATCAGTATACATAAAACATAATATAGATAAAAAAACATTAAACAGTATAAGACATCATAAAAGCAATAAAAGCAACATCATCAGCACCTCATTATTCTCAAGCATTGTCCAATTCCATGGTCAGGTCATTCGATTTCCTATATTAGCTACTCTGTATTTGTAAACGCTTGCTCGAATAGCCACGTTTTAACTTGCCTCCGAAATGTCAAGAGGGAGGGAGCAGATCTGATTTCCCTAGGGAGGGCATTCCATAGCCGAGGGGCCACCACTGAGAAGGCCCTGTCTCTCATCCCTGCCAAACATGCTTGTGATGAAGGCGGGACCGAGAGCAGGGCCTCCCCAGATGATCTTAAAGTCCTCAGTGGTTTGTAAGGGGAGATATGTTCAGGCAGGTAAGTTGGGCCAGAACCGTTTAGGGCTTTATAGGCCAAAGCCAGCACTTTGAATTGGGCCCGGTAGCAAACTGGCAGCCAGTGGAGTTGGCGCAACAAGGGGGTTGTATGCTCCCTGAGCGCCGCTCCTGTTACCAACCTGGCTGCTGATCGTTGGACTAGTTGAAGCTTCTGGACAGTCTTCAAAGGCAACCCCACATAGAGAACATTGCAGTAGTCTATACGGGATGTAACTAGAGCATGGACTACCGTGGCCAAGGTACGGGATTATTACAATCCTAGGGATGTTGCCTGCAACTAACAAATACCTATGGTTGGCCCTTAATAGTACTGAATCAGGGCAGCAAAAACTACAAAGTGGCGACGACGTAAAGCTTTTGTGGACTTCAATATGAGTTTGCAATGCAAATCAAAATAAAGATACATTGTCGTCACTATCCATGTGAAGTGAATTCCCTACCAGTCAGGCTGAGAGAGGCCTTGGAAAATAGTAGGCGCAAGGAGTTTGGCAACTATAAAGGATTTCACGGGGTTTATACATATACTATTCTAGATCACACCTTAGGCAATCCCTCGTTGGACGAGTAAGATGGTCTTCCATCATGGGTTTCCCTGTGGGTCCGTATGTGGCTGTGGAGCCCTATTCTTGCTCTGCATCTTCTTCCGCAGTGAGGGCATTGGTTTCCAGGTGGAAGGCGGTCCCGGTTGGAGTTGGCTTGACACGCCTTCCTCTTGCCACATTTCTCTCTTTCGCCCTCCATTCGTGCCTCTTCAAATTCTACAGCACTGCTGGTCACAGCTGACCTCCAGCTGGAGCACTCAAGGGCCAGGGCTTCCCAGTTCTCAGTGTCTATGCCAGAGTTTTTAAGGTTGGCTTTGAGCCCATCTTTCAATCTCTTTTCCTGTCCACCAACGTTCTGTTTTCTGTTCTTAAGTTCAGAGTAGAGCAACTGCTTTGGGAGACGGTGGTCAGGCATCCGGACAATGTGGCCGGCCCAGCGGAGTTGATGTTGGAGGACCATCGCTTCAATGCTGGTGGTCTTTGCTTCTTCCAGCACGCTGACGTTTGTCCGCTTGTCTTCCCAGGAGATTTGCAGGATTTTCCGGAGGCAGCGCTGATGGAATCGTTCCAGGAGTTGCATGTAATGTCTGTTGACAGTCCATGTCTCGCAGGCATAGAGAAGGGTTGAGAGGACAATAGCTTTATAAACAAGCACCTTGGTATCCCTACGGATGTCCCGGTCCTCAAACACTCTCTGCTTCATTCCGGAAAATGCTGCACTTGCAGAGCTCAGGCGGTGTTGTATTTCGGCGTCGATGTTGACTTTGGTGGAGAGGTGGCTGCCAAGGTAGCGGAAATGGTCAACATTTTCTAATGTTACACCATTAAGCTGTATCTCTGGCATTGGGGAGGGGATGGCTGGTGACTGCTGGAACAGCACTTTGGTTTTCTCGATGTTCAGTGACAGGCCAAGCTTCGTGTATGCTTCTCCAAAGGTGTTGAGAGTGGCTTGTAGATCTTCTTCTGTATGCGCACAGACGACATTGTCATCAGCATACTGGAGTTCTATAACAGATGTTGTTGTAACTTTGGTTTTGGCTTTCAGTCTGCTGAGGTTAAACAGTCTGCTGAGGTTAAACCAGCACTGTAAAGAATTAAGGGCTGTCTTATTATGAATCTCACCACTTGCCACCAGTATAACGTAACCAGGCGATCCCCCTTATGAATTATATTGTGGTAACGATATGATGTTTGATGTGTGTGTTGGTGGAGTGAACACTGCGCCAGTCTTCTTTTGGTTTCTTGCTGCCACGACCCAAGTTGCCTTAGGATTTTAAAATGAGTTTCTGAGGTAACCTTTTCCCTTCCCTGCCAACACAGCTCTCCCTTAGCTCCCAAAAATGACTGTGATATTAGGATGTTAAAGAAACTAGAATTATCCCACAGGAACAAATTGTTTCCTATTGTTAACCACTCAGAGTCGCCCTTGGGCTGAGAGGGGCGGTATATAAATGTAGTAAATAAATAAATACATAAATTTTTCGACAACAGCAGGATTTTTGAGACAGTTCTGCCAAGAAGCCACCCTGGAAGTACTTCTCTGGGGTTTGATAGGAGCCATTGGGCTCTGTGGCAGAACTGGTAAACAATCTCCAAGGCTTGGAAACCTATCAAGGCATCTCTTTCCCTATAGACTGTACAAAGATTGGAGATGAAATACATTTTGGCTAAAAGAGCCTGAGGTGAGATAGAAGCATTCTTTAGTGAACCAACTGACAACTCAAAATTGCAGACTTATTTAGATAAAGATCCCAGATTTTGCATCTTTTAGCTAAAGGGGGAAAAGATTTACCTGTAGAAAGAGAAAGTGTGATAACTCTGCATTCATCCAGTTCACTTTGGGTGTTCAGTCCTGTTGTGACATGAAAAGTCAATGCTCTTTCAAAACAGAGTGGACAGTCTGGGTTACAAGAGTCGGATCAGCGCTATTTATTTATTTATGACATTTGTACCCCGTCCTTCTCAACCCCGAGGGAGACTTAGGGCAACTTTACATATTGATAATTCAATGCCTCAAAAACTTACAGTTGGTAAACATTACATTAAAACCAGAGAGTTAAAATGTCTAAAAACAATGGGGCCACTCACACTGTCCTTATGCCAGGAGGAGGATGAGATACGAGGTGGCCAAGAGGGCTCTCGGCTGCGGTGTGCCTTCCTCCCCTGTCTTTTTGGCATAAGGACACAGAAGGTGCCGTGTCCTTATGCCAACTGGACAGGGAAAATGAGGAGGGCCTGAGTAAATGCCCAGAGGATGCATCTGTTGCCCAGGCCTTAGATTGCCCATGCCTGAAAGGTTGGGTATGCCTTGGTAATTGTATCAAAAGTCTGGCTGATCCTAGGCAGCACTGCCAATGGTGGGGCATGCTGGGAACTGCAATCCAAAATATCTGGAGAACCACAAACTTTCTTTTCCTTTGATTAATGAAGCTATCTCTCCGTACCTGTTCCCCTCAAGCTGACAGACGTATTTGACGATGGGGGTCCAGTCGAATGCGTTTGGATCCTTCCTCAGCCACTTCTGCATCTCCTCCCGGTTCTTCTCAACTAAATCACTGACAATGATTTCCTTGAAGGACTCACAGGCGGAGAGGAGCTGGTAGATGGAAGGACCACTGCCGATGTCGATCAGGGTGTCTCCTCGGATGCCATCTGTGTTGGAGAAACACTGTGAGAATCCCTGTGTCTTTGGATTAACTCTCCACTTCCTCCACTTTCCCACCCCTGACCCACACTGTTTGGATGATGGTCTCTTTTGGAGCAATCAAGCAAGTCAATCACTTTGATGTGCAGCTCCCCGATTCTTTAATATGATGGCCAGCGCTCTTCCCAGAAGTTAACTCCAACAATTCACTCCTCACTTTCTACACCCCATTTTCCCTCTTTCTTTCTGTTTTTTGTCATGGTTGGTCCTGAAAAGGTCCGTTGGTTGTTTTGCTTGCTTGCTTGCATGCTGCAGGTCACTTCTGGTTGCTTCTGGAGTGAGAGAATCAGCCATCTACGAAGACAGATCACAACCAGTCACAGTGAAGACGTCTGCCCTTGCGCTATGCTACTCTGCTGCTGAGAACGCATGCCCAGTGTGGAATACATCTCACCACGCTAAAACAGTGAATGTGGCTCTTAATGAGACATGCTGCATTATCACGGGGTGTCTGCGCCCTACACCACTGGAGAAATTACACTGTCTAGCCGGTATAGCACCACCTGACATCCGCTGGGAAGTAGCAGCCAATAGTGAAAGGACCAAGGCAGAGACATCTCCAGCTCATCCCCTGTTTGGGTATCAGCCAGCACATCAATGACTTAAATCAAGAAATCGTTCTCTAAGATCTACAGAGACACTCACTGGAACACCCCAGCAAGCAAGAGTCCAAAAGTGGCAGGCTCAAACTCAGAACCTCAGCCCATGGCTGATACCAAATGAGAGACTCCCCCTTGGGCACACAGAAGACTGGGTGACTTGGAAGGTGCTGAACAGACTGCGCTCTGGCACCACGAGATGCAGAGCCAACCTTAAGAAATGGGGCCACAAAGTGGAATCCACGACATGCGAGTGTGGAGAAGAGCAAACCACTGACCACCTGCTGCAATGCAACCTGAGCCCTGTCACATGCACATTGGAGGACCTTCTTGCGGCAACACCAGAAGCACCAGCTACTGGTCAAAGGACATTTAATCAACTACCAAGCTTGCAACCTTTGTGTTTTGTTTGTTTGTTTGTTTGTTTTGTTCTGTTAGAAATGTAATACAATGGTCTGGTTGCCCCTGACACGATAAATAAATCTGTTTTTTTGTATGCATTTTAATTGTGGTATATGAAGAAAAATAAACACACAATATTCAAACTTCAACAATCGAGATACAGGGTTCCCTCACTTATCATGGAGGTTATGTTCCAGGACCACCCACGATAAGTGAAAAACTGTGAAGTAGGGACACCACCTCCACCGCCTCCTCAATTGTGGGGCCCAAGTAGCGGCAAAAAGACCAGGAGGCAACAAGAAAGAGGAAGATGAAGGAAAAGAGGGTGAGGGGACAGCTCTTCTTCCCTCCTTGCTACAGTGTTCTCTTGAGATACACACACACACACATATATACACACACCACAAAATAGCGAGTCTGTGGAAAGTGAACCATGAAGTAGCAAGGGAACGCCGTAAACCTATTATTTCCCTAGCCTCACCACGTCCCTATCCCCACCCGTGAACCTTCCAAAAACACCCCATATGGATCTAAAACTATATCCTTATCCTTTCATTAATAAATTCCTTATGTGGCTATTTAAAAATCTATGTTTGTCTTCTTGTTTAAATACCTAAAAGCACCTCTCCCTTTTCTCACAAGCCCTTCATTGTGTCTTCCCCGTATGCCATTGGAGAGCTTGGCCATCTACTCAACCAATTTCCTTCTCCAATTCTTAATGAGTAGTTGTTTTCCACCCCTTCCAAGACCTTGATATTGTCATTCTCATAGCCACAAAACTATATTGGCAAATTCCAACATCGTCTTTACTCTTTTTGGGTTTTTCTTGAACTTTTAAAAAATCACTTTACTACTTTCTTGTAAAGTGCAGAAAGCCACCTTCTTCCATTTTTGGTGGATGTGTCAGGAGGTAAAACAACTTTGGAAAAAGGTGACGGAAGAAACTGTCTTTCTCTTTTGATGGGGAGGTAAAGCGCTTTGACTGGTGCCAGCCCTGGGTTTTCTGCTTCTGAAAGAGGATTCCCAGTGCTCTTCCTATATGACAGCGTTTCTCAACCTGGGGGTCGTGACCCCAAGGGGGGGGTCACAAAGGGATGTCAGAGGGGTCACCAAAGACCATCAGAAAATACAGTATTTTATCTTAGTCATGGGAGTTCTGTGTGCAAAGTTTGGCTCAATTTTATAGTTGGTGGGGTTCAGAATGCTCTTTGATTGTAGGTGAACTATAAATCCCAGCAACTACAACTCCCAAATGTCAAGGTCTATTTTCCCCAAACTCCAGCAGTGTTCACATTTAGGCATGTTGAGTATTGAGTTTGGTCCAGATCCATCATTTTTTGAGTCCACAGTGCTCTCTGGATATAGGTGAACTACAACTCCACAACTCAAGGTCAATGCCCACCAAACCCTCCAGTATTTTATCTTGGTCATGGGGGTTCTGTGTGCTAACTTTGGTTGAATTCCATCATTGGTGGAGTTCAGAATGCTCTTTGATTGTAAGTGAAGTATAAATCCCAGCAACTACAACTCCCAAATGACAAAATCAACCCCCCACCCCACCCCACCAGTATTCAAATTTGGGCGTATTGGATATTTGTGCCAAATTTGGTCCAGTATATGAAAAAAGCATCCTGTAAATCAGATATTTACATTATGATTCATAACAGTAGCAGAATTACAGTTATGAACCAGCAACGAAAATAATTTTATGGTTGGGGTCACCACAACATGAGGAACTGTATTAAGGGGTCGCAGCATGAGGAAGGTTGAGAAACACTGCTATATGAGATGAGGCTATCAAGAAATGTTGGGAATTAAGAGCTGTTCGGCCCAAAATTAACCCTCATTTGGGGGTGATTCCACAAAATATAGCAGAGTGCCAGAAGCACAATTCATAACTAGCAGGAGCTTATGTATAGAGAGCAAGGATTAATTTCCATTCAGCAGAATGGAACAGGATTGCAGAGGCACAACTTTATGGGAAGGGTGGGGTAAAAATGCTGTAAACAATAAATAAATAAATAAGTTTATTAAGTCAAAGGAAATCAATTCTGGATAGGAAACGTTCTTGGAGCGAACTAGTTTCACTGAGCTATCTTCTAAGGAAAAGGCAGAAAATTAAATAAATAACAAAATAGCAACCATGAATCTACATCTTGCCCGGAGAATGACAAGATGCCTCCTCACTCAAAGAGAACAAAGGCAAGGAAGAGGCCAAAAATGGAGAATTGACCCTATGGCCTCACCAGGGCAATCAAAATATCTTTAAAGAGGAAATTGCCTCATCCCTCAAAGATATCACATTGCTAGGTATTCAAAAGTGAGGTGATAGTGGCATGCAGGAGTACAACAACCCCCCCCCCCTTCTAAGCCCCTTCTTGAGATAGGCATGCATAGGGAATGTGGGGAAGGAATCCCTCACTCTAATCTATCTAGGAGAACTACTCATTGAGGGCTGGAAACTTCTGCAGTCAGAGATAAAACCCAACAAGAAGCTTCCTACTCCTCAACACACTCTACTGAAGAAGGGCACTAGGATCAGTTGTCATTAATTCTATAGGACAATCCCAACTGTACTCTATAGAAGCCAGGATCCAAGGGTATGCTTCATTTACATCCTACTCTTTATGCTAGAGCAGGGGTCATCAAACTAAGGCCCAGGGGCCAAATGCGGCCCTCTAAGGTTATTTACCCGGCCCTCGCTCAGGGTCAACCTAATCTGAAACAATTTGAAAACACACAACAACAACAACAACAACAATGCTATCTCATCAGCCAAAAGCAGGCCCACACTTCCCATTGAAATACTAATAAGCTTATATTTGTTAATATTATTTTTCATTTTAATTATTCTTTTGTTTTTAAGTGTTCTTTGCACTACAATTAAGATATGTGCAGTGTGGATAGGAATTCACTTATGTTTTTTTCAAATTATAATCCGGCCCTCCAATAGTTTGAGGGACTGTGACCTGGCCCTCTGTTTAAAAAGTTTGAGGACCTCTGTGCTAGAGGGATAAACATATAGACTGGCATGGGGTGTGCATGTGTGTGATGCAGACCCTATGGAGTTCTTTGGGGTGCAATGGAAGGCTGTAGAAGGATAGGGATGGGAAGCAAGTCCGCTGTTGAACCTCACTCACACATTATGCAAAGTTTCTCCTCCTCCTCCTCCTCTTCCTCCTCCTCCACAGCACCATCCTTTGCTGGGTGAAGATGATGGCAAGGCTGATCTACACCAGTTGAACTGCCCAGAACACCTCTTGTACTCACCCACCCCTTTGCAAATGCCACACTGAGATAACCTCAGAGAGCATCCCACTCCGACGGAAGAAGCCCAGTCACACTCACCATGTGCAAATGTCTTGTGGAGATGCTCCAGAATGAAGCGTATCCTCTCATCATTTCCTGGAGAGATTCCCAGGCCAAAGTTCTTGTACATACTGAAATAACCTTTGGGATCAAAATTCAGATGGTACATTTCTTTCCCAGTGAAATCCCCTTCCATGTTGCCTTGGAGCCCGCAAAGCATCAAGTGGACTTTGGCTCATAGGGTTTGCCACTTCAATGTTTTCATCCTTTTATAGTTTTGGCTGCCATATACTTTGTTTGCCAATATCTTGGGAGGAGTGTTCTTATGTACCCTTCTTATTTCATGTGAGGGTTACGTAAGGACGTTCCTTCCCAGAGCCTGGACATCTGATCAATTATGCCATGAAATCCATGAATGTATTCCCTTTTCTGACAGTCTTGCAAAGAAGGAAACTCTTGTTGAGACGAACAGTCATGGGGAACATTATGTGCCAATGGGAGGACTCTTCAGAACATTAACAAGCACACCCTACTTTGTAGATGTACCTTGAAGGATGCTCATTTGAACATTATGTCTCACCTTTGGACCAGGCTGTGCCCACAAGATCTTTGTGTTCTTGATTTCGGTTGGGGAATTTACTAGGCTTGGGCGGTTTCGTTCGTTAATTTCGTAATTCGTTATTAATTCGTATTTAAATTAGCTTACGATCCAATATTGAGCCATACAGGAATAGTGTGAGGAGTAATTAAGATTCGAAACAATTTTTCCAATTTATTTCGTAATTATTTCGTAATTTTTTTGTAATTATTTTGTAATTATTTTCGCATGCCTGGTGCAAGTTTTATAGTTGTTGTTTGTTTTATCACACCAACAGTCAACAACAGAGGGAGAGGGAAGCTTCAGAAGTTCCTCCTGTCCCATTTGGAGGTTTTTTTTTAGCATATTGCGCAATCTCGTCCGTCATTAACGAATCGATTCGTAATTTTACGAAATTTCGTAAATTTCGAAATTTTTTAAAGGAAAATTTCAGAATTATTAAAAAAAACGAAATGCAAGGGCCCCCTAAAAACAAAACGAGTTTAGAACCAAATTTTTCCATGGTTACCCAAGCCTAGAATTTACATGTCTTGAAATGCTGTTTGTTTGTGGGAACACAGCTACAGTTGCCAGATGTAGAGGTTTATATTTTACTGTGACATAATGACCCTTATTTATTATTTATTTATTTATTTATTTATGTATTTACTTTGCTTCTATACCACTGTATCTCAAGCCCGAAGGCGACTCACAGCGGTTCACAAACAGTAGAAACAGTAGAAACAGCAGTGGTTCCATACAACATATAACAATTGACTTAACACATTATCCATAAATTACCAATAAGCAATTACAATGCACAATTATTACAAAAAACAACCGTACCCAATCTTCTCATCATCCAAGCGTAGTCCAGATTCGTCGTCCATTGTTCCATTCCTATGTTCCATTACCAGATTGTACTAAATTACTGAAACGCCTGCACAACCATCCAGGTCTTCACCTTTTTGCGGAATACCATTAGAGATGGTGCTAGTCTAATGTCCGTAGGAAGGGCGTTCCACAGCCGAGGAGCCACCACCGAGAAGGCCCTATCTCTCGTCCCCGCCAGCCGAGCTTGAGAAGCAGGCGGGATCGAGAGCAGGGTCTCCCCGGAAGATCTCAAAGTCCTGGTGGGTCCATAGACAGAGATGCGGTCAGATAGGTAGCTTGGGCCGGAACCGTTTAGGGCTTTAAAGGCCAACGCCAGCACTTTGAATTCAGCCCAGTAGCAGATCGGTAGCCAGTGGAGTTGGCGCAACAGGGGGGTTGTATGCTCCCTGCGCTCCGCTCCTGTTAAAATTCCTCTGGGATCATGTGCCTGCATTCAGGGAATCGCAAAAAGGGAGGCAGAGAACAGAGAAACTAATGGAGAAAAAGAACATTTGGGTACATTGTGGGCTCAGAGGTACCATGGAGGGAGAATTCACAGGGAAAGAGGTTTCGAGCAAAGCTTCGGTACAAAAAACCATTTAAAGATGTATTTGTCTTTCGAGTCTAGCAACTTCTGAACTGCAGCACTGGGTTTGCTACCATCCTGGACAAACTTCACAAGGCATTTGGTCAAGTCACAGGTCCGCAGTTTGGGTGTCCTTCTGGACTCATCACTTACGCTTGAAGCTCAGGCGTCGGCCGTGGCCGGGAGGGCCTTTGCACAATTGAGACTCGTGTGCCAACTGCGACCGTACCTCGTGAAGGCGGATCTGGCCAGGGTGGTCCATGCCTTAGTCACCTCCAAGTTGGACTACTGTAATGCACTCTACGTGGAGCTGCCCTTGAAAACAGCCCGGAAATTTCAGTTGGTTCAACGGGTGGCAGCCAGGTTGCTAACTGGTGCTCCTTACAGGGAGAGGTCAACCCTCCTGTTTAGGGAGCTCCATTGGCTGCTGTTCATTTTCCGGGCCCAATTCAAGGTGCAGGTCTTACCTACAAAGCCCTAAACAGTTTGGGACCCATCTACCTGCGTGACCGCATTTCTGTATACGAACCCACATGATCTCTTCGTTCATCTGGAGAGGCAATGCTCACGATCCCATCTGCATTGCAAGCGCGATTGGTGGGAATGAGGGACAGGGCCTTCTCGGTGGTGGCCCCTTGACTCTGGAACTCACTCCCCAAGGACATCAGGCATGCCCCAACATTGGCAGTCTTTAGAAGGAGCTTGAAAACATGGATGTTCCAGCGTGCCTTCCCAGAATAAGGAATCCCAAGCAATATGTCCCTAAATGTACTTTACAAGAGATTTAGAATTGTCTGCACGCCCACATATCCCTAAAATATCCATCCTATTTCTCTTGGACATGCCCAGCATTTTTTAAATTTTAATCATTACATTTGGCCCTGCCACAGGTTTCTAAATGCGTCGTGATATTATTGTTATTGTTCTGCTTTGTTATGAGTTATTTATTGTTGTATTGTTGTTGTGTTTTATTGATGTATTTGGGCTCAGCCTCTTGTAAGCCGCACCGAGTCCTGCGGGAGATGGTGGCGGGGTATAAATTTATTATTATTTATTATCATTATTAAGGTGAGTATTGGTCAAGGGCCTCGCCCCCAACTTTGGTGCAGGGTTTTGTTTGGAACTGAAGATTTTATACCAATGCCAGGAATACTTTTGTCCGAGTCCTGAGGTGGGATCGAAGTGGGGAGGAATGGCAAGGTGAATGTCAAGGGCCCAAGGGGTGGAAATGTGGGACAGGCCTGGACAATGGGCTCTGCCAGAGTGGGCTTCAAGAGAGGAGAGCAACCACGTCCATCAGAAGCTGTGGGATCCACCATCATAGAATCATAGAGTTGGAGGAGACCTTGTTAGCCATCCAGTCCAACCCCATTCTGCCAAGAAGTAGGAAAATCACATTCAAAGCACCACTGACAGATGGTCATCCAGCCTCTGCTTAAAAGCCTCCAAAGAAGGAGCCAACACCACACTTTGCAGCAGAGAGAGTTCCACTGCTGAACAGCTCTCCTTACAAATCCACAATGTTCAGACAGTGGGCTCTGTCAGAGTGGGCTTCAAGGAAGGAGAGCCACCACGTCCATCAGAAGCTGATGGATCCAGCATCAGATTGTGGCTTTTGCAAAGTGCCAACAAGGGAGGCACCTCCCTAATTTGTGAGCAACAACAGCAATGGTGGGTCGAGAGCTGCACAAAAAAGTTTCTGCTTTTTTATTTCCAAAGAATCTTGTGTCAGGGGAGGGCACCAGAATTCATGCCAGGGAGCTTAAATTTCTGTTTATTGTTAGTTGCCGTGAAGTTGTTTCTGACTTACGGTGACTCCAAGTGACCCAAATCATGCAGTTTCATGGGACTGAGGGTTTGTGGTTCACCCAAGGCCACTCAATGCTTTTCTATGGCTGAGTGAGAAACCCATAACTATGAGGAAAGTTTTGAAAACTGTGGAGATTTTAAAGATTATTTGCAATTCAAGACTTATTCTGCACAGAATCCACAAAAAATAACCTTTCCTTTCTGACTAAATATTAGTATCATGTCTTTGCAGAGAGAAATAAGTTGTTTCCAGGACAAAACAAGTCCATGAGAATTTTGCGTGAAATGAGTCCTGAGCAGCGAATATTGTATTCAACTCAGGGTTCTTCTTATCAAGCTTCTCAGCAGCCGAGAAACACTTTTTGAATTTTTTAAAAAATATTTCCATATATTCTTCCCTTTTCTAAGTCACATCCAATCACAATCCATTTCCCAGAATGAATAGTTTTTGGAAAATTGTTTTTAATTCAAATATTTGCTCTTTTGACAGCTCACAAAGAGCATTGTGACAGCATTGACAGTATTGGTATAAAATCTTTCCCAAAAGATCAAGAGCTACTTGAAAGAGCTAATTGAAGGTAGTAGGCCTGGGTAACAACGGAAAAATTTGTTTCTAAAATCGATTTGTATTTGGGTTTTTTTTGTTTCGATATTTAAAATAATTACAAAATTTTTCTTTTAAAAAGTTCGATATTTACGAAATTTCGTAAATGGTAAAAAAATTACGAAACATTAACGAATCGATTTCCGAAACAATAACGAATCTATTCGTTAATGGCGGACGCGACCGCGAAATACGCTAAAAAACCTCCAAAAACTTCTGAAGCTTCCCTCTCCCTCTGTTGTTGACTGTTGGTGTGATATTATAATTTTTTTTCACTAATTAAACAAAAAACTTGCCCCAGACATGCGGAAATAATAACGAAACGACCTCAGAACAATAACGAAACGAATACAATAACGAAATACGAAGCATTTACAAAACGTGTTTAAAAATTCGGTTTTTTTAAAAAAATTGCTCCAGAATGGTTCGTTATCGTTTTGTAATTGAAAAAAATAACGAATTATTAACGAATTACGAATTAACGAAACGAAACCGCCCAGCCCTAGAAGATAGATATACAGATAGATAGATAGATAGATAGATAGATAGATAGATAGATGAAAATACACACTTCTGTATCCCATAACCTGAAATCTACTTTTTCACTAACTCACTAGGTCTCTTTAGGCTTCTGGGTCACTAGGAACAATGTGCCTTTGATATCTGAGATAGGCAATTGAATATCATGCAGGTGGACTTCAGAGGACGCAGTATCAAAGCTGGCCCCTTTCAGAATATCTCTAACCATTTCTGGTGTCAGGCAAAGAGAGGAGAACTTGTGTGGCCCCACCATGTAGAAGGTTTCTTTAAGAGCCACCCCCAAGATGAGGTGTCCCCCAGGTTTGACCAAGGAGCCCACGTTCTTCATGGCTGAACAGTAAGTGGGGAGATCTTTACCAGCTGCCTCTATGGTCCACTTTCAAAGACTTATTGGTCCTTTTGAGATTCCAGGAGGCCTCAGGGGGTTCTATGGCTGGCATCACCAAGGATCCTTTTGAAGACCTGGTCAATAAGTGGAATAAAAATCTAACCAGGACTATTGACATGATTGCTCCTAAACGTCCCTCTAGTCTCCTTATTATATGGAGGTGCTCAAGGAATCAAAATGCAAACGATGATGGGTAGAGTGCACATGGAGTAAAACTCAAATTCTGTGCAACCAGACTTGGTAAGGCCACCCATAAGTTGGCCATATGTGAAGCAAAGAAAGTGCCTGGGGATCCATATCCAGCCATGCAGTTCGTAGTGGTGAGAAATTTTACCCACGTGTCCTCCCCTCCGAACCCACTTCTAGAACCCTTGGGGCTCACTGTGATGCCTTCAATGGCCATTTTGCAGGTAAAATGCCTTGCAAAAGAACAGACATAGACGCCATCATTGGAGGTAAGCTTTATTGAAAAAGAACAGGAAATCGCTACTACGTTGTGGTGATTGTCAGAACTGGCCACCTTCTAAACATTGCATCTTTTATAGTTTGCATGTTTTGCGGGCTGTTTCACCATTTGTCAAACTGTAATATACACTGTATTTTTTGTAGACTTTTCTTCTCTTTGTATTCCAATCCAAACATTATCTCATTCCCAGAGTTCTACCAATGAGAAAGATCTTGGGTGGATCAAAACATGGCATCTCTAAGGCAAGTTGTACTACCCTCTGCTGGGCAATAACCTTCTAACAAGGAGCTTCCTTGTCGACCCTAACTCCCATTATATATTTCCCTATTGACTAATACAACAAGCAGAACCCTAATAAACTTACACATGCATTTGAATATAATACTATGCCACTGCATGTGCAATATCTCTATACAGTAGAGTCTCGCTTATCCAACCTTTGCTCATCCAACGTTCTGTATTATCAAGCACGGTCTGCCTCCCACCCAGAATAATGTCCAGGGTGGGAGAAAGAAATAACCCTTGTCTGTTTGGGTGCTAAATTCGTAAATACAGTAATTATTACATAACGTTATTGTGTATTGAGCTGCTTTTTCTGTTGATTTGTTGCAAAACATGATGTTTTGGTGCTTAATTTGTAAAATCATAACATAATTTGACATTTAATAGGCGGATCCTTAATCACTCCTTATTATCCAACATTTTCACTTATGCAACGTTCTGCCAGTGAGTTTATTTTGAATGAGCGAGACTCTACTGTATCAGCCAACATGGAATACACACGTACAGTATGTATCTCAGAAGCATAAGTGGAATAACATAACAGACATAAAAACCTGGCATGGCCTAAGCATAGGATCCAATTATAGCAAAAGGTCAATGACAATTTTCCTCTTTTTTAACCTGGTTTTCTACTGCAAGCACATATTGTACTTGCAATGTTGTGCTTTGCTTCATGCTGATGCCAAATATTCCTATTGGAAAAACCTCAGAACACCAACTGCTCCTTGTTCTTGGATGACCAAAGGTACCACCAAGCAAAGATGGAAACCAAGAATGCAAGGTGAGCCTCCCAACGCCAGGTTTCCATCTCTTGTTGCATCCTCAGTCACTCTTTTGAGTTGTTTTTTTAAAAGGAGTGTTTTAAGCAACCTTATATTAGTGAAATATGAGCCTCGTTGCCTGATAAGTGCAAAATAACCCATGCTTTTTGAGAAATAGAACTGGTTAGCCCTTAATATGAATGGATTGGGAACAGAGACGAGTTAGCCTTCAGGGCAGCAAAAATCATGAAGGGGAAATGAATAAAAATGATTCGGTGTAACACCTTTGTGGACCTCAATCTTAATTTGTATTGCAAGCCACTTTGGGTCCCATTTGGGGAAAAGAAGGGATATAAATCCAATCAAAATAAAGGACCAGAATCCCAACTTTCCAGGATTCTGGGAGCAGTGTTCCCCAAAAGCTGACATTTACAAACTTTCTCCAATTGTGTGGGTCAGATTTAGCTGTCACCACCTTGAAGTGTGAGAACATGTCTTGTCCTTTCAGGAATCCCTCAAAGGATCACTCCTTTACTTTTCCACCTAGGCTTTGTTGAACTTTTGAGCTACCATCGCTCAGCGCCACTGGAAAATCCACGTTGAGGTTCTCAAAGCGTACAATATCAAAACCAGCCTCTTTCACAGCCACTTTGGCCATCTCTGGAGTCAAGCAAAGGTTGGTGAACTTGCTTTGCCCAGCCATGTAGTAGGTGGCTCCCATTGGTATTACAATGGCCTCCAGGTTTGACCATGGAAGCGAAGTTCTTCAGGGCTGAGCGATAAGCAGGAACATCTTTGGAAGCTGCTTCCAGGAAACAAGTGGAGAGGACGCAATCAGCTGGAGGGACCACCAAAGGATCGAAAGGGTTGGCCAAAGTCACGTCGAATTTCAGGACTTGCTTGATGATGCTTCTGAGCTTCTCCTCCTTTTCCAGCCAGGTCTCACTGCAAGGAATGAATGGGGGAATGTGGGACAGAACCTGAAACAATGCTAGCCATGTTGTCTGCAACGAACAAAAAACAATGGTTCGCCTTTAATAGTAATGAATCAGGGAAGCAAAAACTACAAAGTGGCAACTAACAAAAAGACTTGATGTAAAGCTTTTGTGGATTTACAATGCAAATCAAAACAAAGGTCCATCATCCCCACTATCCATGTCATCTGGGAGGGAGAAATATTGTGGAAGTTGTAGTCCCCAGTTGCTGGTGTTTACAAGCTTTGACTGTTTGTGTGGATCAGGTTGAGAGTGTCACTGAAAATACTGCTTCTGCCTTAGGAATCCATCAAAGGACAATTAGGGAAATGATGGATAGCTAGGCTTCTTGATGCTTTTGGGCTACTAGGAAGCCCACATTCTGGCCATTAGCATAGGTCATTGGCATATTGAAGTTGAGGATGTCAAAGTGCACCGTATCAAACCCGGCTTCTTTGATGGCCTCTTTGACTATCTCTGGTGTCAGGTAAATGCAAGAAAACTTGTGTGGCCCAACCATGTAGTAGGTTCCTCCAAGAGCCATCACTAAGACAAGGTGGCCCCCAGATTTGACCAAGGAACCTATCTTCCTTATGCCTGAACGGTAAGTATGAAGATCTTTGGAAGCCACTTCCAGGCAGTAAGTGGAGAGGACGCAGTCAGCCGGTGGGACCACCAAAGGATTGAAAGGGTTGGCCAGGTTCATGTCACATGGCAGAACTTGGTTGATGGTCCTCCTGAGCTTCTCCTCCTTTTCCATCCACCTCTCCCTGCAAGGAATGAAAGGGGGAAACTCGCATGGGACAATCATGGGAAAACCCTTCCTTTCCAAAGCTTGAAAGCAATGTGTTATTTATTTGTTTATTTATTTACTATATTTCTTCTCATCCTGAAGGGGACTCAGAGTGGCTTACAGCTACAGACAAGATAATGATTGTGCAGCACTTGAAAGTCGAGGATTTTGCACAATACAAAATGTTCTGTCAGGAAATGCTTGCCATTTTGGCCAAGGATGACGGTGCTGTAGGGATTATGAGTGACATTCACATGAATGGTTCAGTAAGTAAGTACTGGGTAATGGATTACCCACAAGAGCTGAGCCAACAGCCTCTCCACAGCCCCAAGGGCACAGTTTGGTGTGGTGTATCACAGTGGGAATCATCTCTCTGTATGTTTTTGAAGAGGTGGTCATTGCTGTGACAGTGATGTCCGCGTGCTACATTTCAATGTTACATGACTTTGTCCATCCCAATATGATAAGATGTGGACTACCTGCAGGAATATGATTTGAACAGGATAGTGCAACAGCGCACACATGGCAACTCTGGCATCTATCCATTCCATTCCATATCAGGCATAAGGCAACCTTGGCATCTATCCATTCCATTCTATTCCAGTCCAGGCATATGGCAACCCTGGCATACGTCCCATTCCATTGCATTCCAAGCTAGTCCAGTCTATTCTATTCCATTCCATTCCATTCCATTCCAGGCATGTGGCAACCCTGGCATCTATCCATCCCATATCAGGCAACTCGGGCATCTATCCATTCCATTCCATTCCATTCCATTCCATTCCATTCCATTCCATTCCATTCCATTCCAATGTACTCCAGTCCAGTCCAGTCCAAGCCTATGGAAACACTGGCATCTATCCACTCCATTCCATATCAGGCATATGGCAACTCAAGCATCCACCTATTCCAGTCCAGTCCAGTCCAGTCCAATCCAGATATATGGTAACCCTGGCATCTATCTATTCAATTCCATTCTATATCAGGCATATGGCAACCCTGGCATACATTCCATCCCATCCCATTCCAGGGCAATCCATTCCTTTCCATTCCATTCTATTCCAGGCATATGGCAACTCTGGTATCTATCCATTCCATTCCATATCTCTGCCTCCTCTCTCTCCATGTAGGATCAATGCTAAAACTAAGGGCTTCTTCACATCCATCATTGGAATCATCCAGTATCGTGGTGGATTGCGGTGGTTGAGGTGGTGCCCACCCAGAAAGCATGGGGACTTATTTCCCCATGCCCTGCACCATCCTGCCCCTCTACTTTATCACAAGGGGGAAGCCTTGGTAAGCCTGCTCAACCCACCTTTCCAAATGGAAAGACAGGGAAACCCCCATTGACCACCGGTGGCAGGGTTTGTTGAGAGAATGTCCCCATGAAGCTACCCAGAAGTACTTCTCCAGGGTGTGGTAGGAGCCATTGGACTCTGTGGCAGAACTGGTAATCAATTCCCAAGGATTGGAAGCCTATCAAGGCATCCCTTGCCCTATAGATTGGAGATGAAATATGTTTTAGATAAAAGAGCCTGAGATGAGTTAGGCATTCTTTAGTGAACCAACTGATAACTAATAGGGCTGGGCGGTTTCGTTTCGTTAATTCGTAATTCGTTAATAATTCGTTAATTTTCTTGATTACGAAGCGATAACAAACCATTCTGGAGCATTTTTTTTAAAAAAACGAATTTTTAAATACGTTTTGTAAATGTTTCGTAATTTGTTATGTATTCGTTTCATTATCGTTTTGAGGTCGTTTCGTTATTATTTCCGCATGTCTGGGGCAAGTTTTATAGTTGTTTTTTGTTTAATTAGTGAAAAAAAATTATAATATCACACCAACAGTCAACAACAGAGGGAGAGGGAAGCTTCAGAAGTTCCCCCTGTCCCATTTGGAGGTTTTTTAGCGTATTTCGCGGTCGCGTCCGCCTATAACGAATCGATTCATTATTGTTTCGGAAATCGTTTCGTTAATGTTTTGTAATTTTTTTACATTTACGAAATTTCGTAAATATCGAACTTTTTAAAAGGAAAATTTTGTAATTATTTTAAATAACGAAACGCAAAAACCCCCCAAAAAACGAATCGATTTTAGAAACAAATTTTTCCGTTGTTACCCAGGCCTAATAACTAAACATTGCAGCCTTGTCTAGAAAAGATTCCAGATTTTGCATCTTTGAGCTTAAGGGAGAAAAGAGAAGCCTAAAGCAGTGGGACCACTTTGACCGAGGACCACTTGACCAGGGACCACTTGACCAGGGGCCACTAGAGCAGGGACCACTTTAACCAGGGACCTCTTTGACTAGGAACCACTTTAGCCAGGGACCACTTTGACCGGGGACCTCTTTGACTGGGGACCACTTGACCAGGGATCACTTTGACCAGGGACCTCTTTGACCTGGGACCACTTGAGCAGAGGCCACTTGACCAGGGGCCATTTGACCAGGGACCACTTGAGCAGAGGCCACTTTAACCAGGAACCACTTTGACCAGGAACCACTTTGACTGGGGCCACTTGACCAGGGACCATGTTAAAACTGGGGACCTCTTTGACCGGGGACCACTTTGAACACTCGCTTTCATTGTTGCATGGTTTCAAGGCAATAATGTAGTAATGGTGAGGTCATGAACCGTATTTTCATTCTTGTGGCCCACTGGTGGTCCGTGGACCACACATTGGGAAGTGTGATAACCCTGCATAATGTCATTTCACTTTGGGTGTTCAGTCTTGTTGTGACATGAGAAGACACTATTCTTTCAAAACAGAGTAAACAGCCTGAAGACATTATTCTTCTGGGCTACAAGAGTCGGATCAGTGCTATTCAAGTGGAGTTGGGCAATTCTGGGAGCTGGAGTCCAAAGAAGTAACATTTCCAAATTCTGTTGGAATGCTGCTTGCAAAAGTAATGATGGGCACATGGTGTCTCATTGTCATGGATGGAGGAACACATTTGGCAGGGCTTTCTAGGAGTAAGACCTTCCTTCCACTGAGACATGTATCTACAAGGTTGGGCATTACTTGGTGATGATATCACCAGTGTGGCTGGTCCTAGGAGGCATTGCCAATGGTGAGGCATGCTGGGAACCGGAATCCAAAAACTCCCTGGTGAACCACAAGCTTCCCTTTCCTTTGATTAATGAAACTATCTCTCCATACCTGTTCCCCTCAATCTGGCAGACATATTTCACCATCGGGGTCCAGTTGAAGGCCTTCGGATCCTTCCTCAGCCATTTCTGCATCTCCTCCCGGTTCTTCTCAACTAAATCACTGGCAATGATTTCCTTGAAGGATTCACAGGCGGAGAGGAGCTGGTAGATGGAGGGACCACTTCCAATGTCGATCAGGGTGTCTCCTCGGATGCCACCTGGGGTTGAGAAACACTGTGAGAATGCCCTGTCCCTTTGGATGAACTCTCCACTTCCTCCACTTTCTCACCCCTGACCCACACCATTTGGATGATGGTCTCTTTTGGACCAACCAACCCATTCAATCTCTTTGACATGAGGTAGGACTGGGATTATTAGCTCTCTGGTTCTTTAATATGGATGGCCAGCAGTCTTCCCAGAAGCAAAGTCTCACAATTCACTCTTTACTTCCAACACCCCACTTCCTCTCTTTCTTTCTGGTCTTTTGTATACTTTTTAATTGTGTTATATGAAGAAAAATAAATAGACAATCTTTAAAATTCAACAATCGAGATACATCTATTATTTAATCCAGCCCCACCCCCTCCCCATTCCCACCCATGAACCTTGTGACACCACGCCATATGGAACGAGGATCTAACAAAACTCTTTCCTTATCATTGCATTAATAGATTCCTCATGTGGCTATTTCAAAATCTATTTTGTCTTCCTTTTTTTTTGGAGGAAGAAATTTGGAATATATTTTTTAAACAGTTTACGAGAAAAGAAACTAGGGAAATTAGAAACCCAATGTTGAGCAATCATAGAGAATCATAGAATCATAGAATCCTAGAATCAAAGAGTTGGAAGAGACCTCATGGGCCATCCAGTCCAACCCCATTCTGCCAAGAAGCAGGAATATTGCATTCAAAGCACCCCGGACAGATGGCCATCCAGCCTCTGTTTAAAAGCTTCCAAAGAAGGAGCCTCCACCACACTCCGGGGCAGAGAGTTCCACTGCTGAACGGCTCTCACAGTCAGGAAGTTCTTCCTAATGTTCAGATGGAATCTCCTCTCTTGTAGTTTGAAGCCATTGTTCCGCGTCCTAGTCTCCAAGGAAGCAGAAAACAAGCTTGCTCCTTCCTCCCTGTGGCTTCCTCTCACATATTTATACATGGCTATCATATCTCCTCTCAGCCTTCTCTTCTTCAGGCTAAACATGCCCAGCTCCTTAAGCCGCTCCTCATAGGGCTTGTTCTCCAGATCCTTGATCATTTTAGTCGCCCTCCTCTGGACACATTCCAGCTTGTCAATATCTCTCTTGAATTGTGGTGCCCAGAAGTATGGAACAAATATAGGAGAATGTTAATAACGGAGGGTTCAGTAATAACCCCAATTGTAATGGAAAATAAATTGCATTTTTTTTTAAAAAAAAAGTAATGGATAAAAAATTAAAGGAAAAAATTAGACAAAATAGGGGATTGGATAAAGGTCGTAATGAAGAAGGAAACGATTTTGGAAGAATTTAGAGAAACAAAATTGACATGGTTCCCTTGCATACAATTAGAACAAAGGTTTAAAAATTGGGAAAAAATAATAAAAATGGAATTAAGCTTAACCAATTTGAACAGATAATACAAAATGGAAGGGTTGTAGAGGAGCATGAAAATTTGAAAGGAATAACTAGTAAAATATATAAGATAATAATTGAAATAAAGGAAGGAAAAAACAAAAAAACAACACCCTCAAGGAGGTCTGGGAAGAAGATTTAGGGATAAAAATAAACGAAATAGAGTGGCCACAATCATGGAGACAAAAACATCTAAAAAACTTATCAATACGGGTTAAAGAAAATTGTTACAAGTTAATATGGAAATGGTACCTAACACCAGTAAGAATAGCAAATATATAAAAAAAGGATGTCACGAATCAGGAACATATATACATATGTGGTGGCAATATAAATATGTAAATAATTTTTTGGGGTAAGTATTTAGAGAAATAGAAGATATAATGAATATTAAAATAGAAAGAAGTCCTAGTATAGCTTTATTATCATTATATAACAATAAACAATTGAAAAAAGAGGATAAAGATGCGATAACAAATTTATTAACTATAGCAAGACTGCTTATAGCAAGGAATTGGAAAAGAGAAAAGAGGGCTCCCAGTGCACTTCCTACATGAAATGAGGCTATTAAGAAGCTTCTTACTTGTATGTCCTCAACACACTCGACTGAAGTAGGCAACTAGTATCAGTTGTCATTAACTCTATAGGACAATCCCAACTAAACTTTATAGAAGCCAGGATGCAAAGATATGTTTTATTTTTGCCCTGTTGTTTATGCCAAAGCCAGTGAGATATAAATGCAGGTGTCTCCTATAGACTGGCATCAAGGGGTGATGCAAGCTCTATGTCATGGAAGGCTGTAGGAGGACGGGGATGGGAAACAAGTCCCACTTTTGCCTATAAACAGGTCTGGCCCAGTTTACCTGCCTGAACGTATTGCCCCCTATGAACCACCTCGAAGTTTAAGATTGTCCGGAGACGCCCTGCTCTCAGTCACAGGTGTGATCGGTGGGAATGAGAGACAGGGTCTTCTGAGTGGTGGCCACTTGGCTATGGATCTCCCTCTTCAATGATATTAAATAAGCCCCTTCCATCCCGACCTTCTGAAAGAGGGTGAAAACGTGGCTTTGGGATCAAACCTTTGGTGGGAACAAGGGACAGGGTCTTCTGATTGGTGGCTGCTTGGCTATGGAAGTCGCTCTTCAATGATATTAGATCAGCCCCTTCCCTCCCGACCTTCAGATAGAGGGCGAAAATGTGGCTTTGGGATGAAGCCTTTGGTGGGAATGAGAGACAGGGACTTCTGAGTGGTGGCCCTTGGCTGTGGAACTCCCTCTCCAATGATATTAGATCAGCCCCTTCCCTCCTGACCTTCAGAAAGAGGGTGAAAACATGGCTTTGGGATCAAGCCTTTGGTGGGAAGGAGAGACAGGGACTTCTGAGTGGTGGCCCTTGGCTGTGGCTGTGGAACTCCCTCTCCAATGATAAATTTACACAGGTTCACTATCAGCCCCTTCCATCCCGATCTTCAGAAAAAGGGTGAAAATGTGGCTATGGGATCAAGCCTTTGGTGAATAATCCAGTGCAATCGATGGACTTGGAATTATGTATAATGATTACCGGAATGGCCTGGACTATGATTGTGGATAACATGGTTTATAATTGTAATGTTTTAAATGTTTTGATGTTTTCTAATCTGGTTTTTAACTTTTCAATTGAAATGTTTATTTAATTGTATATTGGATGTATATTGTTTTTAAGGCATTGAATTATTGCCTATACTATAGGGTCGAGAAAAGCAGGATATAAATATAGTAAATTAATAAAATAAATTTACACAGGTTCACTGTTGGAGCTCAGTCAAAGTTTCTCCAAAGGCAAGAGATTCATCCCTTCCTCGTTTTGATGAAATGCTGGGCTAAACCTAATGTGACTCCAGCAGATCATTGGAATGAACATGCCTTGCTAGTCAACCCTGAAATGCACCTACTCAACGGACCTACTCAAAGGTGATACCAACATTAGATTTAGCCTCCACCCTCCTTTTGATTATTTGCATCTCATCCCCCTCCTCCACAGCACCATCCTTTGCTACCCTGGGTTGAGATGACGGCAAGGCTGAGCTACATCAGTTGAACTGACCATAACACCTCTTGTATTCACCCAACCCATTGCAAATGCCACACTGAGATAGTCTCAAGAAGCCCGGTCACACTCACCGTGTGCAAATGTCTTGTGGAGATGCTCCAGAATGAAGCACAGCCTCTCATCATTTCCTGGAGAGATTCCCAGGCCAAAGTTCTTGTACATATTGAAATAACCTTTGGGATCGAAATCCAGATGGTACGTCTCTTTCCCAGTGAAATCCCCTTCCATGGTGCCTTGGAGCCCGCAAAGCATCCAGTGGACTTTGGCTCATAGGGTTTGCCACTTTAATGGGCTCATCCTTTTATATGGTTTCATAATTTTATAGCTTTGGCTGCCATATGCTTTGTTTCACAGTATCTGGGGAGGAGAGTTCTTATGTAACCTTCTTATTTCATGTGAGGGTTACATAAAGACGGTCCTCCCAAGAGCTTGGAGATCTGATCAATTATCCCACAAAACCAATGAATGTATTCCCTTTTCCAAGAAGGAAACTCTTGTTGAGTTGAACAATCATGGGGGACATTATGTGCCAATGGGAGGACTTCTCAGAACAATAACGAACACACCCTATTTTGAGGATGTACCTCGAAGGATGCTCACTTGAACATTATGCCTCACCTTTGGACCAGGCTGTGCCCAGAAGATCTTTGTGTTCTTGATTTCGGTTGGGCAACTTACAATGTCCTGAAATGTTGTTTGTTTGTGGGAACACAGCTACATTTGCCAGATGGAGAGGGATACATTTTACTGTGACATAATGGCCCCTCCTCTGGGATCATGTTCCTGAATTCAGGGAATCGCAAAGAGGGAGGCAGAGAACAGAGAAACTAACAGAGAAAAAGAACATTTGGGTACATTTGGGCTCAGAGGTACCACGGAGGGAGAAGGAGGTTTACGAGCAAAGCTTCGGTCCAAAAAACTATTTAAATATATATTTGTCTTTCAAGTCTGGCAAGTTCCTGAACTGTGGTACTGCATTTGAATCCCCACCATGAAATAAAGAGTCAGACACAAGAAAATGGATCTAAAGGGACATTTTCCGACCTATTTATTGAAATAACTTGTAATAAGCTGTAGAGGGAAAATCTGTAAAAATGCAAAATATAACTCATGGCTTAATGGCCACCTAGTGAGCCTAGTCCCTGGGCCAGGGGTCACTCCGTCTGACCACCTCCAAGGACAAGCGTGCACTAAGGATCCCGAGAGCCAAGCAAAATTCTTTGTCTGCACCTCTCGGCTGATCATAGTTGGAAGGCCATCATGTGGGCGCTCCCTCCCAAACCTCAGAGTTTTTCAAGAGTGAGAACCCTCAATCCAGCCCCAAGGGTAGCTCCCATTTTATGAAAACTTCTGGGGACTTTTGTGGGAGTCCACCCTTCACCCCCTAAGGCGGGGGTGCCACGGTGCCTACCATAACCATTTCACCTTTAACATGCCATGGAAACTTATTAATACTCAAGGAAACCTATTTAAATGACACCACCTCAAAGCCAATTACCACACCCATCTGAAACAGTATGAGGTAGGCGAAAAAAACCCCAATGCAAACTTGGGGGGAGGGGGGAAGTTCCTACCCGGCCAATGTGCGGCCAGTCTATACTCACACTGTTATTACGGAGGGAGGGAGGGTGGATCACACCGTCAAAGGGAAACTGAAAGAGAGGAACAGAGCAGCCTCACCCAACTTGCTGCTCTGCCCCTTCATAGAATCATAGAATCAAAGAGTTGGAAGAGACCTCATGGGCCATCCAGTCCAACCATTTTGCCAAGAAGCAGGAATATTGCATTCAAATCACCCCTGACAGATGGCCATCCAGCCTCTGTTTAAAAGCTTCCAAAGAAGGAGCCTCCACCACACTCCGGGGCAGAGAGTTCCACTGCTGAACGGCTCTCACAGTCAGGAAGTTATTCCTCCTGTTCAGATGGAATCTCCTCTCTTGTAGTTTGAAGTCATTGTTCCGCGTCCTAGTCTCCAGGAAGCAGAAAACAAGCTTGCTCCCTCCTCCCTGTGGCTTCCTCTCACATATTTATACATGGCTATCATATCTCCTCTCAGCCTTCTCTTCTTCAGGCTAAACATGCCCAGCTCCTTAAGCCGCTCCTCATAGGGCTTGTTCTCGAGACCCTTGATCATTTTAGTCGCCCTCCTCTGGACACATTCCAGCTTGTCAATATCTCTCTTGAATTGTGGTGCCCAGAATTGGACACAATATTCCAGGTGTGGTCTAACCAAAGCAGAATAGAGTGGTAGCATGACTTCCCTAGATCTAGACACTATGCTCCTATTGATGCAGGCCAAAATCCCATTGGCTTTTTTTGCCGCCACATCACATTGTTGGCTCATGTTTAACTTGTTGTCCACGAGGACTCCAAGATTTTTTTAAAAGTACTGCTGTCGAACCAGGCCACCCCCCATTCTGTATCTTTGCATTTCATTTTTTTCTGCCTAAGTTGAGCATCTTTCATTTGTCTCTGTTGAACTTCATTTTGCTAGTTTTGGACCCATCTCTCTAATCTGTCAAGGTCATTTTGAATCCTGCTCCTGTCCTCTGGTGTCTTGGCTCTCCCTCTCAATTTGGTGTCGTCTGCAAACTTGATGATCCTGCCTTCTAACCCTTCATCTAAGTCATTAATAAAGATGTTGAACAGGACCGGGCAAACTAGCTAGCCCAAACCAAGTCTGCCTCCTTCATGGGTTAATTCAAAATGCCCTCCTGCATCTTAAGCTTTGCTTGGCTGCAGGTGGGGCTTGTTATCATCCTGGACAAGCTCCACAAGGCATTTGGCCACAGTGAATATTGGTCAACGGCCTCGCTCCCAACTTTGGTGCAGGGTTTTGTTTGGAACTGATCGGATTTTATGCCAATGCCGGGAATGCTTTCTTCCCAGTCTTGGGGTGGGATATAAATGGGGAGGAATGGTAAGGTGAATGTCAAGGCCACATGGGATGGAAATGTGGGACTGGCCTGGAAAATGGACTCTGCCAAAGTGGGCTTCAAGGGAGGAGAGCCACCACATCCATCAGAAGCTGTGGGATCCACCTCCCTAATTTGGCAGCAACAGCAGCAATGGTGGGTTGAGGGATGCACCAAAGAGTGCCCACTTTTTATCATAGAATCATAGAGTTGAAAGAGACCTCATGGGCCATCCAGTCCAACTCCATTCTTCCAAGAAGCAGGAAAAACACATTCAAAGCACCCCCAACAGATGGCCATCCAACCTCTGTTTAAAAGCCTCCAAAGAAGGAGCCTCCAACACACTTTGGGGCAGAGAGAGAGTTCCACTGCTGAACACCTCTCCTTACAAATCCACAATGTTCAGATTGTGGATTTTGCAAATGATGGATACACCTCCCTAATTTGCCAGCAACAGCAGCAATGGTGGGTTGAGGGATGCACCAAAGAGTGCCCACTTTTTATTACCAAACAAGGTCAGGGGAGTCCACCAGAATGCATGCCATGGACCTTAAATTCCAAGTTGTTGTTTATTGTCATGAAGTTGTTTTTGACCTATGGTGAACCTAAGTGACCCAACCATGGGGTTTCATGGGGCCAAGGGTTTGTGGTTCACCCAAGGTCATGCAATGCTTTTTAATGGCTTAGTGAGGAGTCCATTACTATGATAAAGTTTCTGAAAACTGTGGAGTTGTTCACATAATTATTCCTCCAGCTCTGGAAAACCTCCCGGAGTTCAATTCCCTCAAGCAAGAAGTGAGGAATGTGATCCCACTTCCAAGACTCCAAGGCTGGATGTTGCAATGCCACAGAATGGCCCAGCTCTGTAATCTATTAAGGTCATTTTGAATTTGGATCCTGTCCTCTGGAGTATTGGCTCTTCCTCCCAATTAGTCTGCCATGACCTCTTTTTTATTTCTTCATTTTATTGTAATTGTATAACGGGCTTGGCCTCATGTAAGCCACCCCGAGTCCCCTTTGTGGAGATGGTGGCGGGGTATAAATAAAAATTATTATTATTATTATTATTATTATTATTATTATTATTATTATTTAGAAATCTATGTTGACTTTTAGTGATCACAGCATTACTTTGCACAGAAAATAGCATTTCCTGGGTAAATATTAGTATCATGCCTCTGCAGAGAGAAAAAAATGTTGTTTCCAGGGCAGAACAAGCCTATGAGAATTTTGCGTGAAATGAGTCCTGAGCAGCGAATATTGTATTCAACTCTGGGTTCTTCTTATCGAGCTTCTCAGCAGCCGAGAAACACTTTTGATAGCTTTCTTTGAATATTTCCACGTATTCTTCCCATTCTTAAGTCACATCCTGTCACAGTTCATTTCCCACAATAAATATTTCTGCAAAATTGCTTTTAATTCAAATATTTGCTCTTTTGGCAGATCACAGATGATGCCCCCAAATCTATAGGATGTGTGTATTTTTGAAAAGACCAAGAAGGCATCTTTAACATTACATGCTTGCAAGAGCTAACTGAAGATAGAGAGATCGATAGATAGATGACAACACACACAAACATATATTCCATAACCTGAAATCTGTTTTCCTGTCGCCCTTGATATGGTTTTGGAAAATGGTTACTTTTCTAAGTGTTACAAATCCCAGAACCCCCAAGACAACGTCGCCATTGGTATTTTCTAAAAATTGTCATCTCCAAAAAACAATTGGTAGTATCGACTCCCTAATAGGTGGTCAGTGAATCCCTTCCAGGTTTTGGATAGTTTTAATGGAGCTCTCCAAGGTCCTGGAGTTACTTAGGAATGAGCTTCAGCACCAGGGAGGCCTCATTAAAATGCAGATTAAAACCTTGACTTGATTCACCAATTCACAGACATGGGAGACCTAAGCCTCCTTGGTAATACCTGATATTTGCTTCTTTTTTTTTTGGAAAGTTTTAAAATTATATATACATACAGAGCAACATTCAATCTTCGAAATTCAACAATCAAAATACAAGTATTTTTCCCCCATCCCATCCCATCCCATCCCCTTCCCATTCCCTTCTAAGAATCTCTACTCTTGACTTCTCAGTACATAATACAAAGATACAGGAATACTATTGAATATATTTGATGCTTTTGAGCTGTGGTGTTGGAGGAAAGTTCTGAGAGTGCCTTGGACTGCGAGAAGATCCAACCAGTCCATCCTCCAGGAAACAAAGCCCGACTGCTCACTGGAGGGAAGGAAACTAGAGACAAAGTTGAAGTACTTTGGCCACATCATGAGGAGACAGCAAAGCCTAGAGAAGACAATTATGCTGGGGAAAGTGGAAGGCAAAAGGAAGAGGGGCCGACCAAGGGCAAGATGGATGGATGGCATCCTTGAAGTGACTGGACTGACCTTGAAGGAGCTGGGGGTGGTGACGGCTGACAGGGAGCTCTGGCGTGGGCTGGTCCATGAGGTCACGAAGAGTCGGAGACGACTGAACGAATGAACAACAACAACATATTTATACCTCAGTATGTTTAAGTATTTAATCATTTTCCCCTGGTTACCATCCTATTCATAACCATCTGTATAAGGTTCTCAAAAGTAGTCATTTTGTTTTCTTCATCACCTGATTTTTGCTTCTGACACAGACCTGAAGAATGGGCTTCACTTATGGCAGTGGTTCTCAATCTGTGTATCTCCAGGTGTTTTGGCCTACAACTCCCAGAGATCCCAGCAATTTTCCCAGCTGTTAGGATTTCTGGGAGTTGAAGGCCAAAACATATGGGGATCCACAGGTTGAGAACCACTGACTTATGGCTTACATTTGGTCAGCTGCTTTCCTTTTTCACTAACTCACTGGGTCTCATGGGGCTTCTGGGCCACTAGGAACAATGTGCCTTTGACATCTGAGATAGGCAACATAATACCATGCAGGTGGACCTCAGAGGACACAATATCAAAGCCAGCCCCTTTCAGAACATCTCTAATCACTTCTGGTGTCAGGTAAAGGGAGGAGAACTTGTGTGGTCCCACCATGTAGAAGGTTTCTTCAAGAGCTACGGCCAAGATGAGGTGTCCCCCAGGTTTGACCAAAGAGCCCACATTCTTCATGGCTGAACGGTAAGTGTCGAGATCTTTGCAAGCTGCTTCTATGCAGTAAGTGGAGAGGATGCAGTCGACCGGATGGATCTCCACCGGGTCAAAAGGGTTGGCCAAAGTCACGTCACATTTCAGGACTTGCTTGATGGCCTTCCTGAGCTTCTCCTCCTTTTCCATCCACTTCTCCCTGCAGGGAATGAAAGAGGGAAATTGTTGCAATCAAGTAGGAATCTTTTAAGTTTGGAATTAATTCATGAGAAGATGCAAAGTTATTTGCAATAAACATAATGAACTTGCACCTGAGACATAATTTTTAGGAGAGAGGCAACAAAGGTCAAGAATGCGGCAAAATTTGTTCTGCTTTTTCATAAACTGGAAGCAGCTAAAGCTAAAGCAATTCTTTGCTTTTTGAAGGGAGTGAAGGGAGCATAATAAACTCAAGTCAATATGATGTATAGATTTGAGTGTTCTTCCCAGTCTCTAGGAGTCAACAGTTCAATTTGGTCACAGAAGCCTATTTGTGGATCTTGGGCCAGTCTTACTCCCTCAGTCTCTGAAGAAGATACGGGTTACAATAGCTTGTCTATAAAGCTATTGTCCTCCCAACCCTGCTATATTCCTGTGAAACGTGGACTGTCTATAGGCGTCACATGCAACTCCTGGAACAATTCCATCAGCGCTGCCTCCGGAAAATCCTGCAAATCTCTTGGGAAGACAAGCGGACAAACGTCAGCGTGCTGGAAGAAGCAAAGACCACCAGCATTGAAGCGATGGTCCTCCACCACTAACTCCGCTGGACCGGCCACGTTGTCCGGATGCCTGACCATGGTCTCCCAAAGCAGTTGCTCTCCTCTGAACTTAAGAATGGAAAACGGAATGTTGGAGGTCAGGAAAAGAGATTTAAAGATGGCCTCAAAGCCAACCTTAAAAACTCTGGCATAGACACTGAGAACTGGGAAGCCCTGGCCCTTGAGTGCTCCAGCTGGAGGTCAGCTGTGACCAGCAGTGCTGCAGAATTTGAGGAGGCATGAATAAAGGGCGAAAGGGAGAAGCGTGCCAAGAGGAAGGCGCGTCAAGCCAACCCCGACCGAGACCGCCTTCCACCTGTAAACCAATGCCCCCACTGCAGAAGAAGATGCAGAGCAAGAAGAGGGCTCCACAGCCGCATATGGACCCACAAGAATGTTGGAAGACAATCATCCTCGGAAAATGAGGGATCACCTAAGTAAGTAAGTAAACATCCCATATAGACTACTGCAACACTCTCTACATGGGGTTGCCTATGAAGACTGCCCGGAAACTGCAACTAGTCAAATGCTTGGCAGCCAGGCTACTAACAATAGTGGGGTACAGGGAGCATACAACTCCTCTGTTGTGCCAGCTCCACTGGCTGCCAATTAGCTTCCGAGCACAATTCAAAGTGCTGGTTTTAACCTACAAAACCCTATATGGTTCCGGCCCAATTTACCTGTCCGAATGTATTCTCCCTTATGAACCATCAAGGTTGTTAAGATCTTCTGAAGGCCTGCTCTTGGTCCCACCCCCCTTGTAATCGCATCTGATGGGAACGAGAGACAGAGCCTTTTCTATGGTGGCTCCCCGGCTATGGAACTCTCTCCCGACTGAGATCAGATCTGCCCCCTCCCTCCTGACCTTCAGGAAGCTAGTGAAATCCTGGCTATGGAACGAGGCATTCCCAGAGTGATGGTGGAGACTGGCAATTGACGAAAGTTATCGACCACATATGTGGACTGAGTTGGACATGATTTTATCTTGATGAACTGGATTTTTATGTATTTTAGTCTATATGTATTTTAATTTATTGTTGATGTATGATGTTTTAGATTGTATTGTTAGCATTGAATCTTTGCTGTTAGCTGGTCTGAGTCCCTCTAAGGAGGTAGAGAAGATCAGGATACAAAAGTTATAAATAAATAAATAAATAAGTAGGTGTATTGTCAAAGGCTTTCATGGCTGGAATCATTAGGTTGTTGTAGGTTTTTTTGGGCTATATGGCCATGGTCTAGAGGCATTCTCTCCTGACGTTTTGCCTGCATCTATGGCAAACATATGCCAAGACACCTTGTCTCCCTCCTGAGGAATCTGTACAAGGACCAAGTAGCAACAGTAAGAACTGACCACGGAACAACAGACTCGTTCAAGATTGGGAAAGGCGTACGGCAAGGCTGCATCCTCTCACCCAACCTTTTGAACTTGTACGCAGAACACATCATGCAAGGATGTGCGGGGCTTGAGGAATGCAAAGCTGGGGTGAAAGTTGCTGGAAGAACCATTCACAACCTCAGATATGCAGATGACACCACTCTGATGGCCGAAAGCGAGGAGGAGCTGAGGAGCCTTCTAATCAAGGTGAAAGAAGAAAGCGCAAAAGCCGGGTTGCAGCTAAACATAAAAAAAAACCAAGATTATGGCAACAAGAATGATTGACAACTGGAAAATAGAGGGAGAAAATGTGGAGGCCATGACAGGGTTTGTATTTCTAGGTGCAAAGATGACTGCAGACACAGACTATGGCCAGGAAATCAGAAGACGCTTCCTTCTTGGGAGGAGAGCAATGTCCAATCTCGATAAGATAGTCAAGAGACATCACACTGGCAACAAAGATCCGCCTAGTCAAAGCCATGGTATTCCCTGTAGTAACCTATGGATGTGAGAGCTGGACCTTAGGGAAGGCTGAGCGAAGGAAGAGAGGCGCTTTTGAACTGTGGTGTTGGAGGAAAGTCCTGAGAGTGCCTTGGACTGCCAGAAGATCCAACCTCCAGGAAGTAAAACCCGATTGCTCACTGGAGGGAAGGATACTAGAGACAAAGTTGGCCATGGCCACATCATGAGGAGACAGCAAAGCTTAGAGAAGGCAATGATCCTGGGGAAAGTGGAAGCTAAAAGGAAGAGGGGCCAACCAAGGGCAAGATGGATGGATGGCATCCTTGAGGTGACTGGACTGACCTTGAAGGGACTGGGGGTGATGACAGCCGACAGGGAGCGCTGGCGTGGGCTGGTCCATGAGGTCACGAAGAGTCGGAGACGACTGAACGAATGAACAACAACACGGCAAACATCTTCACTACCTCTGCGGATACTTGCCATAGATGCAGGCGAAACGTCAGGAGAGAACGCCTCTAGACCATGGCCATATAGCCCAAAAAAACCTACAACAACCCAGTAAATAAATAAGACCATGGCAAACTTTGGGGAAGTTTGGGTGTTGGATTAAGATTGGAACTGTGTGCCAAACAATGACGCATTCATCTTTTGAGGACCACAAACTCTCAACTAAAATGAGACACAGCAGGCATCAGATGCCACCTCCATCTCTCCGTACCTGTCTCCCTCCAGCTGGCAAACATATTTCAACACCGGGGCCCAGTCGAAAGTTTCCGGATCTTTTTTCAGCCACTTCTTCATCTCCTCTTGGTTCTGCTCAAGGAAATCACTGACGATGATCTCTTTGAAGGACTCACAGGCGGAAAGGAGCTGGTGGATGGACGGGCCGCTGCCAATATCGATCAAGGTGTCTCCTCGGATGCCACCTGTGTTTCAAAGAAACCATGAAATTGCCCTTTCTCTTGATCCTGGATGCTTTATTCTATATCCACATCCTTGCTGATTTCCCATGCTGATGGGGATGATGGGACTGCCTGTCCATTCCATTGGGAGGGTGGGCTCCATTTGGGGGATGCTAACGTTCCACTTTCACCTGTGGAATCACTATAACTCCCCCCCTCCCATTTCCTTTGCACAGGGATCATGAGTTGGATGCCAGTGTCATTTAATAGTTTGTATCTTAAGTTTAATACTTGAAAACCAGGGTGACCTTGGGTGAGTTACAGACTCTCATCCCCAGAAACCCTCAGGATAGGGGCCACTGAGGGTCACTATACATCAGAAACAACTTGAAGGCACACAGAGGCGGCCCTAGGTAATTTTCAATGGTAAGCAAACAGTATTTTGGCACCCCCCCAACCAATCACTGATATATATTTTCTGTTCGTCATGGGAGTTCTGTGTGCCATATTTGGTTCAATTCCATCATTGGTGGAGTTCAGAATGCTCTTTGATTGTAGGTGAACTATACATCCCAGTAACTACACTTGCCGCACTTGCTCCCTTGCCTGGCCCGCTTTGGGTCCGGAGGTGTGCCTGAAGACCCCGGCGTGTCACCAAAAGTCACCTCTTCTCCTGACTTTCTCCTCAGCCATTGGGACCAAGAGAGAGAGAGAGAGAGGTGGAGATGCCCACCTTTCCTGAAGGTAGGCGCAAAAACAAAGGAGGGAGCGGAGGTGGGAGATACCTCCAGCCGGAGGGGTTCTCTCTCTCTCTCTCTCTCTCTTGGTCCCAATGGCTGAAGAGAAAGTCAGGAGAAGAGGCGACTTTTGGTGCGCATGCTGGGGTCTTCAGACATGCCTCCGGACCCAAAGTTGGCCAGGCGCGGCGGCTCCGCCCCTTGGCCCACCCGCGGATTGGGGAGAGAAGAGGAGGCGGGTGGAGCCGTTCATGGGAGCCGGTCATGGGGAAGGGATTGAATGCAGAAAACGATTGAGCGCCGGCTCTGCTCACACACCCGGTGGCCGGGTGGAGCAGGAATGAGAGGGGCTAGGCGAGGCTCAAGGTCTCGGCCCCTTTGGGAAGAGAATCGCCTGGCAGTGAGGCAAGAAAGCCGAGGCTCCCCCCGGACTGCTAGGGCTGTTGTGAGCTGAGGGGGCGCTCCTCAAGTGGCAGTCGAGGGGCATTTACAGAGGCGCCTCTGCACCCCTGGCAAAAAAAAGTGTTCTGCGACCGCTTACTTCGCGTAATGGACGGGCCGCCCCTGAAGGCACATAACAACCCTCCTGTGTTTGTCTGAGACCACTGCTGTTGTTGCTGCCAATTTATGTTTATGTTTATTTAGGCACTGCTTTTTCTCTTCCCAAAGGACCTTACATGAAAAGCATTTCAATACAACCTAAAGGGGGGGGGGTATCATTATCCACTGCACTTTGCAGAAGCCACAATCCAATGCTAGAGCCTTCTGATGGAACAGATGAATCATAGAATCATAGAATCAAAGAGTTGGAAGAGTCCTCCTGGGCCATCATCCAGTCCAACCCCATTCTGCCAAGAAGCAGGAATATTGCATTCAAATCACCCCTGACAGATGGCCATCCAGCCTCTGTTTAAAAGCTTCCAAAGAAGGAGCCTCCACCACACTCCGAGGCAGAGAGTTCCACTGCTGAACGGTTCTCACAGTCAGGAAGTTCTTCCTCATGTTCTGATGGAATCTCCTTTTTTTGTAGTTTGAAGCCATTGTTCCACGTCCTAGTCTCCAGGGAAGCAGAAAACAAGCTTGCTCCCTCCTCCCTGTGGCTTTCTCTCACATATTTATACATGGCTATCATATCTCCTCTCAGCCTTCTCTTCTTCAGGCTAAACATGCCCAGCTCCTTAAGCCGCTCCTCATAGGGCTTGTTCTCCAGACCCTTGATCATTTTAGTCGCCCTCCTCTGGACACATCCCAGCCTTGTCAATATCTCTCTTGAATTTGAAGCCAGCTTTAGTAGATCCCCTTTTCGAGGCTGGCCCCACATTTCCATCCCTTCGCCTCCTGTCCCCACTTCATCCCTCCCTGAATGGAGATACCTGCATTGGTATGAAATCCAATCTGTTGCAAACAACAGGGAGACAGTCCAGCCAAACTCACCTTTAGCGAATACCTTGTGGAGCTTGTCCAGAATGATAGCGAATGCAGTTCCGCAATTCAGAGAGTCACCAGACTCAAAAGAGAAATACATGTTTAAATAATTTTTTGGGCAGAATTTTTCCTCGTAAAACTCTTTCCCCGTGAATTCTCCTGCCATGTTGCCTCTGAGCCCACAATATACTCAAATGCCCTTCTGCTCCTGTAGCCTCTTGGTTCACAGCCACTCCCTTTGCAATTGCCTGGATTCAGGCACATGATCCCAGAGGAGGGGCCGGTATCTAAATGGGATCTGTGGTCCTCCAGCTCTGGAAAACTACCCGGAGCTGCATTTCCTCAAACAAGGAGTGAGAAATGTGACCCCTTTCCCAAGACTCCGGGGTGGGATGTTGCAATGCCACAGAATGGCCCAGCTCTGTAATCTATTAAGGTGATTTAGAATTCTGATTCTTCACCTCCAATTTGATGTCATCTGCAAGCCTGATCACTTACTTACTCACTTACTAGCACGCCCTCTAAAACTTCATCCAGGTCATTGAGAAAGATGTTGTTCTGTGTTATGAATGATTTTATTGTAATTTTATATTGTTTGCTGCATTCTCGTGGTTTATGTTTTATGTAATTTATTATGCTGTCGTTTGTGTTTTGATTTCATTTATTGTATTATGTTGTCGGGCTTTGCCTCATGTGAGCCGCCTCGAGTCCCCATTGCGGAGATGGCGGCAGGGTACAAATAAAGATGATGATGATGATGATGATGATTTATTTATTTATTGTGTCATCAGCAACCAGACATTTGTATAAATTTTTTAACAAAAACAAACAAACAGACAGACAAAATACAGAATTTGCAAGCTTGGTAGTTGATCAAATGTCCTTTGACCAGTATCTGGCCCCTTGGAGTGCCTCTGGTGTTACTATAAGAAGGTCCTCCCTTGTGCTTGTGGCAGGGCTCAGGTTGCATTGCAGCAGGTGGTCAGTGGTTTGCTCTTCTCCACACTCGCATGTCGTGGACTCCACTTTGTGCCCCCATTCCTTCAGGTTGGCTTTGCATCTCGTGGTGCCAGAGCTCAGTCTGTTCAGCACCTTTCAAGTCTCCCAGTTTTCTGTCTGCCCAGGGAGGAGTCTCTCATTGGGTATTAGGTTCTGGGTTTGAGCCTGCCACTTTTGGACTCTCGCTTACTGGGGTGTTCCAGCGAGTCGTCTCTGTAGATCTTAGAAAACTATTTCTTGATTTAAGTCATTCACGTGTTGGCTGATACCCAAACAAGGAATGAGCTGGAGATGTCCTTTCACTATTGGCTGTTACTTCCCGGCGGATGTCAGGTGGTGCAATACCGGCTAGACAGTGTAATTTCTCCAGTGGTGTAGGGCGCAGACACCCTGTGATAATGCGGCATGTCTCATTAAGAGCCACGTCCACTGTTTTAGTGTGGTGAGATGTGTTCCACACTGGGCATGCGTACTCAGCAGCAGAGTAGCATAGCGCAAGGGCAGATGTCTTCACTGTGTCTGGTTGTGATCCCCAGGTTGTGCCAGTCAGCTTTTGTATGATATTGTTTCTAGCGCCCACTTTTTGTTGATGTTCAGGCAGTGCTTCTTGTAGGTCAGAGCACGGTCCAGAGTGACTCCCAGGTATTTGGGTGCGCTGCAATGCTCCAGTGGGATTCCTTCCCAGGTGATCCTCAGAGCTCGGGATGCTTCTCTGTTCTTGAGATGAAAAGCACATGTCTGTGTTTTGAATGGGTTGGGGATCAGCTGGTTTTCCCTGTAATAGGCAGTAAGACCACCTAGAGCTTCGGTGGGGCTTCTGTTCAACCATCTCAAAGCTCCCTGCTTGAGCAGTAATGGCACGATCATCAGCATAGATGACACTCTCTGTCCGATGACGATGACGATGATGATGACGATGATGATGATGATTGAACAAAACTGGGCTCAGCGTGAATCCTCTACATGGCATTACACTTGTAACTTCTTTCTAGGTTGAAGTGGATCCATTGGAGAGAACCACCCTTTGGGTTTGGTCGCTTAACCTATTCCAGATCCGCCTAATTACTATTACCAACATTGCACTAGTTTGCTTGCAAAAACGTCATTGGGACCTTGTTGAAGGCCTTGCTAATATCAAGATATACCCCATCCAGAGATAAGATTAGTCTGGCATGACTTTGTTTTTGAGACACCTATGTTGACTTTTAGTGATCAAAGCAATCCTTTCTAAGTGATTGCAGGCTGTTTCCTGAATGATCTTCTCCAGAATCTTCCCTGGTCTTGATAGCAGGCTGACTGGATAGTCATTGTTTGGGCCCTCCTTTTTTTCCATGCCAGAAAAAGATTTCAGCTCGTACTTCTTACTCCAAAGTTTGTGAGTTACCTAATTTCCTTCTTGATGGAAGTAGTGAATGACTGGCCATCTTTCAGGAGTGCTCTCATTGTAATTTCTTGCATGGCACAGAGTCGGGCTGGATGGCCCTTTGGAGTCTCTTCCAGCACTCGGAGTCTATATATTTTCTCATTGCTGTGAGAAAGTTTTTGAAAGACCTCATGATCTTTGAGGATGCCTGCCACAGATGCAGGTGAAACATCAGGAGACAATGCTTCTGGAACATGGCCAGATAGCCCAAAAAACATACAACAACCCAGTGATTCTGGCCATGAAATCCTTCGACAATACAGTTTTTGAAAACTGTGTAGTTTTTGGGGATTCTTCATGATTCAAGACTTATTCTGCACAAAGTCCACGTGCGTTTGTTTTGCACAGAAAATAGCATTTCCTTTCTGGATAAATTTCTGCCAACCTAGCAGTTCGAAAACATGCAAATGTGAGTAGATCAATAGGTACCACTCCGGTGGGAAGGAAACGGTGCTCCATGCAGTCATGCCAATGGCCACATGACCTTGGAAGTGTCTAAGGACAACACTGGCTCTTCGGCTTAGAAATGGAGATGAGCACCAACCCCCAGAGTCGGACACGACTGGACTTAATGTCAGGGTACAACCTTTACCTTTTTTCTGGATAAATATCAGTATCATGTCCTTGCAGAGAGAAAAAAGTTGTTTTCAAGTCAAAACAAGTCCATGAGAATTTTACGTGATGTGAGCCCTGAGCAACGAATATAGTATTCACCTCTGGGTCCATCTTATTGGGCTTCTCAGCAGCTGAGAAACACCTTTGAAAGCTTTCTTTGAATATTTCCACACATTATTCCCATTCCTAAGTCACATCCAATCACAGTTCATTTCCCACAATGACTTTTTTTTTTTGCAAAATTGATTTTAATTCAAATATTTGCTCTTTTTGCAAATCACAAATGATGCCCCCAAATCTATTGAATGGGTGTATTTTCCAAAAGACCAAGAAGGCATCTTTAACATTACATGCTTGCAAGAGCTAACAGAAGATAGATAGTAGGCTTGGGTAACCACAGAAAAATTTGGTTCTAAACTCGTTTCGTTTTTAGGGGGCCCTTGCATTTTGTTTTTTTAAAGAATTCCTAAATTTTCCTTTAAAAAAGTTTGAAATATACGAAATTTCGTAAAATTACGAATAGATTCATTAATGGCGGACGCGATTGCGCAATATGCTAAAAAACCCTCCAAATGGGACAGGGGGAACTTCTGAAGCTTCCCTCTCCCTCTGTTGTTGACTGTTGGTGTGATAATTTATTTTTTATCACTGATGAAACAAACAACAACTATATAACTTGCACCAGACATACGGAAATAATTACGAAACAATTTTGAAACAATTTCGAAACAATCTTGAAACAATTACGAAACAATACGAAATAAATTGAAAAAATTGTTTCAATTTTTAATTACTCCTTACAGTAGTCCTGCATGGCTCAATATTGGATCGTAAGCTAATTTAAATATGAATTAATAACGAATTACGAAATTAACGAACGAAACCACCCAAGCCTAATAGATAGATAGATAGATAGATAGATAGATAGATAGAGAGAGATGACAACACACACAAACATATATTCCATGACCTGAAATCTGTTTTCCTGTACCCATTGATATGGTTTTGGAAAATGGTTACTTTTCTAAGTGTTACAATTCCCAGAACCCACAAGACAACGTCGCCATTGGTGTTTTCTAAAAATTGTTGCCTCCAAAAAACAATTGTTACTATTGACTCCCATATCGGTAGTCAGTGAATCCCTTTCAGGTTTTGGATAGTTTTAATGGAGCTCTCCAAGGTTCTGGAGTTACTTAGGAATGAGCTTCAGCACCAGGGAGGCCTCATTAAAATGCAGATTAAAACCTTGACTTGATTCACCAATTCACGGACATGGTAATACCTGATATTTGCTTCTTTTTTGGAAAGTTTTAAAATTATATATACATACATAGCAACATTCAATCTTCGAAATTCAACAATCAAAATACAAGTATTTTTCCCCTATCCCATCCCATCACCTTCCCATTCCCTTCCAAGAATCTCTACCCTTGACTTCTCAAGATACAGGGATACTATTGAATATATTTATACCTCAGTATGTTTGAGTATTTAATTATTTTCCCATCCTATTCATAACCATCTGTCTAAGGTTCTCAAAAGTATTCATTTTGTTTTCTTCATCACCTGATATTTGCTTCTGGCACAGACCTGAAGAATGAGCTACGTTTATGGCTTACATTTGGTTAACGGCTTTCCTTTTTCACTAACTCACTGGGTCTCATGGGGCTTCTGGGCCACTAGGAACAATGTGCTTTTGGAATCTGAGATAGACAAGTGAATATCATGCAGGTGGACCTCAGAGGACACAATATCAAAGCCAGCCCCTTTCAGAACATCTCTAACCACTTCTGGTGTCAGGTAAAGGGAGGAGAACTTGTGTGGTCCCACCATGTAGAAGGTTTCTTCAAGAGCCACCACCAAGATGAGGTGTCCCCCAGGTTTGACCAAAGAGCCCACATTCTTCATGGCCAAATGGTAAGTGTCGAGATCTTTACAAGCTGCTTCTATGCAGTAAGTGGAGAGGACACTGTCAGCCGGATGGATCTCCACCGGGTCAAAAGGGTTGGCCAAAGTCACGTCACATTTCAGAACTTGTTTGATGGCCTTCCTGAGCTTCTCCTCTTTTTCCATCCACTTCTCCCTGCAGGTAATGAAAGGGAAAATTGTTCCAAGCATGAAGGAAACTTCTAAGTTTGGAAGCAATGCACAAGATGATTCACGGTTATTTGCAATATCAGGAGGGAGGTAAACATAATGAACTTGCACCTGAGACATAATTTTGAGGAGGGAGGTAACAAAGGTCAAGAATGCTGCAAAATTTGTTGTGCTTTTTCATAAACTGGAAGTAGCATGTTAAAGCTAAAGCAATTCATTGCTTTTTGAAGGGTAGGAATGAAAGGAGCATAATGAACTCAAGCCAATATGATGTATAGATTTGAGTGTTCTTCTCAGTCTCTAGGAGTCAAGAGTTCAATTTGGTCACAGAAGCCTATTTGTGGACCTTGGGCCAGTCTTCCTCCCTCAGTCTCTGAAGAAGATATGGGTTATATCCCGTATAGACTACTGCAGCACTCTCTATGTGGGGTTGCCTATGAAGACTGCCCAGAAACTGCAACTAGTCAAATGCTTGGCAGCCAGGCTACTAACAATAGTGGGGTACAGGGAGCATACAACTCCTCTGTTGCGCCAGCTCCACTGGCTGCCAATTATCTTCCGAGCACAATTCAAAGTGCTGGTTTTAACCTACAAAACCCTATATGGTTCCAGCCCAGTTTACCTATCGGAATGTATTCTCCCTTATGAACCATCAAGGTTGTTAAGATCTTCTGAAGGAGCCCTGCTCTCGGTCCCATCACCCTCGTAATCGCATCTGATGGGGACGAGAGACAGGGCCTTTTCTGTGGTGGCCCCCCGGCTATGGAACTCTCTCCCAACTGAGATCAGATCTGCCCCCTCCCTCCTGACCTTCAGGAAGCTAGTGAAATCCTGGCTATGGAACCAGGCATTCCCGAAATGATGGCGGAGACTGGCAATTGCCTAAAGTTATCAACCACATAACCTCTGTGCCAGAAGGGACAGAGAGTTTCATCTATGCTGATGATCGTGCCATTACTGCTCAAGCAGGGAGCTTTGAGATGGTACAACAGAAGCTTTCCGAAACTCTACGTGCTCTTACTGCTCTTACTGCCTATTACAGGGCAAACCAGCTGATCCCTAATCCATCTAAAACACAGACATGTGCCTTTCACCTTAAGAACAGACAAGCATCCCGAGCTCTGAGCATTATGACCTGGGAAGGAATCCCACTGGAGCATTGCAGCGCACCCAAATACCTGGGAGTCACTCTGGACCGTGCTCTGACCTACAAGAAGCACTGCCTGAACATCAAAAAGTGGGTGCTAGAAACAATATCATACAAAAGCTGACTGGCACAACCTGGGGATCACAACCAGACACAGTGAAGACATCTGCCCTTGCGCTGTGCTACTCTGCTGCTGAGTATGCATGCCCAGTGTGGAACACAGCTCACCACACTAAAACAGTGGATGTGGCTCTTCATGAGACATACCGCATTATCATTATACACCACTGGAGAAATTACACTGCTTAGCCGGTATTGCACCACCTGACATCCGCCGGGAAGTAGCAGCCAATAGTGAAAGGACCAAAGCAGAGACATCTCCAGCTCATCCCCTGTTTGGGTATCAGCCAGCACGTCAACGACTTAAATCAAGAAATAGTTTTCTAAGATCTACAGAGACACTCGCTGGAACACCTCAGCAAGCGAGAGTCCAAAAGTGGCAGGCTCAAACCCAGAACCTCAACCAATGGCTGATACCAAATGAGAGACTCCCTCCTGGGCACACAGGAGACGGGTGACTTGGAAGGCGCTGAACAGACTGCGCTCTGGCACCATGAGATGCAGAGCCAACCTTAAGAAATGGGGCCACAATCTGGACTCACGACATGCGAGTGTGGAGAGGAGCAAACCACTGACCACCTGCTGCAATGCAACCTGAGCCCTGCCACATGCACAATGGAGGACCTTCTTGCAGCCACACCAGAAGCACTCCAAGTGGCCAAATACTGGTCAAAGGACATTTAATCAACTACCAAACTCACAATTTTGTATTTTGTCTGTTTTTTGCTTTGTTCTGTTAGAAATGTAATATAATCGACTGGTTGTCCTGACATGACAAATAAATAAATAAATCGACCACATATGCAGACTGAGTTGGACATGATTTTATCTTGATGAACTGGATTTTTATGTATTTTAGTCTATATGTATTTTAATTTATTGTTGATGTACGATGTTTTAGATTGTATTGTTAGCATTGAATCCTTGCTGTTAGCCAGTCTGAGTCCCTCTACGGAGGTAGAGAAGATCGGGATACAAAAGTTTTAAATAAATAAATAAATAAAAATGAAAATATGTATGTATTGTCGAAGGCTTTCATGGCCGGAATCACTGGGTTGTTGTAGGTTTTTTTGGGCTATATGGCCATGGTCTAGAAGCATTCTCTCCTGACGTTTTCGCCTGCATCTATGGCAAGCATCCTCACTACCTCTGCGGATTGCCATAGATGCAGGCGAAACGTCAGGAGAGAACGCCTCTAGACCATGGCCATATAGCCCAAAAAAACCTACAACAACCCAGTAAATAAATAAGACCATGGCAAACTTTGGGGAAGTTTGGGTGTTGGATTAAGATTGGAACTGTGTGCCAAACAATGACGCATTCATCTTTTGAGGACCACAAACTCTCAACTAAAATGAGACACAGCAGGCATCAGATGCCACCTCCATCTCTCCGTACCTGTCTCCCTCCAGCTGGCAAACATATTTCAACACCGGGGCCCAGTCGAAAGTTTCCGGATCTTTTTTCAGCCACTTCTTCATCTCCTCTTGGTTCTGCTCAAGGAAATCACTGACGATGATCTCTTTGAAGGACTCACAGGCGGAAAGGAGCTGGTGGATGGACGGGCCGCTGCCAATATCGATCAAGGTGTCTCCTCGGATGCCACCTGTGTTTCAAAGAAACCATGAAATTGCCCTTTCTCTTGATCCTGGATGCTTTATTCTATATCCACATCCTTGCTCATTTCCCATGCTGATGGGGATGATGGGACTGCCTGCCCATTCCATTGAGAGGGTGGGCTCTGTTTGCGGATGTTAACCTTCTGCTTTCACCTGTGGAACCACTATAACTCCCCCCTCCCATTTCCTTTGCACAGGGATCATGAATTGGATGCCAGTGTCATTTAATAGTTTGTATCTTAGTTAAATATTTGAGAACCAGGCTGACCTTGGGTGAGTTACAGACTCTCATCCCCAGAAACCCCCAGGATAGGGGCCACTGAGGATCACCATACATCACAAACAACATGAAGGCACATAACAACCCTCCTGTGTTTGACTCAGACCAATGCTGTTGTTCTTTCCAATTGATGTTTATGTTTATTTAGGCACTGCTTTTTCTCTTCCCAAAGGACCTTACATGAAAGGCATTTCAATACAACCTAAAAGGGGGGGGGGGGTACCATTATCCACGGCACTTTGCAGAAGCCACAATCCAAAGCTAGACCCTTCTGATGGAATAGATGAATCATAGAATCAAAGAGTTGGAAGAGACCTCCTGAGCCATCCAGTCCAACCCCATTCTGACAACAAGCAGGAATATTGCATTCAAATCACCCTTGACAGATGGCCATCTAGCCTCTGTTTAAAAGCTTCCAAAGAAGGAGCCTCCACCACACTCCGGGGCAGAGAGTTCCACTGCTGAACAGCTCTCACAGTCAGGAAGTTCTTCCTCATGTTCAGATGGAATCTCTCTTGTAGTTTGAAGCCATTGCTCCGTGTCCTAGTCTCCAGGGAAGCAGAAAACAAGCTTGCTCCCTCCTCCCTGTGGCTTCCTCTCACATATTTATACATGGCTATCATATCTCCTCTCATCCTTCTCTTCTTCAGGCTAAACATGCCTAGCTCTTTAAGCTGCTCCTCATAGGGACCCTTGATCATTTTGGTTCTCCAGACCCTTGATCATTTTGGTCGCCCTCCTCTGGACACATCCCAGCTTGTCAATCTCTCTCCCTCTTTGGTAGATCCCCTTTTCGAGGCTGGCCCCACATTTCCATCCCTTGGCCTCCTGTCCCCACTTCATCCCTCCCTGAATGGAGATACCTGCATTGGCACAAAATCCAATCTGTTGCAAACAACAGGGAGACAGTCCAGCCAAACTCACCTTTAGCGAATGCCTTGTGGAGCTTGTCCAGAATAATAGCGAATACAGTTCTGCAGTTCAGAGAGTCACCAGATTCAAAAGATAGATACATGTTTAAATAATTTTTAGGGCAGAATTTTTTTTCGTAAACTTCTTTCCCGGTGAATTCTCCTGCCATGATGCCTCTGAGCCCACAATATACTCAAATGCCCTTCTGCTCCTGTAGCCTCTTGGTTCACAGCCACTCCCTTTGCGATCGCCTGGATTTAAGCACATGATCCCAGAGGAGGGGCCGGTATCTAAATGGGAACTGTATTCTTTCAGCTCTGGAAACCCACCCGGAACTGTATTCCCTCAAGCAAGGTGTCAGGAATGTGACCCCTTTCCCAAGACTCTGGGGTGGGATGCTGCAATGCCACAGAATGGCCCAGCTCTGGAATCTATTAAGGTCACTTAGAATTCTGATTCTGACCTCCGGTGTGTTAGCTCTCACCTCCAATTTGGTGTCATCTGCAAGCCTGATAACTTACTTACTTACTTACTTACTTACTAGCACACCCTATAAAACTTCATCCAGGTCATTGATAAAGATGTTGTTCTGTGTTATGAAAGATTTTATTGTAATTTTATATTGTTTGCTGGTTTATGTATTATGTAATTTATTATGCTGTCATTTGTGTTTTGATTTCATTTACTGTATTATGTTGTCGCCTCGAGTCCCCATTAGGGAGAGGGTGGCAGGGTACAAATAAAGATGATGATGATGATGATGATGATGATGATGATGATGATTGAACAAAACTGGAATCCTCTACATGGCACTCCACTTGTCACTTCTTTCCAGGTTGAAGTGGATCCATTGGAGAGAACCACCCTTTGGGTTTGGTCGCTTAACCTATTCCAGATCCACCTAATTACTATTACAAAGTATTGTCGAAGGCTTTCATGGCCAGAATCACTGGGTTGTTGTAGGTTTTTCCGGGCTATATGGCCATGTTCTAGAGGCATTTTCTCCTGACGTTTCGCCTGCATCTATGGCAAGCATCCTCACTACCTCTGAGGATGCTTGCCATAGATGCAGGCAAAACGTCAGGAGAAAATGCCTCTAAAACGTGGCCTACAACAACCCTACTATTACAAACTACTATTACAAACATGGGACTAGTTTGCTTGCAAGAAGGTCATTGGGACCTTGTTGAAGGCCTTGCTAATATCAAGATATACCCCATCCAGAGATAAGATTAGTCTGGCGTGACTTTGTTTTTGAGACACCTATGTTGACTTTTAGAGATCAAAGCAATCCTTTCTAAGTGATTGCAGGCTGCTTCCTGAATGATCTTCTCCAGAATCTTCCTTGGTCTCGATAGCAGGCTGACTGGATAGTAATTGTTTGGGTCCTCCTTTTGTTCCCTGCCAGAAAAAGATTTCAGCTCATAATTCTTACTCCAAAGTTTGTGAGTTACCTCATTTCCTAATTTCCTTCTTGATGGAAGTAGTGAATGACTGGCCATCTTTCAGGAGTGCTCTCATTGTAATTTCTTGCATGGCACAGAATCGGGCTGGATGGCCCTTTGGAGTCTCTTCCGGCTCTTGATGTCTATATATTTTCGCATTGCTGTGAGAAAGTTTTTGAAAGACTTCACAATTTTTGAGGATGCCTGCCACAGATGCAGGCGAAACATCAGGAGGCAATGCTTCTGAAACATGGCCAGATAGCCCAGAAAACCTTCAACAATCCAGTGATTCTGGCCATCAAAGCCTTTGACAATACAGTTTTTGAAAACTGTGTAGTTTTTGGGGATTGTTCACTATTCAAGTCTTATTCTGCACAAAATCCACATGTGTTTGTTTTGCACAGAAAATAGCATTTCCTTTCTGGATAAATTTCTGCCAACCTAGCAGTTCGGAAACATGCAAATGTGAGTAGATCAATAGGTACCGCTCCGGTGGGAAGGAAACGGCGCTCCATGCAGTCATGCCAATGGCCACATGACCTTGGAAGTGTCTACGGACAACACCGGCTCTTCGGCTTAGAAATGGAGACGAGCACCAACCCCCAGAGTCGGACGCGACTGGACTTCATGTCAGGGTACAACTTTTACCTTTTTTTCCTGGATAAATATCAGTATCATGTCCTTGCAGAGAGAAAAAAAGTTGTTTTCAAGTCAAAACATGTCCATGAGAATTTTGCGGGATATGAACCCTGAGCAACGAATATAGTATTCACCTCTGGGCTCATCTTATTGGGCTTCTCAGCAGCTGAGAAACACCTAGGAGATTCCATCTGAACATGAGGAAGAACTTCCTGACTGTGAGAGCCGTTCAGCAGAGGAACTCTCTGCCCAGGAGTGTGGTAGAGGCTCCTTCTTTGGAAGCTTTGAAACAGAGGCTGGATGGCCATCTGTCAGGGGTGATTTGAATGCAATATTCCTGCTTCTTGGCAGAATGGGGTTCGACTGGATGGCCCATGAGGTCTCTTCCAACTCTTTGATTCTATGATTCTATGAAAGCTTTCTTTGAATATTTCCACACATTATTCCCATTCCTAAGTCACATCCAATCACAGTTCATTTCCCACAATGAATATATTTTTTGCAAAATTGTTTTTAATTCAAATATTTACTTTTTTTACAAATCACAAATGATGCCCTCAAATCTATTGAATGGGTCCATTTTCCAAAAGACCAAGAAGGCAACTTTTACATCAGGCATGGGCAAACTTCGGCCCTCCAAGTGTTTTGGACTTCAACTCCCACAATTCAACTCCCACAACCCTTTTGACCCGATGGAGGTCCATCTGGACAGCTGTGTCCTCTCCACTTGCTGTCCTGAAAACAACATTTTTCTCTTTGCAAAGATAGGATTCCAATATATGGCCAGAAAGGAAATGCTATTTTCCATGCAAAACAATGCTGTGGTCACTACAAGTCAACAGAGCTTTCTAAAAAAACAAGTCATGCCAGACTCATTGGGAGGGAGAGCGAATACTCCAGAGCACAGGATCCGAATTCAAAATCTATATAAATAAAAGTTTAATGTTCATTTGTGGGATTAACATAACTCAAAAGCACCGGATGAATTGTTGCCAAATTTGGCCACAAGACACCTACTGATCCAAGGAGTGACCATCACTCAAAAAAATTGATTTTGTCATTAGGGAGTTGTAGTTGCTGGAATTTATAATTTACCTACAATCAAAAGCATTCTAAATTCCACCAATGATGGAATTGAACCAAACGTGACACACACGACTCCCATGACCAACTTACTTATGCGATCCCTCATTTTCCAAGGATGATTGTCTTCCAATATTCTTGTGGGTCCGTATGTGGCTGTGGAGCCCTATTCTTGCTCTGCATCTTCTTCCGCAGTGAGGGCATTGGTTTCCAGGTGGAAGGCGGTCTCGGTCGGGGTTGGCTTGATGCGCCTTCCTCTTGGCACGCTTCTCCCTTTCGCCCTCCATTCGTGCCTCTTCAAATTCTGCAGCACTGCTGGTCACAGCTGACCTCCAGCTGGAGCGGTCAAGGGCCAGGGCTTCCCAGTTCTCAGTGTCTATGCCAGAGTTTTTAAGGTTGGCTTTGAGCCCATCTTTAAATCTCTTTTCCTGTCCACCAATACGTTTTCCATTCTTAAGTTCAGAGTAGAGCTACTGCTTTGGGAGACGGTGGTCAGCATCCGGACAAAATGCGGTCCAGCGGAGCTGGTGGCGGAGGACCATCACTTCAATGCTGGTTGTCTTTGCTTCTTCCAGCACGCTGACCTTTGTCCGCCTGTCTTCCCAAGAGATTTGCAGGATTTTCCGGAGGCAGCGCTGATGGAATCGTTCCAGGAGTTGCATGTGATGTCTGTAGACAGTCCACGTCTCACAGGCATATAGCAGGGTTGGGAGCTTTATAGACAAGCACCTTGGTATCCCTACGGATGTCCCGGTCCTCAAACACTCTCTGCTTCGTTCGGAAAAATGCTGCACTCGCAGAGCTCAGGCGGTGTTGTATTTCGGTGTCAATGTTGACTTTGGTGGAGAGGTGACTGCCAAGGTAGCGGAAATGATCAACATTTTCTAATGTTACGCCATTAAGCTGTATCACTGACATTGGAGAGGGGTTGGCTGGTGTCTGCTGGAACAGCACCTTGGTTTTTTCAATGTTCAATGACAGGCCGAGCTTCTCGTATGCTTCTGCAAAGGTGTTTAGAGTGGCTTGTAGATCTTCTTCTGAATGCGCACAGACGACGTTGTCATCAGCATACTAGAGTACATGGCACACAGGACTCCCATGACCCAACAGAAAACACTAGAAGGGTTTGGTGAGCATTGACCTTGAGTTTGGGAGTTGTAGTTCACCTACATCCAGAGAGCACTGCGGACTCAAACAATAATGGATCTGGGCCAAACTTGGCACGAATATTGCAAATGCCCAAATATGAACACAGATGGAGTTTGGGGGAAAATAGACCTTGACAATTGGGAATTGCAGTTACTGGGATTTATAGTTCACCTATAACCAAAGAGCATTCTGATCCCCACCAACGACAGAATTGGGGCAAACTTCCCACACAGATACCCCCATGACAAACAGAAAATCCAGTCCAACTCCCTTCACCAGAGCAAGAAAACGTAATCAAAGCCCTCCTGACAAAGAGCCATCCAGCCATAAATAGATAGATGATAGATAGATAGATAGATAGATAGATAGATAGATATGATTCACACAAACACAGATATAGTATCCTAGATTGGAAAGGGGCCCCTAAAGAAGGACAATTCTGTCTTGTATGATCCAGAGTAGGCAAACCAGACACTCTCCACATCAACACCGACAAAGAAACAGCAAGAAATACTGTTTACCCACAAGCAGAAAGAGATTACATAGATTAGAAACCAACACTTTCTATTTACTTATTTTCCAGATCAACAGACTGGGTCACAGCAATGCATGGCAGGGGATGGCTAGTGGTATTAATAGATTACAGAAGTTGACCATTCTGTGGCATTGCAACATCCAGTCCCGGAGTCTTGGGAGTGGGATTATATTCCTTACGCCGCTGGTGACGCAGTGGGTTAAACCGCTGAACTGCTGAACTTACTGACTGAAAGGTTGCAGGTTCGAATCCAGGGAGCGGCATGAGCTCTGTCTGTCAGCCCCAGCTTCTCCCAACCTAGCAGTTTGAACACATGCAAATGTGAGTATGCAGATGACACACAACTCTACTGCTCTTTTCCACCCAACTCCAAGGAGGCCCCTCGAGTGCTGGACGAGTGCCTGGCCAATGTGTCTATCTGGATGAGGAGGAACAAGCTGAAGATCAATCCCGACAAGACAGAGGTCCTCTTGGTCGATCGTAAACCTGACCTGAGTATAGGGTGGCAACCTGTGTTGGACGGGGTTACACTCCCCCTGAAGTCACAGGTCCGCAGTTTGGGAGTCCTCTTGGATTCATCGCTTACGCTTGAGGCTCAGGCGTCGGCGGTGTCTGGGAGGGCTTTTGCACAACTGAGACTCGTGCGCCAACTGCGACCGTACCTCGCAAAGGCTGATCTGGCCGGGGTGGTCCATGCCTTGGTCACCTCTAGATTGGACTATTGTAATGTGCTCTACGTGGGGCTGCCCTTGAAAACGGCTCGGAAATTTCAACTGGTCCAACGGCCAGCGGCCAGGATGTTAACTGGTGCTCCTTACAGAGAGAGGTCAACCCTACTGTTCAAGGAGCTCCACTGGCTGCCGTTTATTTTCCGAGCCCAATTTAAGGTGCAGGTGCTTACCTACAAAGCCCTAAACGGTTTGGGACCATCCTACCTGCGTGACCGCATCTCCGTTTATGAACCCACGCGCTCACTTCGTTCATCCAGAGAGGCCCTGCTCGTGATTCTGCCTGCGTTGCAGGCGCGTCTGGTGGGGACGCGAGACAGGGCCTTTTCTGTGGTGGCCCCCGACTCTGGAACACCCTCCCCAAAGATCTTAGACAGGCCCCTACATTGGCAGTGTTTAGAAAGAACTTGAAGACCTGGCTGTTCCGATGTGCCTTTCCAGAATAGGAAAACTCCAATAACAAGTCCCAGAAGCATTTTATTAGAATTCAGATTGTTGCACACTGCACACTGCACTTGCCCTATAATGCCTTATATACCACCTGTCACATCAGCACTTTTAATTCCTGTACCCATTACTCTGGCCCGGCCCAGTTTTATTGTGTCTTAGTGTATTGTTTATTGCTTGTTGTTTATATTGCTTTAATTGTTTTTAATTTGCTTAGGTTTTGTATTGTTATGTTATGTTTTGAGGCCTTGGCATTTGTAAGCCACATCGAGCCCTTCGGGAGATGCTAGCGGGGTACAAATAAAGATAATAATAATAATAATAATAATAATAATAATAATAATAATAGATTAATAGGTACTGCTCCGGTGGGAAGGTAACGGCGCTCCATGCAGTCATGCTGGCCACATGACTTTTAAAGTGTTTACAGACAACACCGGCTCTTCGGCTTAGAAATGGAGATGAGCACCAACCCCCAGAGTCAGACGTCAGGGGAAAACCTTTACCATTGTTTGAGGGAATGCAGCTCCTGGTGATTTTCCAGAGCTGGAAGAATACAGCTCCCATTTAGATATCGGCCCCTCCTCTGGAATCATGTGCCCGAATCCAGGCAATCGCAAAGGGCGTGATTGTGAACCAAGAAGCTATAGTAGCAAAAGAGGATTTGAGTATATTGTGGGCTCAGAGGCACCATGGAAGGAGAATTCACAGGGAAAGAGGTTTACGAGCAGAAATTCTGTCCAAAAACGTATTTAAACACATACCTGTCTTTCGAGACTGGGGACTCTCTGAACTGCGGAACTGCATTCGCTACTATTCTGGACAAGCTCCACAAAGCATTCGCAAAGGGTGAGTTTGGCTGGACTGTCTCCCTGTTGTTTGCAACAGATTGGATTTCATACCAATGTAAGTATCCCAGTTCAAGGAGGACTGAAGTGGGGAAAGGTGGCCCACACCTTAGTCACCTCTAGACTGGATTACTGCAATGCACTCTACGTGGGGCTGCCCTTGAAAACTGCCCGGAAATTTCAGATGATCCAACGGGCGGTGGCCAGGTTGCTAACTGGGGCTCCTTACAGGGAGCGGTCAACCCTCCTGTTCAAGGAGCTCCATTGGCTGCCATTTATTTACCGGACCCAATTCAAGGTGCGGATTCTTACCTACAAAGCCCTGAATGGTTTGGGACCCGCCTACCTGTGTGACTGCATCTCTGTATACGAACCCACACAATCCCTTCGATCTTCCAGGGAGGCCCTGCTCTCGATCCCACCAGCATCACAGGCGCAGTTGGTGGGGACGAGAGAGAGGGCCTTTTCGGTGGTGGCCCCTCAACTCTGGAACTCACTCCCTAAAGACATCAGACAGGCCCCAACCTTGGCAGTCTTTAGGAGGAGCTTGAAGACGTGGTAGTTCCAGTGTGCCTTCCCGGAATAATGAAACATTTTTTTAGATCTGCTCGTATGCCCTTCCACAAACACCACTATCACCTTCTCGTCCATGTCCCAACATTACTTCCCATTTTAATTTTACATTTGGCCTTCCCACTGTTTTAATTGTGTGTTGTCTTATTGATAATGTTGTATATTTTATTGTCTATGTTTTTATTTTAATTGCTTGTACTGTTGTTTTGCTTGTATTGTTGTATTTGGGCTTGGCCTCATGTAAGCCGCACCGAGTCCCTTGGGGAGATGGTAGCGGGGTACAAATAAAGTGTTACTGTTATTATTATTATTATTATTATTATTATTATTATTATTAATGCAAGCATCCTCGTTCAGGGAGGAGTGAAGTGGGGAAAGAAGCTCAAAGGATGGAAATGTGTGGCCGGCCTGGAAAAGGGGATTTGCCAAAGAGGGCTTCAAAGGGGGAGAGTCATCCATTCCATCAGAAGGATTTAGCATTGGATTGTGTCTTCTGCAAAGTGCCGTGGATAATGGTACCCCCCCCCCCTTTTAGGTTGTATTGAAATGCCTTTCATGTAAGGTCCTTTGGGAAGAGAAAAAGCAGTGCCTAAATAAACATAAACATCAATTGGAAAGAACAACAGCAATGGTCTGAGTCAAACACAGGAGGGTTGTTATAATAATAATAATAATAATAATAATAATAATTATTATTATTATTATTATACTTTATTTGTACCCCGCTACCATCTCCCCAAGAGACTCGGTTCGGCTTACATGAGGCCGAGCCCAAACACAACAATACAAGCAATAATCACAACAATACAAGAAATTAAAATAAAACATAGACGATAAACATACAACATTATCAATAAGACAACATACAATTAAAAACTATGGGAAGGTTAAATGTAAAAATTAAAACTGGAAATAGTGCTGAGGCATGGACGAAAAGGTGATAGTGGCGTTTGTGGAAGACATACGAGCAGACCTAAAATTATAAAGTGCTTTGGAGGGACAAAGTGCAATGGGATCATTATTCTGGGAAGGCACACTGGAACAACCATGTCTTCAAACTCCTCCTGAAGACTGCCAGAGTTGGGGCCTGCCTGATGTCCTTAGGGAGTGAGTTCCAGAGTCGAGGGGCCACCACCGAAAAGGCCCTCTCTCTCATCCCCACCAATCACGCCTGCAATGCTGGTGGGATCGAGAGCAGGGCCTCTCCAGATGAACGAAGAGATCGTGTGGGTTCGTACACAGGTCCCAAACTGTTCAGGGCTTTGTAGGTAAGAACCTGCACCTTGAATTGGGAACGGAAAATAAATGGCAGCCAGTGGAGCTCCTTGAACAGGAGGGTTGACCGCTCCCTGTAAGGCACCCCAGTTAACAACCTGGCTGCCACCATTGGATCATCTGAAATTTCCAGGCCGTTTTCAAGGGTAGCCCCACATAGAGTGCATTGCAGTAATCCAGTCTAGAGGTGACCAAAGCGTGGACCACCTTGGCCAGATCCGCCTTTCCGAGGTACAGTCGCAGTTGGCGCACGAGTCTTAGTTGTGCAAAGCCCTCACAGTCGCCACCGACACCTGAGCCTCAAATGTAAGTGATTAATCCAGGAGGACCCCCAAACTGCGGACCTGTGATTTCAGGGGGAGTGTAACCCCGTCCAGCACAGGTTGCCACCGTATACTCCGGTCCGGTTTATGATTGACCAGGAGGACCTCTGTCTTGTTATATGTCTTCAAGTTGTTTGTGATGTATGGTGACCCTAGGTGGCCCCTATTCTGGGAGTTTCTGGGGATGAGAGTCTGTAACTCACCCAAGGTCACCCAGGTTTACAAGTATTAAGCTAAGATGCAAACTATTAAATGACACTGGCTTCTAACTCATTATCCCTGTGCAAACGAAATGGGAGGGGGGAGTTATAGCGATTCCACAGGTCAAAGTAGAAGGTTAACACCCCCCAAACAAAGCCCACCCTCCCAATGGAATGGGCAGGCAACCCCATCATCCCACATCAGCATGGGATATGAGCAAGGATGTGGATATAGAAGAAGGTGTCAAGGATCAAGAGAAAGGGCAATTCCATTGTTTCTTTGAAGATGGCATCCAAGGAGACACCTTGATCGATATTGGGAGTGGTCCCTCCATCCACCAGCTCCTCTCTGCTTGTGAGTCCTTCAAAGAGATCATCGTCAGTGATTTCCTTGAGCAGAACCGAGAGGAGATGAAGAAGTGGCTGAAAAAGGATCCAGAAACTTTCAACTGGTCCTCAGTATTGAAATATGTTTGCCAGCTGGAGGGGGACAGGTACGGAGACATGGAGGTGGCATCTGATGCTTGTTGTGTATTYTTTTAGCTGAGAGTTTATGGCCCTCAAAAGGTGTCATTGTTTGGCATACAATTCCCATCTTAACCCAACACTCAAACCACTACACACACTGTGTCCTCCCCCCCCCGCCCCCCAAGTTTGCCAGGGTCTTCTTCAGAGACTGAGAAGGTAAGACTGGCCCAAGATACACAGATAAGCTTCTGCGACTAAATTGAACCCTTGTCTCCTAGAGATTGAGAAGAARATTCAAATCTATACATGATATTGGCTTGTGTTCATTATGTCCCTTCATCCCCACCCTTCAAAAAGCAATAAATWACTTTAGCTTTTACATGCTGCTTCCAATTTATGAGAAAGCAGAACAAATTTTGTAACACTCTTGACCTTTTGTTGCATTTCTCCTCAAAATTGCAAATAACTATGCATCTTCTCATGAATTAATTCCAAACTTAGAAGATTCCTTCATGATTGGAACAATTTTTCCTTTTCATTTCCTGCAGGGAGAAGTGGATGGAAAAGGAGGAGAAGCTCAGGAAGGCCATCAAGCAAATCCTGAAGTGTGACGTGACTTTGGCCAACCCTTTTGACCCAGTGGAGGTCCATCCAGCTGACTGTGTCCTCTCCACTTACTGCATAGAAGCAGCTTGTAAAGATCTCGACACTTACCATTCAGCCATGAAGAACGTGGGCTCCTTGGTCAAACCTGGAGGACACCTCATTTTGGTGGTGGGACTTGAAGCAACTTTCTACATGGTGGGGCCACACAAGTTCTCCTCCCTTTACCTGACATCAGAAATGGTTAGAGATGGTCTGAAAGGGGCTGGCTTTGATATTGTGTCCTCTGAGGTTCTTGTGTTTGATTATCCACCTGTCATCACTGATCACAAGGCCACATTGTTCCTAGTGGCCCAGAAGCCCAATGAGACCTAGTGAGTTAAGTGGAAAGTAAGACAGCTGACCAATTGAGAGCCATACATGAAATCCATTCTTTAGATATGTGTCAGGAGCATATATGAGGTAAAGTAAACCATGCTGTGCTAAGGTGGCTTGGATCTCCCATGTCTTTGAATTGGTGAAGTTAGTCTGGGCTATAAGGAGGTATCCCTGGTGCTGAATCCCATTCCTAGGTAACTCCAGAACCTTGGAGAGCTCCATTAAAACAATCCAAAACCTGGAAGGAATTCACTGATGAACCAACATGGGAGTCAATAGTAGCAATTGCTTTTCTGAGATCATAATTCTTAGAATATACTGATGGCTATGTTGTCTTGGGGGTTCTGGTATTTCTAACACTTATGAAAGCAACCATTTTTCCATATCAAGGGGGAGATATATATGGGATATATATGTGTCTCTTAGCATCTATCTATCTATCTATCTATCTATCTATCTATCTATCTATCTATCTATCTATCTATCTTGTCTGTCTATCAGATAGATCAGTGGTTCTCAACCTTGCTAATGCCATGACCCCTTAATGCCATTCCATATGTTGTGGTGACCCCCACCATAATATTGTTTTTGTTGCTACTTCATACCTGTCATTTTAGTACTGTTATAAATCGTAATGTAAATATCCGGTAATGCAGGGTGTATTTTCATTCACTGGACTAAATTGAGCACAAATACCCAATATGCCCAAATGTGAATGTTAGTGGGGTTGGGAGAGGATTCATTTTGTAATTTGGGAGTTGTAGTTGCTAGGATGTATAGTTCACCTATAATCAAAGAGCATTCTGAACTCCACCAATGAGGGACTTAAACAAAACTGAACACAGAACTCCCACGACCAACAGAAAAAACTGGAAGGGTTTTGTGGGCATTGACCTTGAGTTTGGGAGTTGTAGTTCACCTATATCCAGAGGAGTGCTGTGGATTCATGCAATAATGGATCTGTACCAAACTTGGCATGAATACTCAATATGCCCAAATGTGAACACTGGTGGAGTTTGGGGAAAACAGACCCTGAGATTTGAGAGTTGTAGTTGCTGGGATTTATAGTTCGCCTACAATCAAAGAGCATTCTGAACTCGACCAACAATAGAATTGAGTCAAACTATCTACACATAATCCCAATGACCAACAGAAAATACTATGTTTTCTGATGGTCTTTGGTGACCCCTTTGACACACCCTCACAACCCCCTCAGGGGTCCCGACCCCCAGGTTGAGAAACACTGAGATAGATGGATAGATGGATAGATGGATAGATAGATAGATAGATTATCTATCTATCTATCTATCTATCTATCTATCTATCTTCTATCTATCTATCTATCTATCTATCTATCTATGTTGTATCTATCTACCTATCTATCCATCTATCTGTCTATCTTCTATCTATCTATCTATCTATCTATCTATCTATCTATCTATCTATCTATCTATCTATCTATCTATCTTATCTATCTATCTATCTATCTATCTATCTATCTATCTATCTATCTATCTATCTATCTATCTATCTATCTATCTATCTATCTATCATCTATCTATCTCTATCTATCTATCTATCTATCTATCTATCTATCTATCTATCTATCTATCTATCTCTCTATCTCTTAAGGATTGGCATGTAATTTAAAGACAGCTTCTTGATTTTTTTTGGAAAATACACCTATTCTATAGATTTGGGGCATCATTTGTGATCTGTAAAAAGAGCAAATATTTGAATTAAAAACAATTTTGCAAAAAGGAACACCAAGTGTCTCTATCAATGTGCAAGGAGGCCGATGAACGAACAGCAGTGGTGTCTAAGGGAAGCATTTCTGTTCAACTGGCACGGTCCCCTGTTCTACCTCAACCTGTTGGTAACCTCTGTTGAACATCAAGGGCATCCTACTCACACCATAGACCCCGTGGCAGCCCTGGTTCACTCATCTGAGTATGGTGGCTGCAGGAGATTATCTCCTCCTGTTGAAATGTCCCAATCTCCTCACTACTCAAAGAGATGTGGTTTTTCAACTCGACCTGGACACCCTCTGCCTCACAGCATGGTGGATTTGTCTGCATTCTCTAAGATGGACATCATTAGTGCCACACATAAACCCTCAACACGACAGCCCTATGCAACAAAGTGGAAGCGCTTTCCTGCCTTCACCCAGCAGCGTAACGTATAATCACTAGAGGCACCAACACCGCTACTCCTCAACTTTCTCAAGACACTCAAGCAAGATGGCCTTGCCTTGTCATCCCTTGTTATCTCACCACGATCTCTGCATACTTCAGGTGAGTGCCCCCCATCCCTCATATTTTCAGGACTCCTTCACACAACTTTCTCAGAGGCTGTAGAAATCTTTGGCCTACGGTAAACCCTCTGCCTCTGTCATGGCAATTAAATTTGGTTTCATCAGCACTCATGAAGGCTCCTTTTGAGCTAAGGGCTTCTGCCGACCTCTCCCATCTGTCACAGGATACTGTCTTTCTAGTGGCAATTACATCTGCTCCCTGGGTGAGCAAGCTCTGTGCACTACGAGCGGATGAGCCTTGTCTGCATTTCACCATGACAAGGTTGTCCTACAGAACAACCTAAGGTTGCTTCGGCCTTCCACATGGTCCAGGGAATTATACTACCAAGGTTCTTTCAGAATCCTTCCAAGGCCATGGAATGCTCCCTTCACTTTCTCGATGCCCGTACTAGTCTTTTACTTGGACAGAACCAAGGACTTTCACCAGACCCCAAGGTCTTTGAAAAATACTGTGATGTCACCAATTTATTTATTTTATTTATTTATTTACAGCTTTTATATTCCGCCCTTCTCACCCCGCAGGGGACTCAGGGCGGATTACAGTGTACACATATATGGCAAACATTCAATGCCAATTTTTGACATACAAACATATACAGACATACACAGAGGCTATTTAACTTTTTCTGGCCGTCAGGGGAGCTGTCGCTTTCATCGTCCATCTGCGACGCTAATGAAGCACTTCCGCATTCCCCGCATGCTTCCCCGCTGGAATGCTTTGCTGGAGTCTTCTTTATGGCCTCATAAATCAGTTAATTTAGCATTCCCACACTTTAAGGTGGTACCTTATTTTCCTACTTGACAGATGCAACTGTCTTTCGGGTTGCAAAGGTCGACAACAGGCTACACACAATTGGTTGGAAACCCACTCCAACCCGGGCTGGCTTCGAACTCATGACCTTTTGGTCAGAGTGATCTTAATGCAGCTGACACTCAGCCAGCTGCACCATAATCCCAGTGCACCTTAACATTTGTCAGCATGGATAGTCTCTATCATTAAGCTGGCTTACCAAGTAGCTGGCAAGGATCCTCTGTGCCATGTAAGAGCCCACTCTACTAGGGCAGTTGCTGCATCACTGGCATATCTATGTGACATCCCTCTGTCGAGCAGCGATTTGGTCCAACCCACTCACATTTGCAACACATTATAAGATGGATGTCCAGTCTCAGAGACATAATGCGTTTGGCAGAGCGGTCCTCTTCTCGGCAGTGGCATGATGCTCGCCAACCAAAGTATATGACTTGCTAGTCTACCATATGTGCTCATTTCACCACAGACCACTAAGGAGAAATAATGGTTGCTTGCCTGTAACCATGTTTCTTTGAGTGGTCATCTGTGAATAAACACATCACTGTCCATCCTTTCTGCAGTACATGCTTCAGACTTCAAGCTGCAGGGAACTAAGGGCTACTGCCCTGCCCACGACCTATATTGTCTCCTGGGGAATGTGGGCGGGGCCATAGTGCAAGTCTGAAAGATTTCCAGAAGGTTTTGTTGATTGCTGCACAGGTGCATCAACTACCCTATGTGCTAATTTCACAGATGACTACTCAAAGAAACATGGTACTAGGCCTGTTTGATCAAGAAAAAATTTGGTTCTAAAATCGATTTGTAATTGGGGTGTTTTTTTGTTTCGATATTTAAAATAATTACAAAACTTTCCAAAAAAAAGTTTTGGTATTTAAGAAATTTGTAAATATTAACGAATTTTTAGAATATTTTTGGTATTTCTTAAGAATAATATTAAAATAATATTAAAAAATATTTTAAAATGGAAAATTAACCAAAAAATGGCCCAAATGTGGACCAAACACAGGCACAATACAGCAAATGAGAGCACACACCAACAGAAGAGTCTTTTCTTTTTTAGAATATTTTTAAAAATAATATTAAAATAATATTAAAAAATAATATTAAAATAATATTAAAAATATTTTAAAATGGAAAATTAACCAAAAAATGGCCCAAATGTGGACCAAACACAGGCAGGATACAGCAAATGAGAGCACACACCAACAGAAGAGTCTTTTCTTTTTTAGAATATTTTTTAAGAATAATATTAAAAAATAATATTAAAAAATAATATTAAAAAATAATATTAATATTAAAAATAATATTAAAAATATTTTAAAATGGAAAATTAACCAAAAAATGGCCCAAATGTGGACCAAACACAGGCAAGAGACAGCAAATGAAGCAAGCAGCACTCACAGCAGCAAGGAATGAATCCAATCCCAGTTGCTAGCAGCCATTGCCAAGCCAACCCAATGCAAACTCCCTCGCCCTCTGCAGCAAGCTACGGGCCGCGCGGAGCCGCTTTGAAAGGGCTCGCCGGCCAATCAAAAACAGACAGCCACGGACCCATGGTGCACTGCTTGGGAGCGCCGGATTGGCTCCCAGGCACCAGCACTCCAGCAGCCTCCACCCCATTAACGAAACGAGCGGAGGCTCGTTAAAACTATGGGGGCTGCTGGTTCGATATTTATAAACCCTTCCGGGTTTGGAAATATGTTTCGATATCGCTTCGGAAATGGTAAAATTAACGAATTATTAACGAATTAACGAATTAACGAACGAAACCGCACAGGCCTAATGGTTACAGGTATTTATTTATTTTTTTATCGTGTCATCAGCAACATTTGTATTACATTATTAACAAAAACAAACAAACCAACAGACAAAACACAGAATTTGCAAGCTTGGTAGTTGATTAAATGTCCTTTGACCAGTATCTGGCCCCTTGGAGTGCCTCTGGTGTTGCCGCAAGAAGGTCCTCCATTGTGCATGTGGCTGGGCTCAGGGTGCATTGCAGGTGGTCAGTGGTTGGCTCTTCTCCCCACTCGCATGTCATGGATTCCACTTTGTGGCCCCATTTCTGAAGGTTGGCTCTGCATCTCGTGGTGCCAGAGCGCAGTCTGTTCAGCGCCTTCCAAGTCGCCCAGTCCTCTGTATGCCCAGGGGGGAGTCTCTCATTTGGTATCAGCCATTGGTTGAGGTTCTGGGTTTGAGCCTGCCACTTTTGGACTCTCGCTTGCTGAGGTGTTCCAGCGAGTGTCTCTGTAGAGCTTAGAAAACTATTTCTTGATTTAAGTCGTTGACGTGCTGGCTGATACCCAAACAAGGGATGAGCTGGAGATGTCTCTGCCTTGGTCCTTTCACTATTGGCTGCTACTTCCCGGCGGATGTCAGGTGGTGCAATACCGGCTAAACTGTGTAATTTCTCCAGTGGTGTAGGGCGCAGACACCCTGTGATAATGCGGCATGTCTCATTAAGAGCCACATCCACAGTTTTAGCGTGGTGAGATGTGTTCCACACTGGGCATGCATACTCAGCAGCAGAGTAGCATAGCGCAAGGACAGATGTCTTCACTGTGTCTGGTTGTGATCCCCAGGTTGTGCCAGTCAGCTTTCGTATGATATTGTTTCTAGCACCCACTTTTTGCTTGATGTTCAGGCAGTGCTTCTTGTAGGTCAGAGCACGGTCCAGAGTGACTCCTAGGTATTTGGGTATGTGCAATGCTCCAGTGAGATTCCTTCCCAAGTGATCCTCCGAGCTCAGGGTGCTTGTCTGTTCTTAAGGTGAAAAGCATGTCTGTGTTTTAGATGGATTAGGGATCAGCTGGTTTTCCCTGTAATAGGCAGTAAGAGCACCTAGAGCTTCGGAGAGCTTCTGTTCAACCATCTCAAAGCTCCCTGCTTGAGCAGTAATGGTACAGGTAAGCAACCATTATTTCTCAGCTGCTGAGAAGCCCACAGAGCAGACTATTCTGTTAGACAATCCCTCGTTGTCCGGGTAAGATTGTCCTCCAAGTTCAGTGCCCTGGCGGTGGGTCCATAGGTGACTGTGGAGCCCTAGTCTTGACCTGCATGTTCTCCCACAGTTTGGGCATCGGTTTCCAGGTGGGAGGCGGTCTCGGTTGGGGTTGGCTTGACGCACCTTCCTCTTGGCACATTTCTCTCTTTTTCCCTCCATGCCTCTTCAAATTCTACAACATTGCTGGTCACGGCTGACCTCCAGCTAGAGCGCTCAAGGGTCAAAGATTCCCAGTTCTCAAAGTCTATGCCACAGTTTTTAAGGCTGGCTTTGAGCTGACTACAATATTTGCTGCTCTAGACTCAAAATGCAAAATTCTCATGGACTTTTATTCTGCACAAAATCCACATGTGCTTGTTTTGCACAGAAAATAGCACTTCCTTCCTGGCTAAATATCAGTATCATGTCCTTGCAGAGAAAAATTGTTGTTTTCAAGGCAAAACGAGTCCATGAGAATGTTGCGTGCTATGAGTCCCGAGCAGCGAATATTGTATTCACCTCTGGGCTCATCTTATTGGGCTTCTCAATAGCTGAGAAACACCTTTGAAAGTTTTCTTTGAATATTTCCACACATTATTCCCATTCCTAAGTCACATCCAAACACAGTTCATTTCTCACAATGATTATTTTTTGCAAAATATTTGCTTTTTTTTTTACAGATCACAAATGATGCCCTCAAATTTATTGAATGGGTGTATTTTCCAAAAGACCAAGAAGGCATCTTTTACACCAGGCACAGGCAAACTTTGGCCCTCCAGGTGTTTTGGACTTCAACTCCCACAATTCAACTCCCACAACCCTTTTGACCCGGTGGAGGTCCATCCGGCCGACTGTGTCCTCTCCACTTACTGTCCTGAAAACAACATTTTCTTTTTGCAAATATATGAGTCCAATATTTGGCCAGAAAGGGAACACTATTTTTCATGCAAAACAATACTATGATCACTACAAGTCAACACAAATTTCTAAAAGAACAAGTCATGCCAGACTAATTGGGAGGGAGAGCTAATACTCCAGAGGACAGAATCCGAATCCAAAATGCCCTTAATCGATTTCAGAGCTGGACCATTCTGTGGCATTGCAATATCCAGTTCTCGGAGACTTGGGAGTCCGATCACATTTCTCACTCCTTGTTTGAGGGAATGCAGCTCTTGGTGGTTTTCCAGAGCTGGAAGAATACAGTTCCTGTTTACATACAAGCCCCTCCTCTGAATCCAGGCAATCACAAAGGGTGTGGCTGTTAACCAAGAAGCTACAGAAGCAAAAAAGCATTTTGTACATTGTGGGCTCAGAGGCATCATGGAAGGAGAATTCACGGGAAAAGAGGTTTACAAGCAAAAATTCTGTCCAAAAAATTATTTAAGCACGTATCTATCTTTTGAGTCCGAAGACTCATTGAATTACGGAAATGCATTCACTACCGTTCTGGACAAGCTCCACAAGGCATTCACGAAAGGTGAGTTTTTCTGGACTGTCTCCCTGTTGTTTGCAACAGATTGGATTTCATACCAATGCAGCTAATGCTGTCCCCATTTAGGAAGGGATGAAGTGGGGACAGGGATGGAAATGTGGGGCCAGCCTAGAAAAGGGGATCTGCCAAAGCTAGCTTCAGAGTGGGAGAGTCATCCGTTCCATTCATATTGTAAGTGTGCAATTTGGAAAACACCTGTCACATTTTGGGTGCCGATTTTCGGTCGGTTCTCGTTCCGTTTTCAATGTGCATTTTGGCCAAATTAGTGTCCCTAAGTGACCCCTGTCCTGGGGGTTTCTGGGGCTGAGAGTCTGTAACTCACCCAAGGTCTCCCAGGGGGCAATTGAATCCTGATTTGCAAGTATTAAACTAAGATGCACACTATTAAATGACACTGGGATCTATTTATTTATTTAGACCATTTCTACCCCACCGTTCTCACCCCCGAGAGGGACCCAGGGTGGCTAACACAGGCAACAATTCAATGCCAACAGTATCAAAACAACAATATAAAACAGCAATATAAAATCCATTACATAGCAATTAAACAGTGATATTAATTAAAATTACATAATTACATAGAACAAATCACATAATCACAGGTCATAAAGCCATTTCAAATTTTCAAACAATTCTATTGTCCGAGTTCAGTGTCTAAAGTGCTGCTGTGCCCATGAGCCAAAAGGCTAGTGGGCACTGGGATTTATCTCCTCAGCCCTGTGCAAATGAACTGGGAGGAGGGAATTATAGTGATTCCACAAGTGAAAGTAGAAGGTTAACATCCCCCAAATAGGGCCCACCCAATAGAATGGACAATCAATCACCCATCAGAAGAGAAATGAGCAAGCATGTGGATATAGAAGAAGTCGTCAAAGATTAAGAGAAAGGGCAATTTCATGGTTCCTTTGAAACACAGATGGCATCCGAGGAGACACCTTGATCGATATTGGGAGTGGTCCATCCATCCACCATCTCCTCTCTGCCTGTGAGTCCTTCAAAGAGATCATTGTCAGTGATTTCCTTGAGCAGAACCGAGAAGAGGTGAAGAAGTGGCTGAAAAAAGATCGAGAAACTTTCGACTGGGCTCCGGTGTTGAAGTATGTTTGCCAGCTGGAGGGGGACAGGTATGGAGAGATGGAGGTGGTGTCTGATGACTGTTGTGTATTGTTTTAGCTGAGAGTTTGTGATCCTCAAAAGATTAATGTGTCATTGTTTGGCACACAGTTCCCATCTTAATCCAACACCCACACTTCCCGAAAGTTTGCCATGGTCTTCTTCAGAGACAGAGAGAGTAAGAATGGCCCAAGGTCCACAGATAGGCTTCTGTGACCAAATTGAACTCTTGTCTCCTAGAAACTGAGAATAACATTCAAATCTATATATCATATTGGCTTGAGTTCATTATGCTCCCTTCATTCCTACTTTAGCTTTAACATGCTGCTTCCAGTTTATGAGAAAGCACAGCAAATTTTTCAGTATTCTTGACTTTTGTTGCCTCTCTTCTCAAAATTATGTCTCAGGTGCAAGTTCATTATGTTTACCTCCCTTCTAAAATTGCAAATAACTGCATCTTCTCATGCATTGCTTCCAAACTTAGAAGATTCCTGCATTATTGCAACAATCTCCCCCTTTCATTTCTTGCAGGGAAAGGTGGATGGAAAAGGAGGAGAAGCTCAGGAAGGCCATCAAGCAAGTCCTGAAGTGTGACGTGACTTTGGCCAACCCTTTTGACCCAGTGGTGGTCCATCTGGCTGACTGTGTCCTCTCCACTTACTGCATAGAAGCAGCTTGTAAAGATCTCTCCATTTACCGTTCAGCCATGAAGAACTTGTTCTCCTTGGTCAAACCTGGGGGATGCCTCATCTTGGTGGTGGCTCTTGGAGCAACCTTCTACATGGTGGGGCCAAACAAGTTCTCCTCCCTTTACCTGACACCAGAAGTGGTTAGAGATGTTCTGAAAGGGGCTGGCTTTGATTCTGTGACCTCTGAGGTTATTGGGTTTACTTTCCCCCCAGGCATATGTGATGCATATGACTCACTGTTTCTAGTGGCCCGGAAGCCCAACTAAACCCAGTGAGTTAATGAAAAAGGATCGAAACTTACCATAGAGAAGCCACAAAGGATGACCATTCTCCAGGTCTTTGATCTCTAGATTAGAAACACAGAAACAGGTGGACCATGCCATGCCAAAGTAACTCTATGTTTTAACCCAGATCCTATAGGAGCTATCCAAGGTGCTGAACTCTATTCCCAAATAGCCCCCGTACCTTGGAGAGCTCCATTCAAACAATCCAAAACCTGGAAGGAATTCACTGACCACATACCTGGGATTTGATAGTAACAATCACTTTTTGGAGGAGACAATTCTTAGAATATACCAATGGCTGTGTTATCTTGGGGGTTCTGGTGTTTGTAATACTTAAGAAGTTAAAGATTATCCAAAACTATATCAAGGGGGACAGGAAAGCAGATTTCAGGTTATGAGATATATATGTGTGTATTGGCATCTATCTATCTATCTGTCTGTCTGTCTGTCTATCTTCAGTTAGCTCTTGCAAGCATGTGAGGTGAAAGAGGCCTTCTTGATCTTTTGGAAAATACACCCATTCTATAGATGTGGGGGCATCATTTGTGATCTGTCAAAAGAGCAAATATTTGAATTAAAAACAATTTTGCAAAAAAGATACATTGTGGGAAGTGAACTGTGACTGGATGTGACTTAGGAATGGGAAGAATATGTGGAAAACTTCAAAGAAAGATTTCAAAAGTGTTTCTCAGCTGCCGAGAAGCCTGATAAGAAGAACCCAGAGCTGACTACAAAATTCCCTGCTCAGGACTCATATCACACAAAATTCTCATGGATTTGTTTTCCACCGAAAACAACATTTTTCTTCTTGTAAAGATATGATACCAATATTTGGCCAGAAAGGAAATATTATTTTCCATGTCAAACAATGCTGTTATCATCTATATATATATATAAATGCTCTGTGCATAATGGGTAGCTTAAAAACAAAGTAACCAATGAACGAAATCACACCAAATTTGCATCAAAATGTCTAACAACACAAGGAGTGACCATTACTCAAAAAATTATGATTTTGTCATTTGGGAGTTGTAGTTGCTGGGATTTATAGTTCACCTACAATCAAAGAGCATTCCGAACTCCATCAACTATGGAATTGAACCAAACTTGGCACACAGAACTCCCATGCCCAACAGAAAATACTGGAAGGGTTTAGTGGGCATTGACCTTGAGTTTGGGAGTTGTAGTTCACCTACATCCAGAGAGCACTGCGGACTCAAACAATGATGGATCTGGACCAAACTTGGCACAAGCACTCAATGTGCCCAAATATGAACACAGATGGAGTTTGGGGGAAATAGACCTTGATATTTGGGAGTTGTTGTTACTGGGATTCACAGTTCATCTACAGTCAAATAGCATTCTGAACACCACAAACAACAGAATCGGGGCAAACTTCCCACACAGAAGCCCCACGACCAACAGAAAAGACTTAAGACCATCCAGTCCAACTCCTTTCAGCAGAGCAAGAAAACATAATCAAAGCCCTCCTGACAGAGAGCCATCCAGCCAGAGATATAGATGGATATATATATGATTCACACACACACACACACACACACACACACACACACATGACTGATATAGTATCATAGATTTGAAAGGGACCCCTAAAGAAGGACAATTATATGTTGCATGTTCCAGAGTAGGCAAACTAGACAATCTCTACTTCAACACTGACAAAGAAATACGGTTTACCCACAAGCATAAACAAATTACATATATCAGAAACCAACCCTTTCTCTTTATTTTTCAGATTACCAAACTGGGCCACAGCAACGCGTGGCAGGGGACAGCTAGTTGCAAGTAAACATAGATTTTTAAAATACAAGTAATGCCAGACTAATTGGGAGGGAGAGGTAATATTCCAGAGGACAGGTTCAGAATCTGAAATGGCCTTAATAGATTACAGAGCTGGGCTATTCTGTGCCATCGGGTGTCTTGGGAATGGGATCATATTCCTGACTGTATTGTCGAAGGCTTTCATGGCCGGAATCACTGGGTTGTTGGAGGTTTTTTGGGCTGTATGGCCATGCTCTAGAAGCATTCTCTCCTGACGTTTCGCCTGCATCTATGGCAGGCATCCTCAGAGGTTGTGAGGCTTTGACTCTTTGTTTGAGGGAATGCAGCTGGGCCATTCTGTGGCATTGTAACATCCCACCCCGGAGTCTTGGGAGTGGGACCACATTCCTGACTCCTTGCTTGAGGGAATGCAGCTCCAGGAGGTTTTCCAGAGCTGGAGGAACACAGATCCCATTTAGATACCGGCCCCTCCTCTTGGATCATGTGCCTGAATCCAGGCAATTGCAAAGGGAGTGGCTGTGAACCAAGAGGCTACAGGAGCAGGGCATTTGAGTATATTGTGGGCTCAGAGGCATCATGGCAGGAGAATTCACGGGGAAAGAAGTTTACAAGCAAAAATTCTGCCCAAAAAATTATTTAAACATGTATCTATCTTTCGAGTCTGGTGACTCTCTGAACAGCGGAACTGCATTTGCTACTATTCTGGACAAGCTTCACAAGGCATTCGCAAAGGGTGAGTTTTGCGGCACTGTCTCCCCGTTGCTTGCAACAGATTGGATTTCATACCAATGTAGCTAATGCTGTCCCACTTAGGGAGGGGTGAAGTGGGGACAGGAGCCCAAGGGATGGAAATGTGGGGCCGGCCTAGAAAAGGGGATCTACCAAAGCCAGTTTCAAAGGGGGGAGTCATCTGTTCCATCAGAAGTATTTGGCATTGCATTGTGGTTTCTTTAACTTGCCGTGGGTAATGGGACCCCCTCCCCTTCTAGGTTGTATTGAAATACTTTTAATGTAAAGTCCTTTGTGAAGAGAAAAAGCAGTGTCTAAATCAGGGGTCCTCAAACTACGGCCTGGGGGCCGGATACGGCCCTCCAAGGTCATTTACCCGGCCCTCGCTCTGGGTCAACCTAAGTCTGAAACGCCTTGAAAGCACACAACAACAACAACAATCCTATCTCATCAGCCAAAAGCAGGCCCCCACTTCCCATTGAAATATTAATAAGTTTATATTTGTTTAAATTGTTCTTCATTTTAATTATTGTATTGTTTTTAAGTGGGTTTTTTTTGTACTATAAATAAGAAATGTGCAGTGTGCATAATAATTCATTGATGTTTTTTCAAATTGTAATCCAGCCCTCCAACAGTTTGAGGGACTGTGATCTGGCCCTCTGTTTAAAAAGTTTGAGGATCCCTAGTCTAAATAAACATAAACATCAATGGGCAGCAACAACAGCAATGGTCTCAGTCAAACACCGCAGGGTTGTTATGTGCCTTCAAGTTGATTCTGATCTATGGTGACCCTCAGTGACCCCTATCCTGGGGGTTTCTGGGGATGAGAGTCTGTAACTCACCCAAATGGGAAATTATTAAAGTATTAAACTAAGATGCAAATGACCCTGGCATCCAACTCATTATCCCTGTGCAAACAAACTGGGATGGGGGAAATTATAGCAGTTCCACAGGTGAAAGTGGAAGGTTAACATCCCCCAAATAGAGCCCACCCTCCTAATGGAATGGACAGGCAATTCCATCACCCCCCTTACTTACTTACTTACTTACTTACTTACTTACTTACTTAGGCGATCCCTTGTTGTCCGAGTAAGATAATCCTCCAGGATGGGTCCATAGGTGTCTGTGGAGCCCTATTCTTGATCTGCATCTTCTCCCGTAGCGAGGGCATTGGTTTCCAGGCGGAAGGCGGTCCCGATCGGGGTTGGCTTGARGCACCTTCCTCCGTCATCCCCCATTAGCATGGGAAATGAGCAAGAATGTGGATATAGAAAAAAGTGTTAAGGATRAAGAGGAGGGCAATTTCATGGTTTCTTTGAAACACAGYTGGSATCCYAGGAGACACCTTGATCGATATTGGCAGCGGTCCCTGCATTCACCAGCTCCTCTCCGCCTGRGAGTCCTTCAAAGAGATCATTGCCAGTGATTTCCTTGAGCAGAACCGAGAGGAGATGAAGAYGTGGCTGAAAAAAGATCCAGAAACTTTCGACTGGGRCCCGGTGTTGAAATATGTTTGCCAGCTGGAGGGAGACAGGTACGGAGAGATGGAGGTGGCATCTGATGCCTGCTGTGTATCATTTRAYRTGAMAGTTTGTGGTRCTCAAAAGATTAATGTGTCATTGGTTGGCACACAGTTCCCATCTTAATCCAACATCCACACTTGCCCAAAGTTTGCCATGGTCTTCTTCAGAGACTGAGAGAGTAAGACTGGTCCAAGGTCCACAGATAGTCTTCTGTGACCAAATTGAACCCTTGACTCCTAAAGACTGAGAATAACATTCAAATCTATACATGATATTGGCTTGAGTTAATTATGCTTCCTTCATCCCTACCCTTCCAATTTAATGGAAATTAGGACAAAGTTTGTACCACTCACGACCTTTGTTGCCTCTTTCCTCAAAATTATGTCTGAGGTCTAAATTAATTCTGTTTTCCTCTCTCATGATATTACAAATAACTCTGCATCTTCTCATGAATTAATTCTAAACTTAGGAGATTCCTTCATGATTGGAACAATCTCCCCCTTTCATTCCCCACAGGGAGAAGTGGATGGAAAAGGAGGAGAAGCTCAGGAAGGCCATCAAGCAAGTCCTGAAGTGTGACGTGACTTTGGCTAACCCTCTTGACCCGGTGCAGGTGGATCCAGCCGACTGTGTCCTCTCCACTTACTGTGCAGAAGGAGCTTGTGGAGACCTTCCTTCCTATCAGTCAGCCATGAAGAACATGGGCTCCTTGATCAAACCTGGAGGACACCTCATCTTGGTGGTGGCTCTTGAAGAAACCTTCTACATGGTGGGGCCAAACAAGTTCTCTTGCCTTTACCTGAAACCAGAAATGGTTGAGGATGTTCTGAAAGGGGCTGGCTTTGATATTGTGTCCTCTGAGGTTCTTGTGTTTGATTATCCGGCTGCCATCACTGATGCCAAGGCCACATTGTTCCTAGTGGCCCAGAAGCCCAATAAATCCCAGTGAGTCAGTGAAAAAGGAAAGTGACTCATCATAGTCATAGAGTTGGAAGAGACCACAGGGGTCATCCAGTTCAACCCCTTCCATGCAAGAATAGCACCATCAAAGGCCCCCTCCCTGGACATATGGCCATCCAGCCTCTGTTTATAAGCCTCTAAAGAAGGAGTATCCACTGGACTCAGAGGCAAAGAGTTCCACTGTTGACTAGCTCTTCTTTCAGTCAGTAAGTTCTTCCTCATTTTCTGGTGGAATCTCCTTTTCTGTCGTTTGAACCCATGGCTTTGTTCTTCTCCAGACCATCAGACACAAGCTTCCTCATGACATCCTTTCACAAACTTAAGCATGGTGATTATGTCACCTCTCACCTTTCTCTTCAGGAGGCTAAACAGACCCAGCTCTTTAAGCCACCCCTCATACTGATTACTCATGGTCTCCAGACCATTGATCATTTCAGTCATCCTCCTCTGGACATTTTCCAGCTTGTCAATATCTCTCTTAAATTGTGATGCCCAGAATTGATCACAGGGTTATTATTCCAGGTGGTCTAACCAAAGCAGAAGATCAGAGACTTCCCTTGATCTAGACCAGTGGTTCTCAACCTGGGGTCCCTAGATGTTTTTGGCCTACAACTCCCAGAAATCCCAGTCAGTTTACCAGCTGTTAGGATTTCTGGGAGTTGAAGGCCAAAAACATCTGGGGACCCCAGGTTGAGAACCACTGATCTAGACATTAGACTCCTTTTGATGCAGCTGAAAATCCCATTGGCTTTTTTAACTGCTGCATCACATTGTTGACTTATGTTCAACTTGTTCTCTACGAAGACTCCAAGATCTCATTCCCATGTTCTGTTACTGAGTCAGGCATCACCCATTCTATATCTTTGCATTTGATTTTTTTGCCTCAGTGCTGTATCTTACATTTGTCCTTGTTGAAATTCATCCGTATTTTACATTTGCCCTTGTTGAAATACGTTACTTTCGGCCATTCAGTTCTTATCTGTGAAGGTAATTTTGGAGCCTGATCCTGTCTTCTGGAGTATTAGTTATCCCTCCCAATTTGGTCCCATCTGCAAACTTGATCAGCCCGCCCTCTAAACCAGCGTTTCTCAACCTGGAGGTCGGGACCCCTGAGAGGGTTGCACGGGGGTGTCAGAGGGGTCACCAAAGACCATCAGAAAACACAGTATTTTCTATTGGTCGTGGGGGTTCTCCATGGGAAGTTTGGCCCAATTCTATCCTTGGTGGGGTTCAGAATGCTCTTTGATTGGAGGTGAACTATACATCCCAGCAATGACAACTCCCAAATGTCAAGGTCTATTTTCCCCAAACTCCACCAGTGTTCATGTTTGGGCATGTGGAGTCTTCGTGCCAAGTTTGGTCCAGATCCATCATTGTTTGAGTCCACAGTGCTGTCTGGATGTAGGTGAACTACAACTACAATGCCAAAACTCAAGGTCAATGCCCATCAAACCCTTCCATTATTTTCCGTTGGTCATGGGAGTTCTGTGTGCCAAGTTTGGTTCACTTCCATCATTGGTGGAGGTCGGAATGCTCTTTGATTGTAGGGGAACTATAATAGTAGAATGGGCCAAATTGCCCACACAGAATCCCATGACCAACAGAAAATACTGTGTTTTCTGATGGTCTTTGGTGACCCCTCTAACACCCCCTCACAATCCCCCCAGTGGTCCTGACCCCCAGGTTGACAAATGTTGGTATAACCCATTGCTCCAGAGTTTAGTGACTCTGCTTGCTTTGGGATCCAAGGCATTGGAACACTTTTAAGTAATCTCATGGTAGGGGGGCACCAGATTGTCAACCTTCCTTCCTTCCTTCCATGGGATCCTGGGATTTGTAGTGCACAGAGGCACCAGCCCTCTTTGGCAGAGAAGGTTCACGACGCTGTAAAACTACAGCTCCCAAGATTCCATAGCATTAATTCCACAAGACAGATCAGGTATGGGCAAATCCAAGCCCGGGGGTTGTATGCGGCCCCTTGGGCTCTTTTCTCAGGCCCTCCTCTTTCTCACCATCCTATCCTTCTTTCCTTCCCTCTTTTCTTCCTCTTTCCCTCCCTCTTTCTCCTTCCCTTCCACTCTTTTGTCCTTTTGTTCCTTCCTCTCTTTCCTTTTCCTTCCCTTCGTCCCTTCCTTACCTCCCTCTTTCTCCCTCCCTCCTGCCTTCCCTTCCACCCTTTTGTCCTTCCTTCCCTCTCTCCCTCTTTTCCTTCTTTCCATCCYTTTTGTCTTTTCTTCCCTTTCTCTTTTCTCCCTCCCCTCCCTCTTTCTCCATCCCTCCATTCCCTTCATCCCTTCCACCCTTCCTTCCTTCTCTCTTACCTTCTATCAATCCATCCATCCATCCTTCGCTTRCACCCTTCATTCTTCCCTCCCTTTTGTCTTTCCTTCCTCCTTCTCTTCCTTCCATCCTTGCACCCTTTCAACCTTCCGCCTTTTCTTCCTTCCTTTCCTCTTTCCTCCCTCTCTCCCTCTCTTTCTCCTTCTTTCCTTCCCCTTTGTCCTGCCTTCCTTCTCTCTTTCCTTTATCCTTACCTTCCTTCCTTCTCTTCCCTTCCCTCCCTTTTGCCTTTCCTTCCTCCTTTCCTTCCTCCTTTCCATCCTTTCCTTCCACCCTTCTGTCCTTCTCTTCCACCTTTTTGTCCTTCCTTCTTTGCCTCTTTCCTCCCTCTCTCCCTCTTTCTCCTTCCTTCCTTCCTTCTTTCTCCCTCCATTCCCTTCCACTCTTCCTTCCACCCTTCCTTCCTTTTTGTCTTTTCTTCRTTCTCTCTTTCATTTATTCTTCCCTTTCTCCATTCTTRCCTTCTTTCCTTACATCCATCATTCCCTTCCACCCTTTCCTCCTTCCTTCCTTCCCTTCCACCTTTTCATCCTTCCTTCCTTGCCTCTTTCCTCCGTTTTTCTCCTTTCTTTTTTCCTTTTGTCCTTCCTTCCTCCTCTCTTTCCTCCCTCTCCTTCCTTCATTCCTTCCTTCTCTCCCTCCATTCCTCCCCCTGTTCCTTTGTTCCTTCATTCTTTCATTCTTTCGTTCTTTTGTTCTTAACCTGGAGTGACCCAAGAAAGAAGGTTGTCTTCAATTTCACCCAGAACTACTCCTCCTTTGGCATCCCTTTCATAGTTATGATTCTTTTCCCCCCATATATGAGGCCAGATGCTTGTGATCACAGATGCTTGGAGCAAGATATTTAGCAATACTCATTAGGACACTGTTATACATAAGCTTTAACAAATTTCTAAGAAAAAAATATAGGCTTGGGGATTTGTAGTAAACTAAATAACAGTTCACCACATCTTTATCTCAGTCCTGTTCCTAACTAAATATTTTGTGCCTTCTAGAAAATAATTATCTTTGTTAATATCTTATTTCTCTTACACATATGTCATGAATAACTTTTCAATGACTCCAAAGCATAGGATTTTGACTGCAATTTTCATCCAGGCTCCATCTCAGTTTCCGGACAGATGTTGACTCTTCATGATTGGTGTTAGCCTCTCGTTGACTTCCTTCTTAACATTGTAAACATTTCTCTTATCACTGTCACCGTTTTTATCACAGTTTACTTTTCAGTTCTCATTAGCAGGTTTTAATTACAGTTCTAGCAAGTAGATAGTTAGTCATTGCAGGCCTTAATATTTTAGAACGCTGTCGTCAAAATTATTAGCTCTCATTCATTCATCTTTCATGCTTCCATTCAAACCATATATCATATTAAATCCACAGTTATCAAATCTGCATATTAATTTTTTGTTATGACACATACATATATTATACGTACAACAGTCTCTCTCTCTCTTTCCTATCAATGTATAAGTTGCCGATAAGGCTGAGAAAGGCAGTATACAAGTATAGTAAATAAATAGTAAATCTATATAAATAAAAATGTAATGTTCGTTTGTGGGATTGACAGAACTCAAAAACCACTGGATGAATTGACACCAAATTTGGACACAAGACACCTAACAACCCAATGTATGTCCTTCACTCAAAAAATTGATTTTCTCATTTAGGAGATGTAGTTGCTGGGATTTATATTTCACCTGCAATCACAGAGCATTCTGAACCCCACCAACGATGGAATTGAACCAAACTTGGCACACAGTTTTCCCACGGCCAACAGAAAATACTGGAAAGGTTTGGTGGGCATTGACCTTGAGTTTTGGAGTTGTAGTTCACCTACATCCAGAGAGCACTGTGGACCCAAGCAATGATGGATCTGGACCAAACTTGGCACGGATCCTCAGTGTGCCCAAATGTGAACACTGGTGGAGTTTGAGGAAAATAGAATCTTGAGATTTGGGAGTTGTAGTTGCTGGGATTTGTAGTTCACTTACAATCACAGAGCATTCTGAACCCCACCAACGATAGAATTGGGCCAAACCCGCCCATCAGAACCCCCATGTGGGCCACAGCAAAGCGTGGCAGGGGACTGCTAGTAAATAATAAATAAGGCAGAAAGGCTGCATCATGTTTAAGATTCTGGAAGAGATATATATAGTAAAGGTTGTTCCCTGACATTAAGTCCAGTCGTGTCTGACCCTGGGGTGCGGTGCTCATCTCCATTTCTAAGCCGAAGAGCCATCGTTGTCCGTAGATACCTCCAAAGTTATGTGGCCGGCATGACTGCATGGAGCACTGTTACCTTTCCTCCGGAGTGGTACCTATTGATCTACTCACATTTGCATGTTTTCGAACTGCTAGGTTGGCAGAAGCTAGGGCTGACAGTGGGAGCTCACGCCGCTCCCTGGAATCGAACCTGCGACCTTTAGGTCAACAAGCTCAGCAGCTCAGCGCTTTAACCCACTGCACCACCAGGGGAATATATAGTATACTAGCTGTCCCCTGCCACGCGTTGCTGTGGCCCAGTGTGTTGATCTGGAAAATAAAGGGAATGAGAAAGTGTTGGTTTCTAATATATGTAATTTCTTTATGCTTGTGGGTAAACAGTATTTCTTGCTGTTTGTCAGTATTGATGTGGCGAGTGTATGGTTTGCCCACCCTGGAACATGCAACATATCATTGTCCTTCTTTAAGGGTCCCTTTCAAATCTATGATACCATATCTCTGTGTGTGTGAATCGTATCTATCTATCTATCTATCTATCTATCTATCTATCTATCTATCTATCTATCTCTATCTATCTATCTATCTATCTATCTATCTATCTATATCTATCCATCCATCCATCCATCCATCTATCTATATCTATGGCTGGGATGGCTCTTTGTCAGGAGGAATTCATTTACATTTTCTTGCCCTGATGGCCTTAATTATTTTCTGTTGGTCATGGGGTTCTGTGTGGGAAGTCTTCCCCAATTCTGTCATTCATGGGGTTCAGAATGCCCTTTGATTGTAGGTGAAGTGTGAATCCCAGTGACTACAACTCCCAAATGTCAAGGTCTATTTCCCCCAAACTCCATCTGTGTTCATAGCTGGCATATTGAGTGCTTGTGACAAGTTTGGTGCAGCTCCATCATTGTTTGAGTCCACAGTTCTCTCTGGATGTAGGTGAACTACAACTTCCAAACTCAAGGTCAATGCCCACCAAATCCTTCCAATGAACTTGGGGTATGAGGCATTAGAAGGCCAAATTTGGTGAGATTTGGTCCAGTAGTTTTTCCATTTTTGAACCACTAAGGATGACGTTTACCTTTATATATATATAGATATGTAACACTTGTATGTAGTATTAGATATATCTTCTTGATCTTTTGGAAAATATATCCATTCTGTAGAATTTGGAGCATAGGTCGTGATCTGTAATGAAAGCAAATATTTGAATTAAAAGCATTTTTTGCATAAAATGTGACAGAGTCCATTCTCAGAAGTTACAGACTTAAGCCTTGTGTAAACAAGGATATGACCCATGGATTTGTTTTGTGCTTTTCAGTGAAACTATGAGCAAGTCATTGTCCTAATACTGGTGAGATTGGGAATGAACTCGACTGGTAAAAAGTCTTCAATGCAGGTGGGAAAATTCCTTGTAGGAACATAGCTATGGGTGGATGTGACCTCAGAATGCAAGAACAATATTTTAAAACATTTAGAGAATAGTATCAGAAAGTGTTTCCTGAATGTTGAGGAACTCTTGTGAGAAGAACCTGGAACTGGCTAAAATATTCCCTGTTCAGGACTCACATTATGCAAAACTCATATATACATGGTTGGCACAGAAGACAGTATGCTTCTCTGCCAAAATATGAAAGTAATTTCAGTGCATGAAAAACCATACCTTGATGAGGCAAAAAGTTGCTAATATCTGTGCAAAACAAACTTGTCAGAATTTTGCGCAAAATTAATCTCAAATTGCGAATTGTCTCAATGAACTGAAATTTTCAAAGAATGCTTTTACTTCTCAAGCTGAGCCTAAACCGAACATTTGATCACATACAGGAGACTCTCAGTAAACTGGAACTCAAGCAACTGGCAGGAAAAAAAAATCAAAGAAATAATATATAATTGAATCAAAAAGTTGTTTCTATAATAAAATTGTTTTATGTTAAGTTAGTATTGTGTTTACTGGACTTAACTTGCCTTTAATTGCTATATTCAGATATATAGTTTATGGGATGGTAGAGTATGAGGTATTGTATTAGTCAAGCCAATGGGATTTTGGCCTGCATCAATAGGAGCATAGTGTCTAGATCTAGGGAAGTCATGCTCCCCATGCTCTATTCTTCTTTGGTTAGGCTACACCTGGAATATTGTGTCCAATTCTGGGCACCACAGTTCAAGAGAGATGTTGACAAGCTGGAAGTGTGTCCAGAGAAGGATGACTCAAATGATCAAGGTCTTGGAGAACAAGCCCTATGAGAGCGGCTTAAAGAGCTGGGCATGTTTAGCCTGAAGAAGAGAAGGATGAGAGGAGACATGATAGCCATGATATGTGAGAGGAAGCCACAGGGAGGAAGGAGCAAGCTTGTTTTCTGCTTCCCTGGAGACTAGGACGTGGAACAATGGCTTCAAACTACAAGAGAGGAGATTCCATCTGAACATGAGGAAGAACTTCCTGACTGTGTGAGAGAGCTGTTCAGCAGTGGAACTCTCTGCTCTGGAGTGTGGTGGAGGCTCCTTCTTTGGAAGCTTTTAAACAGAGGCTCAAATCTTGGGAGTTGTAGCTTTACCAGGGAAGTCATGCTACCCCTCTATTCTGCCTTGATTAAACCACACCTGGAATATTGTATCCAATTCTGGGCACCACAATTGAAGAGAGATATTGACAAGCTGGAATGTGTCCAGGGGAAGGTGACTAAAATGATCAAGGATCTGGAGAACAAGCCCTATGAGGAGTGGCTGAAAGAGCTGGACATGTTTAGTCTGAAGAAGAGAAGGATGAGAGGAGATATGATAGCATGTATATATACTTGATAGGAAGTCACAGGGAGGAGGGAGTGAACTTGTTTTCTGCTGCCCTGGAGACTAGGATGCAATGGAAGAATGGCTTCCAACTACAAGCTTTCTTTGGAAGTTTTTAAACAGAGGCTGGGTGGCCATCTGTCAGGGGTGATTTGAATGTAATATTCCTGCTTCTTGGCAGAATGGGGTTGGACTGGATGGCCCATGAGGTCTCTTCCAACTCTTTGATTCTTTGATTCTATGATTCTAAGTCTATTTTTAATAGCAACTCTCAAGCAACAAGAAAGTACATTTATCCAGCAACTACCAATCCCTATGGGTGACCCTTTCCTGCAGATTCTACTATTTTACAACTTGAATTCATTTCGATGGTTTCTCACAAAGATTTGGCACAGATTTGACAAAAGAAGGCAAAAAAGGCAACTTGAAAAGTGTATCCTCACAACTTCTGAGGATGCCTGCCATAGATGTGGGCGAAACATCAGGAGAGAATGCTTCTGGAACATGGCCAGACAGCCCAGAAAATTCACAGCAACCCAGTCATTCCAGACACAAAAGCCTTCAACAACATACTATATCTTCCTTTCCAATAATTCCGTGAAGCTGAAAAACATACGAACAATCATGGTATCTTAGATGGAAAAAGAATAGCAAGCACTCCATACTCTGAGGATTTAACTTTGGCCTTTTTCCCTTGACTTTATGTCCAGACTGTGGACCTAGTTATGTCTTTCTTGGTGGTCAGTGTTTCATTTCTGAGGGATTTTGCAATAAAAACCTGATTCCAGTGCATTGCAACATCCAGTCTTGCTGCCAAAGGACTGGGACCACATTCCTGACTCCTTTGTTGAGCGAATGTAGCAACAGAGTGGTTTTCCAGATATGGATAAATATATATTTATCGTTACATAACCACCCCTCCTCTGGGATCATATGTCTGGAATTGGGCAACTGCAACTGCCGTGAGTATGAACAGAGACGCTACAAAGGCCAGAAATAATTTGGGGACATTGCAGGCTCAGCGACTCATTGCAGGCTCAGGAAAGGAGATTCCACCTGAACATTCGGAAGAACTTCCTGACTCTCAGAACTGTTCAGTAGTGGAACTCCCTGCCTTGGAGTTCGGTAGAGACTCCTTCCTTGGAGGCTTTGAAACAGAGGCTGCATGGCCATCTGTCGGGAGTGCTTTGATTGTGCTTTTCTTGCAGGAAGGCAGAAAGGGGTTGGACTGTGTGGCCCTTGGGGTCTTTTCTGTCTCTAGGATTCTATGATTTTTTGGGAAATGTATGCATTCTGTAGAATTTTTGGCATCACTTGTGATTTGTAATAAGAGCTAGCATTTGAATTAAAAATCACCTCTCAACAAAAGTTTGCTCTAGGCACTGTCAAGCCATTATATGCTAATCAAGGTGGTCAGTTGAAACATTCCCACCTAGCTCCAGCAGACAAGAGTCCTTTGTCCCACCCTGGTCATTCCACAGATATACAAACCCTTTTTTTCCTAGTTCCAACAGACCTCACTACCTCTGAGGATGCTTGCCATAGATGCAGGCAAAACGTCAGGAGAGAATGCCTCTAGACCATGGCCATATAGCCCGAAAAAACCTACAACAACCCAGTGATTCCGGCCATGAAAGCCTTCGACAATACAAATGGCTATTTGAGCAAGTGTTTACAAATGCAGAGTAATGGATATAGGTAACTGATACAGGAAATCTGACAACTCAGCGATGGAACTGGGCAATGCTTGATAATAAGGAGACGATAATGATGTTGTCTTTATTGTCTTTGTTGTGTTTTATGCTGTTTTAATGTTTTAATCTGTGTTATGATATTATGTATACTGTTTTGTTGGAAACCACCTTGAGTCACCGATAGGCTGAGAAAGGCGGTATACAAATACAGTAAACAAATAAATAAGCTTTTGTATTGTCGAAGGCTTTCATGGCCAGAATCACTGGGTTGTGGTAGGTTTTTTCGGGCTATATGGCCATGGTCTAGAGGCATTCTCTCCTGACGTTTCGCCTGCATCTATGGCAAGCATCCTCAGAGGATGCTTGCCATAGATGCAGGCGAAACGTCAGGAGAGAATGCCTCTAGACCATGGCCATATAGCTCGAAAAAACTTACAACAACCCAAATAAGCTTTTTCTCTGCAAAGAGATGGTGCTAATGTTTGTGCACTGACTACTTCATCACAATAGAGAATGAACCTACTTTAAATCTGGGCGTCACCACACTAGAGTGGTTGTTAAAGGCTTCTCCCTAAACTACAAACCCCAGAATTCTGCAGGAGGCAGAAACTAAATTTAAATTGGATTCATTCTCTAGTGTGGTGATGCCCAGAGTCACATCTTGGCCAAAAAAGGAAATGCTGGTTTTTTTTTTCCCAAGGCAAAACAACTACACATTGATTTTGTGCAGAATAAGCCTTGAACTGCGCATAATCTTCAGAAAACCGCAATTCTCCATAGATTGCTTTGCAGCAGGAAGAAAATAATGGCTCCCTTGTTGGGTCCAAAGTGAACATTTGATCAAATACAGAAGACTCTCAGGCCCTTTCTACACTACCATATACAATCCAGATTATCTGCTTTAAACTGGATTATATGGCAGTGTAGAAGAGGCCTCAAATAATCAGAACTGAAGCAACTACCCTCTTCTCATCAAAGAAATAATATTTGAGATAAAAATCAGGGCATGACCAGATCCAAAGACGTGCAGGCAGGCCTGGAAAGCATGCGCAACTGCCAGTATCTAGAGCAGTGGTTCCTAACCTGTGGGCTGTGGACTACCAGTGGGCTGTGAGGACAAAAATCTGGTCAGTGAGCCTCCTTCCTCTTTATTTAATTATATTATTTATTTTATTTCTGCTCCTTTCGCGCCGCTTGCTACTCCTTCCCTGTCGCTAACCGTGGCATATGTTCTGTATCGGAAACTAGAGCTGATGTGGTCCATCCAATGCAATTTTCTGAGTCAGCACCCCAAACAAATCTAAAGTTGACCAGGAACAGATTTGTAACCCTTTTGGTAGTAATTTTGGAGAGTGGTCCCTGGTCAAATAGACCCTGATCAAGTGGTCCCTGGTCATAGTGGTCCTTGGTCAAAGTGGTTCTTGGTCAACGTGGTCCCTGCTTTAAAAAAAAGGTTGGGAACTATTGCTCTAGAGCAGTGTTTCTCAACCTGGGGGTCTGGACCCTTGGAGGGGTCACGAAGGGGTGTCAGAGGGGCCACCAAAGACCATCAGAAAACACAGTATTTCCTGTTGGTCATGGGGTTTCTGTGTGGGAAGTTTGGCCCAATTTTATCATTGTTGGGGTTCAGAACACTCCTTGATTGTAGGTGAACTATAAATTCTAGCAAGTACAACTCCCAAATCTCAAGGTCTATTTTCCCAAAACCCCACAAATGTTTACATTTGGCATATGGAGTATCCGTGCCAAGTTTGGTCCAGATCCATCATTGTTGGAGTCTAGAGTGCTCTCTGGATGTAGGCAAACTTCAACTCCCAAACTCAAGGTCAATGCCCACCAAACCCTTCCAATATTTTCTGTTGGTCAGGGGAGTTCTGTGTGCCAAGTTTGGTTCAATTCCATTGTTGGTGGAGTTCAGAATGCTCTTTGTTTACAGGTTAACTATAAATCCCAGCAACTACAACTCCCAAATGGCAAAATCAATCCCCCCGCCAACCCCACTAGTATTCAAATTTGGGCATACCGGGTATTTGTGCCAAATTTGCTCCATTGAATGAAAATACATCCTGCAGATCATTATTTACATGGTGATTCATAATGTTAGGGTTATGGTTGGGGGTCACCACAACATGAGGAACTGTATTAAGGGGTCTCAGCATTAGGAAGGTTGAGAACCACTGCTCTAGAGTAAGAGACGCTCAGCTGCAGGCATGCTCCACGCCTGCCTGCCTGCATGCTCCATCACACATACCCTGCACATTCTCTGGTGGGACGTGCAGGCAGGCCTGGAACATGCCTACATCTGAGCTTTGGGCCTGCCTACCTGCATGCCCTGCCACACATCCACTTTCTTTCCAAGGCAAGGAGGCAAGTTTGGATGATTTTTGCGTGGGATCAGATTGTCATGTGAAGAGGGGGCTTCCTATTTTGTGCTTCTGAAGAAATGGAAGACATGAAAGAAAACTCAACTTTGGCAGGAAAAACAAAATGCAAAGATACAGAATGGGGTATGCCTGGCTTGAGAGCAGGACGTGTGAAAAAGATCTTGGGGTCCTCGTGGACAGGAAGTTAAACATGAGCCAACAATGTGATGTGCCAATGGGATTTTGGCCTGCATCAATAGGAGCCTAGTGTCTAGATCTAGGGAAGTCATGCTCCCCATGCTCTATTCCGCTTTGGTTAGACCACACCTGGAATATTGTGTCCAATTCTGGGCACCACAATTGAAGAGAGATATTGACTCTAAGCTGGAATGTGTGCAGAGGAGGGCGACTAAAATGATCTGGAGAACAAGCCCTATGAGGAGCGGCTTAAGGAGCTGGGCATGTTGGATGAGAGGATGAGAGGAGATATGATAGCCATGTATAAATATGTGGGAGGAAGCCACAGGGAGGAGGGAGAAAGCTTGTTTTCTGCTTCCTTGGAGACTATGACATGGAACAATGGCTTCAAACTACAAGAGAGGAGATTCCATCTGAACATGAGGAAGAACTTCCTGACTGTGAGAGCCGTTCAGCAGTGGAACTCTCTGCCCCGGAGTGTGGTGGAGGCTCCTTCTTTGGAAGCTTTTAAACAGAGGCTGGATTGCCATCTGTCAGGGGTGCTTTGAATGCAATATTCCTGCTTCTTGGCAGGGGGTTGGACTGGATGGCCCATGAGGTCTCTTCCAACTCTTTGATTCTATGATTCTATGAAATGGTAGAAACAGTAGGAACGATTTTCTTGCACATGTCTAATAACTGGATCCAAAGTCTGGACAGAATGTTTAGAGTTTAGTTCTTAGAATAAGGTGCACCCCTTACTATTTTCAAACCTAAGAGGCCTGCCATTGATTCATTACATATATCATGGTCATTTGGCCATTCAAGAGTTACTTAAATATAACTCTCTCTATATATATTACACAACAGCCCCTTGCCTGGGATCATGTGTCTCAAACTAGGCAATTGCAAAGGAGGCGGATATAATTTAAGGCACTGCAGCAACCAGATCTCATTTGAGTACGTTGCAGGCTCAGAGGCACCATGGGGGAGAAGCTCAGAGAAGGTCTAAAGCAGAATTTCGTTGCCAAGGATTACTTAACGACATACGTGTCTGTTGGGTCTGGTGGCCCTCCAACCTGTGGTACGATCTACGCTTCTGCTGTGGACAAGCTTCACAAGACATTCAGTAAAGGTGAGTCTCTCCATATTGGTGGACTATTCCCCCCAGATTTGACTCAGTGTGTTCTTTGCAACCCCAAGGCGACCTTACCTTGGGGATTTCTGGATCTGAGATTACGTGACTCACCTAAGGTCACTCAATGGATTTCCGTGGATCAGCAGGGAATCAGGTCCTGGTCCCCAGAGTCCTAGTCCAAGCAACAAGCTCTTACATCACTCTGGCTCTTAATTCCTTCACCAAGGAAGGAAAGGTGGTTTATTAATTACTGTGTCAGGAGCAACCAGATATTTGTATTACATTTTTAACAAAACAAACAAACAAAAACACAAAGTTTGCAAGCTTGGTAGTTGATGAGATGTCCTTTGAGCAGTATCTGTCCCCTTGGAGTGCCTCTGGTGTTGCCAAGGAGGTCCTCCATTGTGCATGTGGCAGGGCTCAGGTTGCATTGCAGCAGGTGGTCAGTGGTTTGCTCTTCTCCACACTCGCATGTCGTGGATTCCACTTTGTGGCCCCATTTCTTGAGGTTGGCTCTGCATCTCGTGGTGCCAGAGAGCAGTCTGTTCAGCGCCTTCCAAGTCGCCCAGTCTTCTGTGTGCCCAGGGGGGAGTCTCTCATTTGGTATCAGCCATTGGTTGAGGTTCTGGGTTTGAGCCTGCCACTTTTGGACTCTCGCTTGCTGAGGTGTTCCAGCGAGTGTCTCTGTAGATCTAGAAAACTATTTCTTGATTTAAGTCGTTGACGTGCTGGCTGATACCCAAACAAGGGATGTGCTGGAGATGTCTCTGCCTTGGTCCTTTCTCTATTGGCTGCTACTTCCCGGCGGATGTCAGGTGGTGCAATACCGGCTAAGCAGTGTAATTTCTCCAGTGGTGTAGGGCGCAGACACCCCGTGATAATGCGGCATGTCTCATTAAGAGCCACATCCACTGTTTTAATGTGGTGAGATGTGTTCCACACTGGGCATGCGTACTCAGCAGCAGAGTAGCATAGCGCAAGGGCAGATGTCTTCACTGTGTCTGGTTGTGATCCCCAGGTTGTGCCAGTCAGCTTTCGTATGATATTGTTTCTAGCACCCACTTTTTGCTTGATGTTCAGGCAGTGCTTGTTGTAGGTCAGAGCATGGCCCAGAGTGACTCCCAGGTATTTGGGTGCGCTGCAAGGAAAGGTGGTGAAATTGGCTGAAGAGTGGTAGAGATTCAACAGTGGAAGGTAGGAGATAGGCTTAATATCCCCCAGATGGTGCTCACCTTCCAGATGGGATGGACAGGTAGAACTGTCTCCCTCAATCAGGCATGAATCCCAATCTGAGGGAAAGTTGGGATATAAAGAAGCTCATTGATGGATGGAAGATACCCCTTGGGGAGGGCTCTCATGAATTTGGTACAAGGCAAGAGCATGAAGCTCATTTGAATGCCAAATAGACATAGTCAAAAGAGCACTGACCAAGGGATAGATGGAGGACTTGGGGAGGGAAAAGGGTACCAGCAACAAGACACAGGGAGAATGTTATGGTTTCTTTGAAATCCAGGTGGCATCCGAGGGGACACCCTGATTGACATTGGAAGTGGGCCTACCATCTACCAGCATGTGTCCGCCTGCGAATATTTCAAAGAGATCATTGCCAGCGATTTCCTCGAACAGAACCGGGAGGAGATTAAAAAGTGGCTGAACAAGGATCCGGACGCATATGACTGGTCCCTGGTACTGCAATATGTCTGCGAGCTGGAAGGAGACAGGTATATGGAGAAAGAGGGGGCATCTGATGGGGGATTTTACTGTTTTAGCAACAGCTGTAAATATTGACGCAAAGCAACTCTCCTATTTGCTGCATTTGCTTTCCCAGGTCAGCTTACTTATCCCTTTGCTTTGGATGCCCAAATATTTTTTCAACTTTAATAGTCACCGCCTCTTTTGTTTTTGAAAAAAAGGAAGAGTTGGACTATTATACGAGGCAAAAAAGTTTGTTCGAAAACAGTCACTTTTAAATAATAATAATAATAATAATAATAATAATAATAATAATAATGGGTTGTTGTAGGTTTTTCCGGGCTATATGGCCATGTTCTAGAGGCATTTTCTCCTGACGTTTCGTCTGCATCTATGGCAAGCATCCTCAGACGTAGTGAGGTAGACCTGAGGATGCTTGCCATATAGTCCGGAAAAACCTAAAACAACCCAGTGATTCCTGCCATGAAAGCCTTCGACAATATACACTTTATTTATATTCCACCTTATCTTCCCGAGAAGACTCAGAGCAGATTACAGAATGCATATATGGCAAACATTCAATGCTGTTATACAATGAACAAAGACAGACAATACATAGACAGAGGCAAAGGCTTCCCTCTTTTTCATTTCCGGCATCTGGAGGCTGTGCTCGACTCCGGCCACAGGGAGGTGCTGTTGTTTCATTTTCCATATTGAGGAGCTTGTTGTCCATGGACGCCTTACTGATTGAATAGCTGGCATGTCTTCATGGGAGCCTTTTACCTCCCCACCAAAGCAGTACCTATTCATCTACTCACATTATTGTTTTCAAACTGCTAGGTAGACAGAACCTAGATCTGATGGTGGGAGCTCACCTTGACCCGTGTCTTTGAACTGCAAACCTTCCAGTCTGCAAGATTTTCTGCAGATGGTGGCTTAACCCACTGTGTTACTGAGGCCCCACAACGATGTTGGAAACTGGGTTGTTGTAGATTTTTTCGGGCTATATGGCCATGGTCTAGAGGCATTCTCTCCTGACATTTCGCCTGCATCTATGGCAAACTGTCACGATGCCAGGGCTCTGCTGTTATTTCCAGCAGAGGTGAATCAAACAAAAACCCAGTTTAATATAAAACAGCTTAATTAAAGCAGCACTTACTTGCTGGCTGTTTCAATAGACCAAAATATAAAACAAAGAATGCACTCAACCACAGAATAAACAAAAAATGATAGCAAAAGCTGCACCGTAGTCAAATGGTCCAGTCCAGTAGTCAAATGCCGAGAGTTAAATAAACTAAATAAACTAAATAAAGAGTCTATATCGTAGTCAACAGCCAGTCCAGAGGTTCCAGGATTCCAAGATTACAGGAGACAGGTCAGAATACAGAAAATCCAAGAAACCTGGGGGAAAACCAGCAGCATCCACCACCAAAATAAAACAAATACTTTTCTCCCGAAGATAATTTCCAAGGCTCGCTCCTTATATCCACAAACAGCCAGCTGCAACCTATCTCTTGCATACCTCCACTCTTAATGGCTTTCACCCATGGACTCTTACTTAGAGATTACTCAACCCTTTAGAACTAATACTTACATTAACCCTTCCATCACCAAGCACCATCAATTACAGAACATAATACATGACAGAAACTACTTGAGAACATATACAAGACTTTTCGAAAAGGCCAACTCACCTTTGCACTCACTAACTCTCTCATTCACTCATTTATTTATTTATTTAAAACTTTTATATCCCAATTTTCTCACCTCCGTAGAGGGACTCAGACCGGCTTACAGCAAGGATTCAATGCTACTAATACAAGTTAAAACATCGTACAATGATAAAAGATTAAAATACATAAAGATAAAATACATGTATACCAAATCGGCAAAGTAAGATCATGTTCAACTCAGTCCGCATATGTGGTCACTCACTTTGGTCTGTAACCAGTCTCATCCATTATTCAGGGAATGCTTCATTCCATAACCAGGATTTCACTAGCCTCCTGAAGGACAAGAGGGAGGGGGCAGAGCTAATCTCACTCGGGAGAGAGTTCCATAGTCAAGGGGCCACCACAGAGAAGGCCCTGTCTCTCGTTCCCACCAAACGCGCTTGCGAAGGTGGTGGGACTGAGAGCAGGGCCTCTCTGGAAGATCTTAACATCCTTGATGGTTCATAGGGAAGAATACGTTCAGACAGGTCAACTGGGCCAGAACCGTATAGGGATTTATAGATTAAAACCAACACTTTGAATTGTGCTCGGAAGCTAATGGGCAGCCAGTGGAGCTGGTGCAGCAAGGGAGTTGTGACCTCCCTGTACCCAGCTCCCATCAGTAGCCTGGCTGCTCAACTAATTGCAGCTTCCGGGCAGTCTTCAGAGGCAACCCCACGTAGAGAGCATTGCAGTAATCAGTACTCACTCACTAAGATGCCCATCCATCTGCTTCAAATGACATTTCCAGAAGGGAGTGAATGGCGGATGGGTGGGTGTCTAAGTGAGCATGTGAGTGGGTGAGAACCCACACAAGCAGCCTTCCTGGAAGGGAGTGGGCAGCAGATGGATGGGCGTCGGAGTGAGTGAGTGAATGTGTGTGTGGGGGCAGGTGGGTCTTGGGTGGGTAAGGCAGCTGGGTAGGCAAATGGGCTCCTTCTTTGGAGGCTTTTAAGCAGAGTCTGGATGGCCATCTGTCAGGGGTGCTTTGAATGTGATTTTCCTGCTTCTGGACAGAATGGGGTTGGGCTGGATGCCCACGGGGTCTCTCCCAACTTTAGGATTCTATAACTCTATGAATGAGTGAAGCAGGCAGGTGGGTCTTTGGGCAGGCGAGGAGATGGGCAGGCGAATGAGCTTTTAGAGCGGGGAGGCTGCTTACTGATAAATCAAGGATGCTCCTATTATGCGAGGAATGTGTGGAACTCCCTTCCCAGTGAAATCAGATCAGTTTCCTCCCTTCTGACCTTTAGAAAGAAACTAAAAACTGGTTGTGAGACCAAGCTTTCAGAGAATAATTGCAACACGATTGGAATGGCTCCTGGATTATGGTTTCTGTTCTTGTGTGGTTTTAATAGTTGGTCTTAATGTATTTAGTGTATTGATTTTTAATTTTAACTTATTTTAATGTACATGTACAGTAGATTGTATTTGTATGTTACGTGTATGTGGCATTGAATTATTGCCAATTTGGAGGCCGCCCAGGACCCAAAAATGGAAGTGTGTCTATTATGTAATGGCAACTATTATGCAATGAAATACCATTTTTTGAAATGTCCATCACACATTTACTAGAATGCTAACAATTTCACAACTGAAGGCAAATTTCATTGGGGAAGGGAAGAATTATTGGCTGGGCAACTTTCTCATGTTGCCTTCCTTTTGGATATTATCCACACCTTGACTGCCAGTCTATCTCAGGAATAGTCCTCTGGAACAAAAAAAAGTAACTCCTTCAAGATCTGAAAGGATATCTGCGTAACCTTTATCTCCAGCCTTTGGACCTGGCTATTCCGTGATGGTCAATATTTGTATCCTTGTTTGTGGCCATGCATTTGGCAGCATCCTAAAAGGCTGTGGCTACCGTTTCAGTGGATTTTGGCACAAGAACCAGATTCTGTGACATTGTTGTAGTAAGATTAGGGTCACATTTCTGATGCCCTGTTTGAAGGATGGCAAACACAGAAGAGTTTGCAGACATGAAATAATATTTTGATATAATGGCCCAACCTGTGGGATCATGCACCTGGAATCAGGCAATCGCCATGGGAGTGGATACGAACAGAGAAGCTACACAGGCCAAAGAACATTTGGATACATTATGAGCTCAAAGGCCCATGACATTTTCCTCCCTCTTCCCTCTTAGCATTGCAAAGACCTTACTTACTTAGGCGATCACTCGTAGTCCGAGGATGATGGTCCTCCAAGTTCGGTGTCCTGGCGGTGGGTCCGTACGTGATTGTGGAGACCTATTCTTGATCTGCATCTTCTTCCGCAGTGAGGGCATCGGTTTCCAGGTGGGAGGCAGTCCTTGGAGTTGGCTTGATGCACCTTCCTCTTGGGACATTTCTCTCTTTTGCCCTCCATTCATGCCTCTCAAATTCTACAGCACTGCTGGTCACAGCTGACCTCCAGCTGGAGCACTCAAGGGCCAGGGCTTCCCAGTTCTCGGTGTCTATGCACAGTTTTTAAGGTTGGCTTTGGGCCCATCTTTAAATCTCTTTTCCTGTCTGCCAACATTCTGTTTTCCGTTCTTGAGTTCAGAATAGAGCAACTGCTTTGGGAGTTGGTGGTCGGGCATCCAGACAACGTGGCTGGTCCAGAGGAGTTGATGGCGGAGGACCATTGCTTCAATGCTGGTGGTCTTTGCTTCTTCCAGCATGCTGACATTTCCCCGCCTGTCTTCCCAAGAGATTTGCAGGATTTTCCGGAGGCAGTGCTGATGGAATCATTCCAGGAGTTGCATGTGACATCTGTAGTCTATCCACGTCTCGCAAGTGCATGTGACGTCTGTAGTCTATCCACGTCTCGCAAGCGCATGTGACGTCTGTAGTCTATCCACGTCTCGCAAGCGCATGTGACGTCTGTAGTCTATCCACGTCTCGCAAGTTGGGAGGACAATAGCTTTACAAACAAGCACCTTGTTATCCCTATGGTTCTCCCGGTCCTCAAACACTCTCTGCTTCAATAGAAAATATGCTGCACTCGCAGAGCTCAGGCGGTGTTGTATTTCGGTGTCGATGTTGACTTTGGTGGAGAGGTGGCTGCAAAGGGAGTGGAAATGATCAACATTTTCTAATGTTACACCATTAAGCTGTATCTCTGGCATTGGAGAGGGATTGGCTGGTGTCTTCTGGAAGAGCACTTTGGTTTTCTCGGTGTTCAATGACAGGCCGAGCTTCTCGTATGCTTCTGCAAAGGTGTTTAGAGTGGCTTGTAGGTCTTCTTCTGAATGCGCACAGACGACGTTGTCATCAGCATACTGGAGTTCTAGAACAGATGTTGTTGTAACCTTGGTTTTGGCTTTCAGTCTCCTGAGGTTAAATAGCTTGCCATCCATCCATGCAAAGGTTAAATAGCTTGATTGCCATCCATCCAAAGAATGATTCCATCCTTAACATATGCATTCCAAACTTTTGACATTCCTGCATGCTTGCTTTGTTCCAATCTCACCTTTTCCTTTCTTATAGGGAGAAGTGGAGGGAAAGGGAAGAAAAGCTCAGGAAGACCATCAAGCAAGTCCTTCCATGTGATGCCACCCTGACCAATCCTTTCGACCCGCTGGTGATCCCGCCGGCCGATTGCCTCCTCTCCACTTTTGCTCTGGAAGTGGCTTGCAAGGACCATTCTGTCTACCGCTCAGTCGTGAAGAATCTGGGTGCTTTGGTCAAACCTGGGGGTCACCTCATTTTTGCTGCGACTCTTGGAGTCAGCTTTTGGATGGTTGGCTCATGCAAGTTTGATTGCCTTGCCCTGACACCTGAGTTAGTTGAAGGTTCCGTGAAAGAGGCTGGCTTTGAAGTTCTGTCGTGTGAGAGCCTTGGGTTTACTTTCCCCCCAGATGTCTGTGATGCATATGACTCACTCTTTATAGTGGCCCGGAAGCCTAATTAAACCCAGTGAGTTAATGAGATAGAAACTCACCATAGAAAAGCCAAAAAAGATGCCCATTCTCTTTGATCTCTAGTTTAGGAACACACAAACAGGTAGACCAAGCCATGCCAAAGTAACTGGTGGATCCCATGTCTATGGAGTGGGAACCAACTCTAGGTTTTAACCCAGATCCTAAAGGAACTATCCAAGGTGCTGAACTTTATTCCTAAATAGCCCCAGTACCTCGGAGAGCTCCTTTATAACCAGTCTAAACTTGGAAGGATTCACCCCTCTTTTGAATGGAAACCACAAGCCACACGTTAGTGTCAATTGCTATTTTGGGCACTACAACTCTCATAGTATGCCAGTGCTATGATGGCTTGGGGATTCAAGATATTGAAGCCTTTCTAAAAGTAACACATTCCCAAAAACTATGTCAAGAGGGAGAAGAAAGCCCATTTCCTTTACCTAGAATGTTCCAAGAAGAAATCAAGCTCAACTCAAGCAACTATCAACCCATCAAAGTAGTATTTGAAACAAAAATCAAAATAAAATCACAAAGCTGTTTAGTTACGTTTGTCTTTATTGGTCCTAAATTGCTTTTAAATTACTGTATTTTAATATTAATATCAAGTCACTATAGAGTTTAAGGTATGGTAAAGTATGGGGCATAGTACTACTTAGGTCTATTTTTAAGAGTAATTCCCAAGCAATCCAAACGTACAGTTATGCAGCATTTATGCTTAGATGAAAGTGAAATCAAATCAAATCAAATCTTTATTATGGTCACAGGCCAGCATTTTTCATAGATGAGCATAAAAAATCTACTATATTATTATTTCTAGAACAGTTCCTAGTTTGTTGTCGAAGGCTTTCATGACCAGAATCTCTGGGTTGCTGTGAGTTTTCCGGGCTGCCTGGCCATGTTCCAGAAGCATTCTCTCCTGACGTTTCACCCGCATCTATGGCAGGCATCCTCAGAGGTTATGAAGTCTGTTGGAAACTAGGAAACTAGGAAAACCCCTCCTCTGGAATCATGTGTCTCAAATTAGGCAATCGAGAAGGGGTAGGGTATGAATTGAGATGCTACATAAGCCATAAGTCATTTGTGTACATTGCAAGCTCAAAGGCACCATGGAGGGGGAATTCACTGAGAAAGATGCTTATAAACCCTCTTGGTTGGTGAAATCCTGCTTGGAGGGATTACGTGACCCTCTGTTGAAGATCATAAACAGCTCCCTTGAGCAAGGAGTTTTTCCAGAGGGTTTAAAAGAGGCGGTGGTCTCTCCCCTGCTGAAGAAACCAGACTTAGATCCCTCGGTTCCCTCCAGTTACCGCCCAGTTTCGAATCTCTCGTTCCTGGGCAAGGTGATGGAGAGGGCAGCAGCGGAGCAGTTGCAGCAATTCCTAAACGACACAGCCAGTACTAGATCCCTTCCAGTCCGGCTTCCGTGCGGGGCATGGGACAGAGACTGTGCTGGTCTCCATCACGGATCACCTTCGATGCCAGCTTGACCAGGGCGGGTCAGCGCTGCTTGTGTTATTGGATCTCACAGCAGCATTGGACACAGTCGACCACCATCTTTTGACCCACCGCCTTGCTGTTGCTGGAGTCAGGGGGAGAGCTTTAAACTGGCTCCCCTCCTTTCTTCACAACCGTGAACAGCGAGTGGAGAGGGGAGGCCTGGTCTCTGAGAGGTCCCCTCTCTCTCTCTTGTGGGGTTCCTCAGGGGGCCATTCTCTCTCCTCTCTTGTTTAACATCTATATGCGACCACTTGCTCAGCTGGTTCGAGGTGTTGGGCTTGAGTGTTACCAATATGCTGATGACACTCAGCTTGTGTTGAAGATGGAAGGCCAACCAGACTCTGTACCCGATTGTTTCCATCAGTGCCTCGAGGCCGTTACTGGATGGCTGCGTGCCAGCAGGTTGAGGGTGAATCCAGCAAAGACGGACATCCCATGGCTGGGTCAACCGGGCAGTGGGGATATCCAGCTGCCCACCCTGGATGGCGAGGCGCTATGCCTGTCACCGTTGGTCAAGAGTCTGGGAGTCCTTTTGGACCCTCTGCTGACAATGGAGGCCCAGGTCTCCGCTGTGAGCAGAACCACGCTCTTTCACCTGCGGCAGGCTAGACGGCTGGCCCCCTCCCTGTCCAGGGACGACCTAGCTACGGTGATCCAGGCCACGGTCATCTCAAGACTGGACTACTGTAACGCCCTCTACATTGGCCTTCCTCTGTCTGGTGATCCGGAAGCTCAAGTTGGTACAAAATGCAGCTGCTCGGCTTCTTGCGGGAATTCCGATGAGATGCCACATAACCCAATCTTACTACAGCTGCATTGGTTACCAATTGAGCACCGGATCACTTTCAAAGTGATGGTACTCACCTTTAAGGCCTTGCATGGTCTGGGGCCGATGTACCTGAGGGACCGCCTCACCCCCTCCCAACCCCAGAGATCCCTCCGTTCTGAGGACCAAGATCTGTTGGAAATTCTCAATGTCAAGACCTTGCATCTAACAGCAACCAGATGCAGAGCCTTTACAGCAGTGGCACCATCACTCTGGAATACTCTGCCAGCTGAAGACTTTCCGCAGGGCATGTAAGACATATTTGTTTCGACAGACCTTTGATCTTTGATATTGCTGTTTTTAAATTGTTTTAAATTGTTTTTAAATTGTGTTAGATTTTAGCCTGTTCTTGTAAGCCGCTCCGAGCCCCAGGGGAGTGGCGGCATATAATTTCGAATAATAAATAAATAAATAAACAAATAAACAGAAATTCTTGACCAAAGATTATCTTTTGGAAAATGTATACATTCTGAAGAATTTGGGTTATGATTTGATCTGCTTAAAGAATATATATTTGAATTAAAATGCCTAAGTATCTATGAAGAAATGATGCATGTTTGGCAACATAATGGAACATCATAAGAAAAAGTTTATTATATCTTCTTTCCCCAACAGTTCTGCGAAATAGATTGCCCTTGTTCAGCCAAATGATCATGGGATACATTAGGAATCAATGGCAGACTACTTGGAATGAAAAAGAATAACAAGCATAGGGTATTCGTGGCTCTCCCATACATTCTGAGGGCCTTAGGCCTCCTTCACTTTCTGAGCTATGATGAAATACAATGCAGCAAAATCACACAAATCCATCGTCATTTTATCAATCCTGGGTTGTGTTTTGAACTGGATAATGGTAAAGCCATTTTCCGCGAGGGCTTCCCTCTGGAATTTCTCCGTCAGGAACAAGATGGAGAACTTCCGGGAGCCCACCACGAGGAAAGTGGTCTCCGCAAGCCCACTGAGCACCAAATGCCCCCCAGGTTTCAGCAAGGAGCTGACGTTGCTCAAAGCAGCCCTGTAGCTGGCCTGGTCTTTGCAGGCGGATTCCAGGCATTCGGTGGAGAGGACACAGTCCACTGGGGGCAAACGGAGGGGGGCCATTGGGTTCTGGAGGTTGACGTCACACTTCAGGACCTGCTGGATGGCTCTTCGAAGCTTGGCCTCCTTCTCAGGCCACTTGACTCTGCAAGAAAGGGAGGGAAAAGAAACAAAGGAATTGCATGGAATCTAAAATCTCCTATCAAATGGCCAATAGCCCTCAAGTCTCCCATGAAATGACCTAGAGTCTTTCCAAAAGCCCTTGGGTTGGGGTGGGAATGTTCTTCTCATACAACTTGACCTCAGACATCAGAAGAGCTGCAAGACCGAGGACAAGCCATGAGAATAAAGACAAAGATCCACTCAGAGGAAATGTGTTCTTGCCATACATCAAGGGAACCACTGACTGCAGAGGGAAGAGGATGAGGAAACACAACATACAAACTATCTACAGACCCACCAAGAAATCCAACCAATGCTCCGTTCAGCAAAGGACAAGAGGGATCCTCTCACTTCTGCAGGAGTCTCCCGTCTACCATGCAGCTGTGGACAGGTTTATGCAGGGACCACCAAACGCAGCAGGATTGCCCAGACACACATCAAGGAACGTGAAAGGCACTGCAGACTCCTTCAACCAGAGAAGTCAGCCATAGCAGAGCACCTGATGAACCAGCCTGGACACAGCAGATTACTGGAGAACACAGAAATGCCGGACCACTCTCACAACCACCATGTCAGGCTACACAGAGAAGCCACTGAAATACACAAGCATGTGAACAATTTCAACAGAAAGGAGGAAACCATGAAAATGAACAAAATTTGGCTACCAGTATTTAAAAACTCTAAAATTACAACAGCACAACAACAGAGAGGAAATAAACAAGGTCATCTAATCACCTCTCAACAAAAGATTGCCCCAGGCACTGTCAGGCCATTATATGCTAATCAAGGTGGTCAGTTGAAACATTCACACCTAGCTCCAGCAGACAAGAGTCCTTTGTCCCACCTGGTCATTCCACAGATAGATAAACCCTTTTTCCTAGTTCCAACAGACCTCACTGCTTCTGAGGATGCTTGCCATAGATGCAGGCAAAACATCAGGAGAGAATGCCTCTAGACCATGGCCATATAGCCCGAAAAAATCTACAACAACCCATCTTGGCCTTTGCTCCCAGCCCGTGGACCAGGCAATGCCATGAAGCTCAGTGTTTATGTCCTTGTTTACTGTTATGCATTTGACGCTCTCCTAGAATGGACTGGGCCATGCCTCGAACTTGGAATGACTTTCCAATGTGCACAGAGTATACATTGTGCTGAATGGGCCTGGAATTTCAGATGCAGACAATGTCTGCATTCAAAGGCTCTCCAGAGCTCACAGAAAAGGCCAAAGAAAACATCATGAATGACAAGCCATGCAAAAGAACGATAGATGGTTCTGTTGCTCATGAAGATGCAGAGTTAGTGTGAGGTTTTTGTACAGTCAGACTTTGGGAAGGCAGAAGGACTCAGGTTCAGCCCCTAGAATCTCCAAGTAGGTTTAGGAAAGCATCTCTGGAAAACCTCTGCCAACAGTCAATGTATGGAGAAGATGGTGTACACAATGAGTAAGCCTCCTGTATCCATGGGGAATACATTCCCAACCAGACCATGGTTATGTGAAACCACAGATATGGCCAAGCATCATCGAGTTACCTCATTTCAGGTCCCAACATACCAAAGGAGAACCCAGAGCTTCCTAGGGAAGTATCCTCCCATTCCCTCAGCTCTCTGTATCCCTTCCTTCTCTGGTTCTCAGTCTATCATGACCTCTTGCTTTTTGTCAGCCAGCCTCTGGCTTCCACCTATTAGCCCTATATAAGCTGGCCCTTCTCTTTCCTCACATCGTTGTACTTCATGAACATCCCATCGTATCCCATCACCTACATTCCATTAACCTCAAAGGCAATACATATGTATGGCCTTCAAAAAGTACAGTAGATGGCAAGATTCCCTTACAGGTAGGAAGCTGTTCCCTTACCTGTTTCCCTCCAGCTCACATACATACATTCCTATAGAACTCCAGTCAAAAGCTCCGGGTTCATTCTTCCGCCATTTTTCTATTTCCTGGAGGTTTTGGTCAAGGTAGTCAGAGGCAATGATGTTCTCAAAGGACTCACAAGCTGACATGAATTGGTAGATGCAGGGGCCACTGCCTAGATCGATCAAAGTGTCTCCTTTCAGGAAATCTGGAAGAAAAAGGAAGAGGAAAAAGAGTCAACTGGACGGGGAACCAGGAACATGGTCAACGGGAAGAGTCAACTGGAAGGGGAACCAGGAACATGGTCAACGGGAAGAGTCAACTGGAAGGGGAACCAGGAACATGGTCAACGGGAAGAGTCAACTGGAAGGGGAACCAGCAACATGGTCAACAGGAAGAGTCAACTGGAAGGGGAACCAGAAACATGGTCAACGGGAAGAGTCAACTGGAAGGGGAACCAGAAACATGGTCAACGGGAAGAGTCAACTGGAAGGGGAACCAGGAACATGGTCAACGGGAAGAGTCAACTGGAAGGGGAACCAGCAACATGGTCAACGGGAAGAGTCAACTGGAAGGGGAACCAGAAACATGGTCAACGGGAAGAGTCAACTGGAAGGGGAACCAGAAACATGGTCAACGGGAAGAGTCAACTGGAAGGGGAACCAGAAACATGGTCAACAGGAAGAGTCAACTGGAAGGGGAACCAGAAACATGGTCAATGGGAAGAGTCAACTGGAAGGGGAACCAGAAACATGGTCAACTGGAAGAGTCAACTGGAAGGGGAACCAGAAACATGGTCAATGGGAAGAGTCAACTGGAAGGGGAACCAGAAACATGGTCAATGGGAAGAGTCAACTGGAAGGGGAACTAGGAACCAGGAACATAGGGCTTCATAAACATAGTGTCATGCAGACAGGGTTGGAAGGATAGACCCCAGAAAGGATTCTTGAGGCTTTACTTTGCTCAAGGAGGATAGCAGTCAGTGACATAACATATTTCTGAGCCATGTTTGGTTGAATCAGTGGATGCAGAACCGACCTATACATAAGGCGATTCTATCAGTATGCTTCATACCTAATGAAATTCTGCTTCTCTTCAATGTGCTACCATGTGCCCTTCCCTCCATTTTCATCCTTTCCAAGAGACTGCTCCCAACATGGAATGTGTCTACATGGCAGAATTGATGTGCTCACTCCATGTTAAGAGTTAAGACTTTTCTTCACTTTCATTGCCATGGCTCTATGCTAGGGAACCCTGGGAGTTGTGGTTTTCCAAGGTCTTTTCTGCCAGGAAGTGCTGCTGCCTCACCAAACTACACTGCCCAGGATGCCATAATACTGAGTGATTGTAGCTAAAGCTTCTGAGCTCTGCGAGTGCAGCATTCTTCTGAATGAAGCAGAGATTGTTTGAAGACTGGGACATCTGTAGGGATACCCAAGGTGCTTGTTTATTAAACTATTGTCCTCCCAACCCTGCTATACGCCTGTGAAACGTGGACTGTCTACAGACGTCATACGCAACTCCTGGAATGATTCTATCAGCATTGCCTCTGAAAAATCCTGCAAATCTCTTGGGAAGATAGGCAGAAAAATGTCAGTGTGCTGGAAGAAGGAAAGACCACCAGATGGCCCTCCACCATTAATTCCGCTGGACTGAAGGCCATATTGTCCGGATGGCTGACCACCATCTCCCAAAGCAGTTACTATACTCCAAACTCAAGACGGAAAACGGAATGTTGGTGGACAGGAAAAGAGATTTATAGATGGGCTCAAAGCCAACCTCAAAAACTGTGGCATAGACACCGAAAACTGGCCCTTGAGTGCTCTAACTGGAGCTCAGCTGTGACCAGCAGTGCTGCAGAATATGAATAGGCACGAATGGAGGGCGAAAGGGAGAAACCTGTCAAGAGGAAAGCGCATCAAGCCAACCCAACTGGGACCGCCTTCCACATGGAAACCGATGTCCTCACTGTGGGAGAACATGCAGGTCAAGAACAGAGCTCCACAGCCACCTACGAACCCACCGCGAAGACACATATCTGGAAGGCAATCTTCCTTGAGCTATGAGGAATTGCCTAAGTAAGTAAGGTTTTGTAGTATAGATTAGGCATGGGCAAACTTGGGCCCTCCAGGTGTTTTGGACTTCAACTCCCACAATTCCTAACAGCAGTCGGCTGTTAGGAATTGTGGGAGTTGAAGTCCAAAACACCTGGAGGGCCCAAGTTTGCCTGTGTCTGTCATAGATACTCTCATGGCTGTTGTATTCCCTGATGGGACTTAAGGGTGTCCCTTGACCTGCTGATCCCAAAGGACCAATGACAGTCCTGCAGACCCCATAAAGACCATGTGCCAAGGGGAACTTTTCAGTCCAAGGCGCTTGTCTCTTGTGTGTAGAGGCAGCCCTAGGTAATTTTCAACGGTAAGCAAACAGTATTTTGGTGCCCCCCCCCAACCAATCATTGATATATATTTTCTGTTTGTCGTGGGAGTTCTGTGTGCCATATTTGGTTCAATTCCATCATTGGTGGAGTTCAGAATGCTCTTTGATTGTAGGTGAACTATACATCCCAGTAACTACACTTGCCGCACTTGCTCCCTTGCCTGGCCCGCTTTGGGTCCGGAGGCGTGCCTGAAGACCCCGGCGTGTGCACCAAAAGTCACCTTTTCTCCTGACTTTCTCCTCAGCCATTGGGACCAAGAGAGAGAGAGAGAGAGAGAGGTGGAGATGCCCACCTTTCCTGAAGGTAGGCGCAAAAACAAAGGAGGGAGCGGAGGTGGGAGATACCTCCAGCCGGAGGGGCTCTCTCTCTCTCTTGGTCCCAAAGGCTGAAGAGAAAGTCAGGAGAAGAGGCGACTTTTGGTGCGCACGCTGGGGTCTTCAGACACGCCTCCGGACCCGAAGCGGGCCAGGCACGGCGGCTCCGCCCCTTGGCCCACCCGCGGATTGGGGAGAGGAGAGGAGGTGGGTGGAGCGCCGGGGGATCGGGAAAGGGAGCCGGTCATGGGGAAGGGATCGAACACGGAGAACGATTGAGCGCCGGCTCTGCTCGCGCACCCGGTGGCCGGGTGGAGCAGGAACGAGAGGGGCTAGGCGAGGCTCAAGGGCCCGGCCCCTTTGGGAAGAGGATCACCCGGCAGCGAGGCAAGAAAGCCGAGGCTCCCCCCGGACTGCTAGGGCTGTTGTGAGCTGAGGGGGCGCTCCTCAAGTGGCGGTTGAGGGGCATTTACAGAGGCGCCTCTGCGCCCCTGGCAAAAAAAGTGTTCTGCGACCGCTTACTTCGCATAATGGACGAGCCGCCCCTGCTTGTGTGAGAGCTTTGGCTCAGCTCCAGCTTCTCATCTTGGAGAGGTGCATGGAATCTTTCCCATCCCTTGACTCTGCTTGTTCTTTGCCCCCTGTCTGGGTTGATAGACTCCTCCTCCTCCTCCTCCTCCATGATCCCAGATCCTTGTGAATTTGGGAGTTTGCTTGCTTGTTTTCAAACAAAATGTCACGGTATGATTTTATTTCCAGGAACTCCCATTTAAAGAAGGAGGAGAAGGAGAGAAAGAATAAGGAAAAGAAGAGAGATTATGCAAAATCTTTTTGGTAAGGGCCAGTGTGAAAGGACTCTTTCTCGTCGTGCAAATGGGCAGAGGCTCTCTACACTAGAAAGAATGTGTTTTGGCACCACTTTACCTGCCAAAGCTCAAATCTTGGGAGTTGTAGCTTTACCAGGAAAGTCATGCTACCCCTCTATTCTGCCTTGATTAAACCATACCTGGAATACTATATCCAGTTCTGGGTACCACAATTGAAGAGAGATATTGACAAGCTGGAATGTGTCCAGAGGAAGGTGACTCAAATGATCAAAGGTCTGGAGAACAAGCCCTATGAGGAGCGGCTGAAAGACATGTTTAGCCTGAAGAAGAGAAGGCTGAGAAGATACATGGTAGCCATGTATAAGTATGTGAGAAGAAGTCATAGGGAGGAGGGAGCAAGCTTGTTTTCTGCTGCCCTGGAGACTAGGACGCAATGGAGCCATGGCTTCAAACTACAAGAAAGGAGATTCCATCTGAACATGAGGAAGAACTTCCTGACTGTGAGAGCCGTTCAGCAGTGGAACTCTCTGCCCCAGAGCGTGGTGGAGGCTCCTTCTTTGGAAACTTTTAAACAGAGGCTGGATAGCCATCTGTCAGGGGTGATTTGAAGTGATATTCCTGCTTCTTGGCAGAATGGGGTTGGACTGGATGGCCCATGAGGTCTCTTCCAACTCTAGGATTCTATGGGATTGGGAAAATAACTCTATTTTTCCCCAGGATCTTGGACCCTTCAACTGGATGCAAAATGGAAGATAAAAAAAAAGAACGTCCTAATTTTTAGAGCTGTATCCTCTCTGCCCTGGAGTGTGGTAGAGGCTCCTTCTTTGGAAGCTTTTAAACAGAGCCTGGATGCCCATCTGTCAGGGGTGCTTTGAATGCAATTTTCCTGCTTCTTGGCAGAAAGGGGTTTATTTATTTATTTATTTATTTATTTACAGCAGAGAGGCTATTTAACTTTTTTCTGGCCGCCAGGGGAGCTGTCGCTTTCCTTGTCCATCTGCGATGCTGATGAAGCACTTCCGCATTCCCCGCATGCTTCCCCGCTGGAATGCTTTGCTGGAGTCTTCTTTATGGCCTCATAAATCAGTTAATTTAGCCTCCCCACACTTTTTAAGGTGGTACCTTATTTTCCTACTTGACAGATGCAACTGTCTTTCGGGTTGCAAAGGTCAACAACAGGCTACACACAATTGGTTGGAAACCCACTCCAACCCGGGCTGGCTTCGAACTCATGACCTTTTGGTCAGAGTGATCTTAATGCAGCTGACACTCAGCCAGCTGCCCCACAATCCCGGTTGGACTGGATGGCCCATGAAGTCTCTTCCAACTCTAGGATTCTACCAGATGTTTACCCTTCCTTGCTAAGGAATGCCTCTCCAAATTGCAGCTCCTGGCATTCCCTAGCGTTGAGCCCTAGCAGTGAAAGTGGTGTCAAACTGCATTCAGTCAACACCAAGCAGAAGGCAGGGTTAATTTCCACCCGAAATATCTCCCAAAGAGGGTCGCCGCATGCTGGAAAGATCCTACCTGGAGTGAAGGTCTTGCAAAAGCATTTCAGGTAAAATGTAACAGCCTCGTTTCCCAAACTGTCGCTTCCCAAATTGAAATATTCCAGATAGGCCTGAGGGTCGAATTCTTTCTGGTAAACCTCTCCACTGGTGAATTCTTCCATGGTGTTTTCAGCGTTCCTGGGCAGCGGATGTGTTGTTTCCCTGCGCTGGGCCTCTAGTTCCTCATGCCTCTTTGAGGACAGTTCTTGGCAGCTAAATCTCCACTGATTAGCTACAGCCCAGAAACCCTTTCCTCATTGGAGGAGCCATAGATAAGATCTGCACAAAGGTTAGTTTCTGCCTCTGATATTCGGCCTCTCCAGATGCATGGCATGTGCAAAATAGAACAAGTTTGGCCACTCACTGTCTTTTTAATGGCGACAAAGGCTGGGATTTACCTTTAAGCAAAATCGAACTGATACAATCAAGCACACAGCCAAGGGGGCAGCTTAGGGGTTTACTCATGAATTGTCACTGGTTGACCAAATCTCCATGCCAAGTCTATAAGAAGCAAAAATTAGAGTCCCTCCAGAACTGAAAGCACTATCTCAACCAATTCACACTATAGCAATGTATTAAAAGCCACAACCACCACTCACAAAGAGCTTTCTATATGCTGATGACCTTGGCCTAACAACACAAGCAAAAGACTTTGAAACAGTTGAAATCCAACTTACTAATGCCTTGAAAGATCTCTCCAGCTACTGCAAAGATAAGCACCTGAAGCCTAACCCTGCCAAGACACAAGTGTGTGCTTTCCACCTACGCAACTGTGAAGCCAACAGGGAATTGAAAGTCACCTGGGAAGGTCAAGAGGTTGAACATTGTTTTCATCCTAAATACGAGGGGTATTTTTTAAGTAAGGTCCGTTTTGTTGTAGACACTAGTAGTTCACACGCATACTGCAACGAGCGTGTGCGTCGTGTACCGGCATGCCTCGGGAACAACTGTGCTCAGTTTCCGCTCACCTGTACAGTTCTGTTCTGTGCTTTAAAAATGTTTAAGACTCTCAACTCACCCTCCACATGTGAGGTTTGCTCAGTGATACGGTTTTGGTCAGCAAGGAACCTGCCTGCTGCAGAAATTCATCGACAGATTTGTGAAGTGTACGGTGAGACTGTTATGAGTGAAAGCAAAGTGCGTAAGTGGGTACGACAATTCAAAGATGGCCGTGACAACGTCCATGATGAGGGCTGCTCCGTTTGTCCTTCTTTTTGCTCTTGTTGTGAACCGCGTTGAGTCGCCTACGGGCTGAGAAACTGCGGTATACAAGCAAAGTAAATAAATAAATAAATAAATAAATAAATAAAGCTAGGACTGACAGCAGAAGCTCACGCCGCTCCCCGGAATCGAACCTGCGACCTTTCGATCAACAAGCTCAGCAGCTCAGTGCTTTAACCCATTGCGCCAAACTAGGGACGGCTAGTTTGTAATAAAAGTAAATACTGTATTTGAATTAAAGCCTAGAAGCCTAGAATTAGCCTAGAATTAAAGCCCATTGAGGTAAGGTATTGCAAATATTTGCCAAAATAATGGAATTTAGGCAACTTCTATTGTTATTCCTCTAAGACTTTATTGTATTTCCTTTTCCCATCAACACTGAGAAGTAGGTTGTATCTGGATAACATGGCATATACTACATACATACAAGATTTATTACGGTCAATGGCCAACATCAAAAAAATGTACAAATGTCAGGATAGGCACATATACATTTGGGTATTAGGAAATAATGTCAAAACAAAGTTAAAAACTCAGTATTGAATAAGATAGTTAAAATGGTATTAAACATTTAGATGCTAAAATGACAATGTTAAAACTGAAATAAATATTAAAACTTTCTAAGACTGTGACAGCATCTTGCGCCAACAAGCTATTGCTGCTGCACAGAAGCCGAGCAACATGGGATCCATTGTGAATCAGTGGCAGACTATGTGGAATGAAAAAGGATAAGAAACACAGCCTACTTTGAGGATATTCATGTGTCTTCCAAACTTTTTGATGGCCTTAGGCCTCCGTCCCTTTCTGGGCTACAATGAAATAAAATTCAGTTAAATCACACAAATCCAGCATCCCTTTATCCACTCGGGATTTTGTTTTGAACTGGACAATGTTAAAACCGCTTGCTGGGAGGGCTTCCTTCAGGAACTCCTCTGTTAGAAACAAGCTGGAGAACTTCCAGGTGCCCACCATATAGAAGGTGGTCTCCAAAACCCCACTAAGAACCAAATGGCCCCCAGGTTTCAGCAAGGAGCTGATGTTGCTCAAAGCGGCCCTGTAGCTGGCTTGGTCTTTGCAGGCGGCCTCCAGGCATTCGGTGGAGAGGACACAGTCCACCGGGGGCAAGTGGAGGGGGGCCATTGGGTTCTGGAGGTTGACGTCACACTTCAGGACCCGTTGGATGGCCCTTCGGAGCTTGGCCTCCTTCTCGGACCACGTGGTTCTGCAAGAAAGGGACAGAAGGGAAACCAAGGAATTATATGGAGTGTCAGATCTCCTATCAAATGGCCAATAGCTCTTAAGTCGCCAATCAAGTGACCAAGACTCCACAAGTCTCCTGTCAAGACACCAAGAACCCCCAAGTCTCCTGTCAAGAGGCCAAGAACCCTCAAATCTCCTATGAAATGGACACAAATCTTCAAGTCTCCAATCAAGTGACCAAGAACCCTCAAGTCTCCAGTCAAGAGGCCAAGAACCCTCAAGTCTTCTATCAAATGGACACTAAACTTCAAGCCTCCAATCAAGTGGAAAAGAACCCTCTAGTCTCCTATCAAATGGACGAGAACCCTCAAGTCTCCAATCAAGTAGCCAAGAAACCTCAAGTCTTCAATAAAGTGCTAAAAACCCTCAAGTCTCCTATCAAGTGGCCAAGAACCCTTAAGTCTTCAGTCAAAAAGCCAAGAACCCCCAAGTCTCCTGTCAAGAGACCAAGAACCCTCAAATCGCCTATGAAATGGACACAAATCTTCAAGTCTTCAATCAAGTGACCAAGAACCCTCAAGTCTCCAATCAAGAGGCCAAGAACCCCCAAGTATTCTATCAAGAGACCAAGAACCCTCAAGTCTTCTATCAAATGGACACTAAACTTCAAGCCTCCAATCAAGTGGCAAAGAATCCTCTAGTCTCCTATCAAATGGACAAGTACCCTCAAGTCTCCAATCAAGACGCCTCCAATAAAGTGCTAAAAACCCTCAAGTCTCCTATCAAGTGGCCAAGAACCCTCGAGTCTCCAGTCAAAAAGCCAAGAACCCCCAAGTCTCCTGTCAAGAAGCCAAGAACCCTCAAATCTCCTATGAAATGGACACAAATCTTCAAGTCTCCAATCAAGTGACCAAGAACCCTCAAGTCTCCAATCAAGTGGCAAAGAACCCTCTAGTCTCTTATCAAATGGACGAGAACCCTCAAGTCTCCAATCAAGAGGCCTCATGTATCCAAACAAGTGACCAAGAATCCTCAAGTCTCCAATCAGGTAGCCAAGAACCCTCAAGTATCCAATAAAGTCCTAAAAACCCTCAAGTCTCCTATCAAGTGGCCAAGAAGCTTCAAGTTTCTGATCAAGTGGCCAAGAACCCGCTAGTCTCCTATCAAATGGATAAGAACCCCCAAGTCTCCGATCAAGTGGCCAAGAACCCTCAAGTTTCCAATCAAGTGACCAATATCCACTGTCAAGCCACTGTCAAGTCACTAAGAGGTCTCACGTCTCCTATCAAATGGTCACAAGCCTTAAGCTCAATATAAAGAAGTCTGGATGGAAATCTTCTTCTCACACAAGATGATCTTTGCTTCCAGCCTGTGGACCAGGCAATGCCACAAGTTCAATGTTTATATCCTTCTTTCCTGTTGTGCATTTGACGCTGTCCTAGAATGGACTGGGTGATGGCACAAACATGGAATGACTCCAGTTTGCACAGAGTATGCATTGTGCTAATTGTGCCTGGAATTTCACATGCAGACAATGCTCGCATTCAAAGGCCCTCCAGAGCTCACAGAAAAGGTCGAAGAAAATATTGTGATTGACAAACCACAATATTTTCTGTTCCACATGCGGCTGCATATGTAGCATGAGCTTTGAGTACAGACAGACTTTGGGAAGGCAGGAGGCCTCTGCTTCAGTCCATAGAATCTCTAAATAGGCTTAGGAAAGTACCTCTGGAAAACTTGACAATATGGAGTAGATGGTCTAAGGAAGACCCCTGAATGCATGGGGGATATAATCCTATCCAGACCACAGTTATGTGAAACCACAGATATGGCCATGCACAATTGAATGGAGGAGCTAAAGATTCCTAGAGAGGTGTCCTCTCATTTTTCCTTCTCTGATACTTGGTCAGCTCTGTCCTTTTGCTTTTCATCAGCCAGCCTCTGACCCCAACGTATTAGCCCTATATCAGCTGACCTTTCCCCTTCCTTGCATTCAGTTGTACTTCATGAACATTTCATAATACCCCATCATCCACACATCCCATTGACCCAAAAGGTAATACATATTTATGGATTTCAGGAATCCGAATGAGTGGTAAGGTCTATAGGTAGGAAGTTGACAAAGAGCAATAGCAATGGGGGGGGGGGGGATGGGTTTGCTTTCTGGAGTGTCCCCATACCTTTTCCCCTCCAGCTCGCATACATAGATCCCCACAGGGCTCCAGTCAAAAGCTCCAGGTTCGTTCTTCCACCATTTTTCTATTTCCTGGAGGTTTTGGTCAAGGTAGTCAGAGGCAATGATGGTCTCAAAGGACTCACAGGCCGACATGAGTTGGTAGATGGTGGGGCCACTGCCTATATCGATCAAGGTGTCTCCTTTCAGGGAACCTGGAAGCAAAAAAGAAGTGGAGGAAAAGGAAGATTGAAGGGTCTTCATCAACTAGGAACCCAAAAAACATTTGGTCCAGTAGAACCAGGGACAAAGAGCTTCATAAACTTGGTGTCCTGCAGACAGGGTTGCAAGAAGGAGAACATGAGTGGTTTGCTTCAGGAGGGGAGACATCAATCATAGAGCTGGGCTTAGCACAGCAAGCTAAACCTTTGTGCTCCAGAAACGCATTCACCCCTACGTCCCACCTCGTAATCTAAGATCATCCGGGGAGGCCCTGCTCTCGCTCTTGTCAACAGCACAGATGCATCTGGCAGGGATGAGAGACAGGGCCTTCTTGGCTGTGGCCCCCCGCCTATGGAACATTCTCCCAAATGAGGTAAGATCCGTTCCCTCCCTCCTGGCTTTTAGAAAAAAAATAAAATCATGGTTTTGGGACCAGGCCTTTGGGCAGTAGAAGTAAATGTATGCAGCATTTCAGAAAGACAATGACTGGAATGGCAATTCGACGGATGAGACTGTTTTATTGTTTTAATGGTTGTTTTATTGCTTGTGGATGAATTGTTTTTAACTTGATTTATGTCTAATTGTAGTGTATAATTGTAATTGTTTGTACTGGCATTGAATTTTGCCATTACTTATGTGTAAACCGCTTTGCGTCCTCCTCGGAGCGAGAAAAACGGTATACAAATACTGTAAATAAATAATAATAAATGAAAATCCTGCCAACCGGAAGGTCAATAGTTTGAGCATGGGTTGGGATTGAGCACCTGCCATTAGCCCCAGCTCACCTGCCCACATAGCAGGCCGTAAACAGAAATGTGAGTAGAGAAAAATAGGTATCGCTATCGTAACGGGGAGGTAATAAAGGTGCCATTAAGGACATCGATCAGAGGAGAGCTCCTTGGCATGGAAGATGGAGCAACACCTGTGGTCGAAGTCAAGCACAGCCTCAAAGGTCTCTGAAATAAGATGGGAAAAACTGCATTTACCTCTGTGGTGTCGTCTGTCTGTTGTTGTTATTGTGTAATATTCATTGAATATTTGTCATATGTGTCTTCTGTAAAGCCATTATGAATCCCCTTTGGGGTGAAAGGGGTGGGGTATAAATACTGTAAATAAATAACTAAATAAATATTTTTACGAATATTTCTGAGCCCTGGTTGGTTGAATCTGTGGATGCAGAATTGACATATACAGAAGGCATACCTAATAGAATCCCAGTTCTCTTAAATCAGTAGTTCTCAACATGTGGGCCATGGCCGTGTAGTGGGCTACGAGAATGAAAATCTGGTTCATGAACCTCCTTCCTCTTTATTTTATTTTATTTTATTTTATTTTATTTCTGCTCCTTTCCTCAGGGCTAACCAGCCCAGCCCACTTTGGAACTAATGTTGGAGAGTGGTCCCTGGTCAAAGTGGTCCCTGTTCAAGTGGACCCTGGTCAAAGTGAGCCCTGGTCAAAGGAGGCTCTGATCAAGTGGGTCCTGGTCAAATGGTCCCTGAACAAAGTGGTCCCTGCTCAAAGTGAGCCTTGGAGAAAATGAACCCTGGTCAAGTGGGCCCTGGTCAAAGTAGGCCCTGGTCAAATGGCCCCTGAACAAGGTGGTCCCTGCTCAAAATGAGCCCCGGTGAAAATGAGCCCTGGTCAAAGTGGGCTCTGGTCAAATGGTCTCTGAACAAGGTGGTCCCTGCTCAAAATGAGCCCTGGTGAAAATGAGCCCTGGTCAAGTGGGCCCTGGTCAAAGTAGGCCCTGGTCAAGTGGGCCCTGGTCAAGTGGGTCCTGGTCAAAGGACACCCTGGTCAAGTGAGCCATGGTCAAAGTGGCCCCTGGTCAATGTGYCCCCTGGTTGTGGATCTGGGCCAAATAGGCCCTGGTCAAGTGGGCCCTGGTAAAAGTGAGCCCTGGTCAAAGAGAGCCCTGGTCAGGTGGGCCCTGGTKAAAGGACACCCTGGTCAAYTGYMCCCTGYWCAAYGTGGRCCCTGSTCAAAGTGAGTCCTGATGAAAGTGAGCCCTGGTCAAGTGGGGCCCTGGTCAAAGTGGGCRCTGGTCAAGTGGGCCCTGGTCAAGTGGGTCCTGGTCAAAGGACACCTTGGTCAAGTGAGCCCTGGTCAAAGTGGCCCCTGGTCAATGTGGCCCCTGGTTGTGGGRCCGGGCCAAATGGGCCCTGGTCAAGTGGGCCCTGGTAAAAGTGAGCCCTGGTCAAGTGGGCCCTGGTCAAAGGACACCCTGGTCAAGTGAGCCCTGGTCAAAGTGGCCCCTGGTCAATATGGCCCCTGGTCAAGTGGGCCCAGGCCAAATGGGCCCTGGTCAAAGAGAGCCCTGGTCAAAGTGGGCCCTGGTCAAGTGGGCCCTCATTAAAAAAATGCTTGGAACTGCTGTCTTATATGTATGATCATGTTCCTTACCCTCCCTCTGCTTCTTTCCAAGTGACTTGCTCCTCAGTCAACAACATTCTGCTTCCAAGATGGAGTGCATCTACACTGCAGAACTAATGCACTTTTTCCACTTCCTACCAGCTGTTAGGAATTGTGGGAGTTGAAGTCCAAAACACTTGGAGGGCCAAAGTTTGCCCATGCCTGCTGAACAGTGTGGAAGCCCTCCTTGCCTTTATACAGATGAGCAGAGACTCTCCACACTGTTGAATGAATGCATTTTGGCACCACTTTAATTGCCATGTCTCCGTGCTCTGGAAGCATAGGAGCTGTAGTTTTACGAGGTCTTTCCCTGCCAAAGAGTGCTGGCGCCTATACAACTCCTAGGATTTCATAGCATTGAGCCCTAGCAGTGAAAGGGGTGTCAGATTGCACTCATTCTACATTGAGTGGAAGACAGGAGTAATTTGCAGCCTAAGGGTCACCTGAAGATGGCCACTACTCACTGGGAAGATCCTACCTGAAGCGAAGGTCTGGCAAAGGCATTCCAGGTAATAGGTGATGGACTCGTCCCCCAAAGTGTGACTTCCAAACTTGAAATATTCCAGATAGGCCTGAGGGTTGAACTCCTTCTGGTAAACGTCCCCGCCAGTGAATTCTTCCATAGTGTTGTTTTCAGCTTTTCTGGAAAGCGAATGTGTCGTTTCCCTGCTCCAGGCCTCTTGTTCCCAATGCCTCTTTCAACTCACTTCTTGGCAGCTGAATCTCTGTGGACTGGCTTCAGGCCAGTAACCCTTTCCTCCGTTGAGAAAACCAGCTCAAAGGTTGGTATCTCCTTCCAAAGTCCGGTTTCTTGAGATAAATGACATTTGCAAATCATATCCAGTCTGGTCACGCACAGCCCTCAGTGGCACAGTGGGTTAAACCCCTGTGCCGGCAGGACTGAAGACCAACAGGTCACAGGCTTGAATCCGGGAAGAGCACGGATGAGCTCCCTCTCTCAGCTCCAGCTCCCCATACGGGGACATGAGAGAAGCCTCCCACAAGGATAATAAAACATCCGGGCAACGTCCCCTGAGCAACGTTCTTGCAGATGACCAATTCTCTCACACAAACAAACAAAGTCACGGTGGTTTTAAAAAGTTGGAAAAGGTGTCCCAGAGTCCATGGAGTTCTTATGAGCTGGCGGCCAGCGTTGGAGATCAAGATCCACTGAGAGAACTACAGATCCCTCTGCTCCAAGGACCAAGGCAGCCTGCCAACATCTTGAGATCCTATGGGTTGACTGTGACAGTTTCCCAAAATCAGCAGGTTCCTTGGACATCCACAAAATGGTGGCAAAGAGGCAACGTCTTTGGAAAACAGCTGAGCTCCAGGTTGGGGTTATTCTCAGGGCAGAGGGGGCAGCAGAGCAAAACTGAGATAGCCATTAGTCTTAGAAATCTCCCAGGAGAAGAATGACACCACTTTTGAAGAGACCCACTGACTCGCGGATACGGGCCCCCGAGGTGGTTTCCGTATCCGCGGTTTAAGGGAACGCCGTTTCGGCCTCCCCGGGATGCGAAAATTGCATCCCAGGAGGGCCGGCAGGCATCTGCAGCCCGGGAGAAGAAAGGTTTATGAAAAGAGAGGTTTGAGGCAATGAAAAGACACAAAGTAACACTATGGAGAGGGAAAAGGTTACAATTAATGGATACTTTTATTGGGGGGATTAGTTACAGTGTTAGGAAGGGGGGAAGAGAAGTAATGAGAAGGCTTCTGAGTTGCAGCTGCTGCTGTGTCCATGTTCATGCAGGTTGGCCCAAGCGCGGCAATGGAGAACTGAGGAACTCCCTGCTGCAGGTCAGATCAGCTTGAAGGCAGGGAGTTCCGGGATCGGCCTCATCCGGACTCCTCAGGTGAAGCGTATGGATGGCCCTCCAGATATTGACCGCCCATCGGACCAAGAGCTGGACGGGGGAGAGGCGGAAGTCCTGGCCCACTGAAATGATCACCACCGTGTCTTGGTTGCCAGCCACGCTGTTGATGTCTCTTGTGATGTAGCTGTGGTTCTTCATTGTGTAGCCATACTTGCCAACGTAAGGGTGACTTCTAGACAAACCCATGGCCAGCAATTTCTGAAGCTTTTCTTTTGGGTAGATGTCTAGAAATCAAAGTGCTATTCGGGGAAACAGGAACAGAGACTGTTATAAGTGAGAAAGTATTAACACTCGCTCGTATATAGAGCCATTTGGGACAGAGGGAACCCTGTGGTGCAAAACTATTATCTTGTTTTCATGTAGCTCTGCTGCCACCCACCTGTTATATGACTCTCTGCAACTGAGACTCCATTCACATTTTTTCTGAACAAAGTTCAGCCCAGATTAAAGACTGAAAGACACTTATTTGGTGAACAGAAAGGATTCTGGGTGTCTTGCACAGATGTGCAGCATAATTCCTTTTAACCCATTTTGTTTGTTTTAGTAAAGAAAAGGAGGAGGATAAGGATAAGGATAAGGACCAGGAGTAGAAACAGGAGCAGGAGAAGGACCAGGAGTTGAAGCAGGAGAAGGAGAAGGAGAGGATGAAGGAGACGAAGAAGATATCAAGGAGGAGAAGGAGGAGAAGGAGAAGAAGGGGAAGGAGAAGGAGCAAGAGAAGGAGGAGAATCATAGAATCATAGATTCATAGAATCATAGAATCAAAGAGTTGGAAGAGACCTCATGGGCCATCCAGTCCAACCCCATTCTGCCAAGAAGCAGGAATATTGCATTCAAATCACCCCTGACAGATGGCCATCCCCTCTGTTTAAAAACTTCCAAAGATGAGCCTCCACCACACTCCGGAGCAGAGAGTTCCACTGCTGAACGGCTCTCACAGTCAGGAAGTTCTTCCTCATGTTCAGATGGAATCTCCTTTCTTGTAGTTTGAAGCCATTGTTTCGTGTCCTAGTCTCCAGGGAAGCAGAAAACAAGCTTGCTCCCTCCTCCTTGTGGCTTCCTCTCACATATTTATACATGGCTATCATATCTCCTCTCAGCCTTCTCTTCTTCAGGCTAAACATGCCCAGCTCCTTAAGCTGCTCCTCATAGGGCTTGTTCTCCAGACCCTTGATCATTTGAGTCGCCCTCCTCTGGACACAGTCCAGAAGCAGAAGGAGGAGCAGGAGGAGAAGCAGGAGAAGGAGCAACAGCAAGAGGAGGAGGAGGAGGAGGAGGAGGAGCAACAGCAGGAGAAGGAGCAGGAGAAGCAGGAGAAGAAGGATCAGGAGAAGGAGCAGGAGAAGGAGGAGGATCAGGAGCAGGAGAAAAAGCAGGAGAAGGAGCAGGAGAAGGAGGTGGAGCAGGAGAAGGAGCAGGAGAAGGAGCAAGAGCAGCAGGAGAAGGATCAGGAGAAGGAGCAGGAGGAGGAGGAGGAGCAGGAGAGGGGGAAGAAGTAGGAGCAGGAGCAGGAGCAGGAGCAGGAGCAGGAGCAGGAGCAAGAGGAGGAGGAGGAGGAGAAGGAGCAACAGCAGAAGAAGGAGCAGGAGCAGGAGAAGGATGGCCTTCCAACTATCATCGGCCGAGAGGTGCAGCCAAAGAATTTTGGTTGGCCTTCGGGATCCTTGGTGCACGCATGTCCTTGGAGGTGGACAGAGGGAGTGACACCCAGCTGAGGGACTAGGTTCACTAGGTGGCCATTCACTCATGAGTTAACAACAACAACAACAACAACAACAACAACTGTAGTCTTATATCCTGCGTCCATCTCCCCGAAAGGACTCGGGGTGGCTTATATGGGGACCAAGCCCAATATAAACAAAGGTTACAAAGTAACACAATTAAAAACAGTAAAATTTATTAAAACAGTAAAACCAATAAAAGCATAAACCAAACATCAAACAACCAGTAGCTGAGAAAATTGGGCATGTGCAGATTTGAGAAGAAAGGGGCAGGGCAAGGGCTTGTGCAAATGCAAACTGTAGGGCCGGGGCTGGGAATAAAGTGCTAGAGATCCAACCAAAAGATTAGAGATAGGCAGACTTAATCAGTAGCTAGACCATTATTCATTGGAACATCCACATTGGAACATCCACGTCTTCAAGTCTTTCTGGAAGACCAACAGCTCCGACCATCAGGAAGTACTTCCTAGTGTTTAAGTGGGATCTCTTTTCATTGTATCCCGGTCTCAAGAACAGCAGAAAACAAGGTTTCCCCTTCCTCAATGTGAACTCATTTTGGAATATTTAAATAGGGCTCTCGTGTCCCCTTTTGCTCAGCCTTTTTTTCTCCAGACTAAACATACACAGGGTTGTTGTAGGTTTTTCCGGGCTATATGGCCATGTTCTGGAGGCAATTTTTCTCCTGACGTTTCGCCTGCATCTATGGCAAGCATCCTCAGAGGTAGTGAGGTCTGTTGGAAGTAGGAAAAATGGGTTTATATATCTGTGGAATGACCAGGGTGAGACAAAGGACTTTTGTCTGCTGGGGCTAGGTGTGAATGTTTCAGCTGATCACCTTGATTAGCATTCAATGGCTTGGAAGTGCCTGGGGGAATCTTTTGTTGAGAGTGATTTTATGTGCCTGTTTGTTTCCCCTCTGTTGTTTTGCTGTTGTAATTTTTGAGTTTTTTAATACTGGTAGCCAGATTTTGTTCATTTTCATGGTTTCTTCCTTTCTGTTGAACTTGTCCATCAGCCAGAGCAGAGCACCTGATGAACCAACCTGGACACAGCATATTATTTGAGAACACAGAAGTGCTGGACCACTCTCACAACCACCATGTCAGACTACACAGAGAAGCCATTGAAATCCACAAGCATGTGGACAATTTCAACAGAAAGGAGGAAACCATGAAAATGAACAAAATCTGGCTACCAGTATTAAAACTCAAAATTACAACAGCAAAACAACAGAGAGTAAACAAACAGGCACATCAAATCACCTCTCAACAAAAGATCCCCCCAGGCACTTCTAAGCCATTGAATGCTAATCAAGGTGATCAGCTGAAACATTCACAGCTAGCCCCAGCAGACAAAAGTCCTTTGTCCCACCCTGGTCATTCCACAGATATATAAACCCTTTTTTCCTAGTTCCAACAGACCTCACTACCTCTGAGGATGCTTGCCATAGATGCAGGAGAAATGTCAGGAGAAAAATTGCCTCCAGAACATGGCCATATAGCCCGGAAAAACCTACAACAACCCAGTGATTCCAGCCATGAAAGCCTTCGACAATACATTAAACATGCACAGCACCCTAAGTTTTCCTCAGAGGGGTTCAAGGCTTCCAGACCTAGAATCCCTCTGAGGTCTTAACATACATAATTTAAAAACATATGAATCTCACTCCAGACCACAGAATCCGGAGGGTGAACTTTCTGAGTGTTGTACGCAACTGTCATGTCCCATGCGTCAATGAAACCCACATTGAGATCTTGGAAAAGTTCTTTTGTGACAAGGTTTTGGACGTAGCCATGGAAGTCGCTAAGCTTCTCCTGGTCGCCGTCCATCTCCCGGGTGTTCTCTCCCTTGATGAGGACCCTGGTGCCTGGGCTCCTCAGGAGTAAGCGCTGGATGGCGTGGTGGACATTGATGGCTCTTTGGATGAAGAGCTCCAGGGGGAAGGGGCGGAAGTGCTGGCCCAAGGAAATGACAAGCGCCGTGTCTCTGTCCCCAGCGATGGTGTCAATATCCCGAGCGATATAGGAGTGATCCTTGACGGAGTACTCATGGGTTCCAATGAAAGGGTGCCCGTGTTTTTTCCACTGGATCAGAATGTTCTTGGCAGTGTCGACAGCAATTAATTTCTGTGGCCTTCCACTATTATGGATATTAAGATAGACAAGGCCTAATGGAGAAGAAAACTGAATTAGGTTTTCACCATCTAATCATAGCAACCTCTCAGGGAACCTTATGGTTTCAGGAACGCTGGCTGAGAAACCTTGGATTGTACGAGGGGTATTTTTTAAGTAAGGTCCGTTTTGTTGTAGACACTAGTAGTTTGCGCGCATACCGCAACGAGCGCATGCGTCGTGTATCGGCATGCCTCGGGAACAACCGTGCTCAGTTTCCGCTCTGTAGCTCACCTGCACGGTTCTGTTCTGTGCTTTGAAAATGTTTAAGACTATCAACTCACCCTCCACATGTGAGGTTCGCTCAGTGATACGGTTTTGGTCAGCAAGGAACCTGCCTGCTGCAGAAATTCATCGACAGATTTGTGGAGTGTACGGTGAAAGCAAAATGCATAAGTTATGAGTGAAAGCAAAGTGCATAAGCGGGTACGACAATTCAAAGATGGCCATGACAACGTCCATGATGAGGACTGCTCCGGTCGCCCTTCTTTGTTTACAGACGATTCGGTGGCTTCAGTTGAAGCGAGGATTCGTGAGAACAGGTGCTTCACAATAACAGGTCTCTCAAACAAATTTCCTCATGTGTTGAGATCAGTGCTTTACAACATTGTTTCTGAACTCCTAAAGTTTAGGAAACTGTGCTCCCGTTGGGTCCTGAAACTCCTAACAGAGGACCACAAAAACCAAAGATTTGAGTGTGCGATCAAATCAAATCGTCTGTAATCAAACAAGGGCGACCGGAGCGGTCCTCATCATGGACGTTGTCACGGCCATCTTTGAATTGTCGTCCCGCACTTTGCTTTCACTCATAACAGTCTCACCGTACACTTCACAAATCTGTCGGTGAATTTCTGCAGCAAGCAGGTTCCTTGCTGACAAAAACCGTATCACTGAGGGAACCTCACATGCGGAGAGTGAGTTGATAGTCTTAAACATTTTGAAAGCACAGAACAGAACCGTACAGGTGAGCTACAGAGCGGAAACTGAGCACAGTTGTTCCTGAGGCATGCCGGTACACGACTCACGCGCTCGTTGCGGTATGCGCGCAAACTACTAGCGTCTACAACAAAGCGGACCTTACTTTAAAAATACCCTTTGTACTATAGTAAACAATGACCAAATTGAGAACCTACTGGTCAATCTTTTCTTGAGGTTCTCCATCCATTGGCGCACAGTTGAGTCTCCCATGAAATAGACCAGCTTGTCTTTCAAGCATGCCTGAATCTGCTCCAAAGTGTTGAAAAGGGACATGTTGCAAAAGAGAGGATACCACTGGTTTTGCCACAGGAAGCCACTGGGAAATTGGGGGCTCATCCCAAACTGACATTTCTCACTTGCCTTGGTCTGGTTTCCTGGAAAAAGGAAGCAAGGGTGAATAGGCTGAAAAGGGACTGCATGAGGTCATAAAGGACCCCACTGACAAAGAAGGTGTCTGTAGCCACCATCAGAATCCCAAAGCCCTCAGAAGCAAAGACTAGGACGTATACAACACCCCAGGAAAGAAAGAATGTCTATTGTTCATACCAATCCAGATATCATCCAACATCAGGAAATGCCACTCACCTCCACATTGTAGCACATGAATTTCCTCAAACATGTGAGGGATCTCAACTCCAACGTTGGACCTTCAAGAAAAAGGAGAATGGCTATGGGGTGAAAGAAAGGATCAGGAACCCAACAAGAGCACTTTCATTAAAACCCAACCCTTGGGATTGCATGAGCCTATTTGGGAAATGATGTTGACTTGAGTATATCTTGGTCAGCGCTGCCTCTGGAAAATCCTGCAAATCTCTTGGGAAGACATGCGGACAAATGTCAGTGTGCTGGAAGAAGCAAAGACCACCAGCATTGAAGCAATGGTCCTCCACCATCAACTCCACTGGACCGGCCACATTGTCCGGATGCCCGACCACCGTCTCCCAAAGCAGTTGCTCTACTCCGAACTCAAGAAAGGAAAATGGAATATTGGTGGACAGGAAAAGAGATTTAAAGATGGGCTCAAAGCCAACCTTAAAATCTCTGGCATAGACACTGAGAACTGGGAAGCCCTGGCCCTTGAGCGCTCAAGCTGGTGATCAGCTGTGACCAGCAGTGCTGCAGAATTTGAAGAGGCACGAATGGAGGGTGAAAGAGAGAAACGTGCCAAGAGGAAGGCGCATCAAGCCAACCCCAACCGAGACTGCCTTCCCCCTGGAAACCAATGCCCTCACTGCGGGAGAAGATGCGGATCAAGAATAGGGCTCCACAGTCACCTACGGACCCACAAGAATACTGTCTGAAGATCCCAGCGTGCACACCAAAAGTCACCTCTTCTCTTGACTTTCTCTTCAGCCATTGGGACCAAGAGAGAGAGAGAGAGAGAGAGGTGAGATGCCCACCTTTCCTGAAGGTAGGCGCAAAAACAAAGGAGGGAGCGGAGGTGGGAGATACCTCCAGCCGGAGAGGGTCTCTCTCTCTCTCTCTCTCTCTTGGTCCCAATGGCTGAAGAGAAAGTCAGGAGAAGAGGTGACTTTTGGTGCGCACGCTGGGGTCTTCAGACACGCCTCCGGACCCGAAGCGGGCCAGACACGGCGGCTCCGCCCCTTGGCCCACCCGTGGATTGGGGAGAGGAGTGGAGGTGGGTGGAGTGCCGGGGGATCGGGAAAGGGAGCCGGTCATGGGGAAGGGATTGAACGCAGAGAACGAATGAGCACCGGTTCTGCTTGCGTACCCGGTGGCCGGGTGGAGCGGGAACGAGAGGGGCTAGGCGAGGCTCAAGGGCCCGGCCCCTTTGGGAAGAGGATCGCCGGCAGCGAGGCAAGAAAGCCGAGGCTCCCCCCAGACTGCTAGGGCTGTTGTGAGCTGAGGGGGTGCTCCTCAAGTGGCGGTCGAGGGGCATTTACAGAGGAGCCTCTACAAAAAAAAGTGTTCTGCGACCACTTACTTTGCGTAATGGAAGAGCCGCCCCTGGCCACAGCAATGCATGGCGGGTACAGCTAGTATTAAAATAAAATATTGACTGAATTGATTACTAAAAATCAACAAGTTGATTATTAAAAAGTAAATACCTCTCCAAAAGACTCCGTTCCAAGTCTGTGAGATAGGAGATGGGTTTATCGTAGGATTTCAGTTGCACTAAAGCTGCACATGGGACATGCTTTGGTTTGAGGCAGAAGAAGGCTTCTTGGTCATGCTCATCTAGATACTCGCACAGTTCTGCTTTTCTGGTCATGTTAAATCCACATTCAGCGGTGACTTCAGATGTTCCATTCAAAAATTTGCCTGTGAAACCAATTTTGTCGTAGCCTTTCTTCCTCGCTGCCCAGAGGGCGGAAACGCCTTCACTGGGGTGGATGAGCAAGAGGGAGACTCTGGCTTCCCCCTCCCAAAATAAGGTGAAATTGACCAGGAATGTCCCGTTCCCAAAGTCTTTGATGTTCCCAGACGCTCCGGCCTTGAGGCTCGAGGAATAGATCCTTGCTCTCAAGAAGTCTCCTCCATACTTCTTCCTATTTCCCAAGCGATCGTACAAATCCAGCTGCACCACCAAGTCTTCTCCAACGCAGTAAGAGTCCTTTGGGTTCAGGACGGTTGTTCTGCTGTTCTTAGCACTGGTGGTCTTATTAATATCACTAAAAGTCACATGGGGCATCAACTGGTCCAGCTTTGCCAGGATTTCTTCTCTTTCTGTCTTCTTTTTTATCCACTCCATTCTGATCTGGTTCAAGAGTCCATCTTCCAGGGGAAAATATCCACTGCTGCCATCTTTGATTAAAAGGGTTTGAAAGAGATTATTTTAAAGAGAAAAAAACCCCCAACAACATGCAATCTAATGCAATTTGTTACCTGAAATACATACCTGAAACAGAGACTGGTTTGGTCTTGAAGCTTTGGGAGCACTTATGTATATCTACAGCTTGCTGCTCAGTTGCTGCTTGACTTGTGGTCCTTCCCATCTGGGATGCAGAGTGACGACATAATGACAAGGAAAGAGCATAACTCAATGGGAGGACTTATTGCCTTTCCCTGCATTGTCCCAGGTTCCAACCCTTGGCTGGTCATTTGTGTACACAGATGACCAGCCACTGCCAGAAGGGACAGAGAGTTTCATCTATGCTGATGATCGTGCCATTACTGCTCAAGCAGGGAGCTTTGAGATGGTTGAACAGAAGCTCTCTGAATCTCTAGGTGCTCTTACTGCCTATTACAGGGAAAACCAGCTGATCCCTAATCCATCTAAAACACAGACATGTGCCTTTCACCTTAAGAACAGACAAGCATCCCGAGCTCTGAGGATTATTACCTGGGAAGGAATCCCACTGGAGCATTGCAGCGCACCCAAATACCTGGGAGTCACTCTGGACCGTGCTCTGACCTACAAGAAGCACTGCCTGAACATCAAGCAAAAAGTGGGTGCTAGAAACAATATCATACGAAAGCTGACTGGCACAACCTGGGGATCACAACCAGACAGTGAAGACATCTGCCCTTGCGCTATGCTACTCTGCTGCTGAGTACGCATACCCAGTGTGGAACATATCTCACCACGCTAAAACAGTGGATGTGGCTCTTAATGAGACATGCCGCATTATCACGGGGTGTCTGCGCCCCACCACTGGAGAAATTACACTGCTTAGCCGGTATTGCACCACCTGACATCCGCCGGGAAGTAGCAGCCAATAGTGAAAGGACCAAGGCAGAGACATCTCCAGCTCATCCCCTGTTTGGGTATCAGCCAGCACGTCAACTTAAATCAAGAAATAGTTTTCTTAGATCTACAGAGACACTCGCTGGAACACCTCAGCAAGCGAGAGTTCAAAAGTGGCAGGCTCAAACCCAGCACCTCAATCCGTTGGTGATACCAGATGAGAGACTCCCCCCTGGGCACACAGAAGACTGGGCGACTTGGAAGGCGCTGAACAGACTGCGCTCTGGCACCACAAGATGCAGAGCCAACCTCAAGAAATGGGGCCACAAAGTGGAATCCACGACATGCGAGTGTGGAGAGGAGCAAACCACTGACCACCTGCTGCAATGCAACCTGAGCCCTGCCACATGCACAATGGAGAACCTTATAATAACACCAGAGGCACTCCAAGTGGACAGATACTGGTCAAAGGACATCTCATCAACTACCAAATTTGCAAAATTTGTGTTTTTTAATCTGTTTGTTTGTTTTGTCCTGTTAGAAATGTAATACAATGGTATGGTTGCTGATGACACGATAAATAAATACCCTTGGCTCTCTGTTTTATTCAACATTAATAGGAAATAAAATCCAGGGAAGACCAAAAGCTGAATTCCTAGCAGAACTTGGAAGAGCTATATTTTGAATTGTAACTTCCAGGATCCCCAAACACAAGTCATTGTTGCTAGAGGATGCTGGGAGATGGGACCTGGTGTGGTATGGAGGAACTTCATACCACACAGTTCTGTTGTCATTGACCGATTACTACCTGGTCAGGAAGTCCTCTAGGACTTCAAATCTCTGCAGGGGTGGGAGACCGATTAAGATGTTTTACCCCAAGAGGCTTATGGATCCGGATGGATTCCTGATGGCTCTTGGGGATTTTCCTGTCACCTTGGCATGAGTTCTGGCTGACTTCTGGAATGGGGAAATGTCTAGGGTGGTGGACGCAAAGTCTCCTGAGCATCCCTTCTTATGGAGTGGAGCCAAACTGGCCCCTGGTTTTCCAAGGTGTTGGCAGTGATGAAGCAATTGGGATGGGACTGGAGGAATGTACCCAGAAGATGGTGCTGGGAAATTCCTCTTCAAACCCCTGACCATGGTCCTGTGGGATTCCTCAGGGCTCTGTCTTGTCCCTCATCATGCTGTTCAACATATACTTGCTGAACTGAACACTATTTGTGTCTTAATATTTGCACTAAAATGTGCGATGCAAAGCCAGAAAGTTATTTTTGTTCCTTACAATATGTGCTGTCTGAGAGAGGTCAGTTGGAGTTTTGGAGTTCAGTGCCACCTATATGTGGATGACACCCAACTCTACTATTCCTTCTCACCTAAAGCCATGATGTTGCTGTTTTCAACAGGGCATGGATTCCTACCTTGTAGCTGTTTCTGTATGAAATGTAGATGATGCCCATGGCTGCACCAAGAACAAAGACTATGAAAAGATGCTTCCAATTGGACATGGTAGGCATCAAAGCACCCAAAGCATCTCTCTGAAAACAAAACAAAACAGAGAATCCAAAAGCATTCAGAATTTCCCTGCCAGTGGTTTTAATTGCAGTGGTTTTAACATCCAAGGTTGGGTGTTTTGGTATTTGTAATCCAAAGACAACCTTCCCAAAGCTTAGGACATGAAATGGGGTTGAAAGAAGCCAAACCATATATCAGAACATTTGCTTGTGCTCTGAAGTGGTGATGCAAGTGCAAGCTAAGAAGGGAACGTTTCCCTCGGTGATCTTCCCAAAAGGAAATAATTACCACCTTCTTTTGGATCCATGTGTTGGGTCTGTTATTGATGGACATTCCTCGAATTTGGCCACTGCTTTCTGCGGTCATAAGATGTTCTCCAAGGAAGCTGCAATTCCAAAAATATGGGAATCACCAACCTTCATAATAATAATAATAATAATAATAATAATAATCCTTTATTTATACCCCACTACCATCTCCCGAAGGACTCGGTGCGGCTTACAAGAGGCCAAGCCCAAATACATTAGTAAAAACAGCAACAATAGCAATACAGACAATACATAAACTCATAAGCAAAGCAATAAACAGTAACAATAACACCACGACACATTAAAAACCTATGGCAGGGCCAAATATAATAATAATTATTTTTTAAAAATGCTGGGCATGACAAGGTGGCATATAACTAGGGTAGGTATTTGGAGAGAGATGGAGCGAGCAGACAATCCTAGATCATTAGTAAAGTGCAATTAGGGACATGTTGCTTAGGGTTTCCTTATTCTGGGAAGGCACACTGGAACAACCATGTTTTCAGGCTCCTCTTAAAGACTGCCAGAGTTGGGGCATGCCTAATGTCCTTGGGGAGCGAGTTCCAGAGTCGAGGGGCCACCACCAAGAAGGCCCTGTCCCTCGTCCCCACCAATCGCACTTGCGATGGAGGTGGGAGTGTGAGCAGGGCCTCTCCAGATGATCGAAGAGATCGTGTGGGTTCGTACACAGAGATGCGGTCACGCAGGTAGGCGGGTCCCAAACCTTTAGGGCTTTGTAGGTAAGCACCTACACCTTGAATAGAGACCGGAAAATGAACGGCAGCCAATGGAGCTCCTTAAACAGGAGGGTTGACCTCTCCCTGTAAGGAGCACCAGTTAACAACCTGGCCACCGCCCGTTGGACCAGTTGAAATTTCCGGGCCGTTTTCAAGGGTAGCCCCATGTAGAGTGCATTACAGTAATCCAATCTGGAGATGACTAAAGCATGGACCACCCTGGCCAGATCCGCCTTCATGGGGTACGGTCGCAGTTGGCGCACAAGTCTTAATTGTGCAAAGGCCCTCCCAGCCACCGCCGACGCCTGAGCTTCAAGTGTAAGTGATGAGTCCAGGAGGACACCCAGACTGCGGACCTGTGACTTCATGGGGAGTGTAACCCCGTCCAACACAGGTTGCCACTCTATACCCCAATCCGGTTTACGATCAACCAGGAGGACCTCTGTCTTGTCGGGATTAATCTTCAGCTTGTTCGACCTCATCCAGATAGCCACAGAGGCCAGGCACTCATCCAGCACCCGAGGGGCTTCCTTGGAGTTAGGTGGAAAGGAGTAGTAGAGTTCATGGTCATTTGTGCCCTCTCTCCATTTCCTGACCTCGGTATGGGGCACATGAAACTTCAGATCTACCAACCAATCCATCAATCAATTGGCTTGATTACCTGCAAATATTTTGATCCTCCAGGTCTTCTGCTTCCATCTACAACTGTCCTTTTGAACCCTTCTTTTCCCCACTGCTTTCACAGATTATTGAGTACAGATTCTTTGCTCTTGGAAGATGCCCTGTGTTCTTCTCTAACCAGGAAGCCAAGCGATTCTGTAGATAAGGCTCAGCTCTGTCTCAGTAAAAATAAGTATCACCCATCCAATCATCATGCAGAAAAAACAGAGCGAAGAAAAGATAGTTTTGGTTTTGCAGGGGTCACGTGGATTGGAGAAATGCTGGAAAGTCCAAAAAAACCCCCCCAAAAAACCCCAGTCCAGAAAAATGCTAGATGTTCCCTAAATGTAGTGTCAAGTCTTTGGGACATAAAAGCAGCCATGGCTTTCAGAGCCTTCACTCACTTTTCCAAATGAGGACGAGGGATAGAGAGACTCTCTTTTCCTGGAACCCAGATCGGATAAGTAGATTCACAGCAATCTTTAGCCACTAGGCATTCAAATCAAATCAAATCATTTATTTCGGTCATTGACCAGCACAGGAAATAGTCACATTTTCATACAAACTTGGTATGTTTGGTACATTAAAAATATAAATATAACTACTGAAGCTGGGGTGAAAATTGCTGGAAGAAACATTAACAACCTCGGATATGCAGATGACACCACTCTGATGGCCGAAAGCGAGGAGGAGCTGAGGAGCCTTCTAATCAAGGCAAAAGAAGAAAGCGCAAAAGCCGGGTTGCAGCTAAACGTCAAAAAAACCAAGATTATGGCAACAAGAATGATTGACAACTGGGAAATAGAGGGAGAAAATGGAGGCCGTGACAGACTTTGTATTTCTAGGTGCAAAGATGACTGCAGATGCAGACTGTGGCCAGGAAATCAGAAGACGCTTCCTTCTTGGGAGGAGAGCAATGTCCAGTCTCGATAAAATAGTAAAGAGTAGAGACATCACACTGGCAACAAAGATCCATTGCCTAGTCAAAGCCATGGTATTCCCTGTAGTCACCTACGGATGTGAGAGCTGGACCTTAGGGAAGGCTGAGCGAAGGAAGATCGATGCTTTTGAGCTGTGGTGTTGGAGGAAAGTTCTGAGAGTGCCTTGGACTGCGAGAAGATCCAACCAGTCCATCCTGCAGGAAATAAAGCCCGACTGCTCACTGGAGGGAAGGAGACTAGAGACAAAGTTGAAGTACTTTGGCCACATCATGAGGAGACAGCAAAGCCTAGAGAAGACAATTATGCTGGGGAAAGTGGAAGGAAAAGGAAGAGGGGCCGACCAAGGGCAAGATGGATGGATGGTTTCCTTGAAGTGACTGGATTGACCTTAAAGGAGCTGGGGGTGATGACGAACAACAGGGAGCTCTGGCTTGGACTGGTCCATGAAGTCACGAAGAGTCGGAACGACTGAACGAATGAACAACAACAAAGTCGCAGGGTGGCATTAGAAACGCATTGAGGGACCTGCAAGGCCCATCTCAGAAACTTGGACTGAACCAGCTCTAATGGGGCAAAACTGGGGAAGGGGCCCAGCTGAGCACCATACAAGAGTTGGGCTAATGACTTGGCTTCAAACAGCTTGAGCACAGCTGGGGTGAAGTGGCCCCCTCTTGACTTAAGATATTTAAGAATGGCCATTGAGCTCCCCTGCACAGTGTTGGATACTTGATCCCCATGAGCTCTTCTGCTACCATTAGATTGGAGAACTACACCTAGATATTTGAAGGATGTAACTTGTTCAATTTTATGACCATCTATGCTCCAAGAGTAAGTCCTGGGCCTATTAGCAAAAGCCATGATTTTGGTTTTATTGTAATTAAGTTGGAGCTGATCTGCATTCTTTCGGTTTGCATTTCAGGCAAGCAGGTGCATCTCTTTCCCAGAACAAGGCATTCAGCTCTCACTGTTGCCGCAGTTTGACTTCAAGGCATTACTGCTCTATGGTGATCCCAAGGGCAACCTTCTTGAGAAGATTGGTTCAGAGTGGGCTTGCCTTTGCATCCCTCTGAGGCTGAGAGTGTGTGACTTGTCTAAAGGTACCCAGAGTGGGTTTCCCAGGCCAAGCGGGGATTCAAACCCTGGCCTCTAGCATTATAGTCTCATGCTCCAACCACCGCATCACATTGGCTCTCAAAACATGCCTTTCCTGCATTGTGTAATAGGTCTGAGGGTGGGGTGCCTCCAAGTTAAAACACTAAAACAAGAACAGCCACTGAAATCTATATAAATAAAAATGTAATGTTCGTTTGTGGGATTAACAGAACTCAAAAACCACTGGGGGAATTTTCACCAAATTTGGACACAAGACACCTAACAACCCAATGCATGTCTTTCACTCAAAAAAAATGATTTTGTCATTTGGGAGTTGTAGTTGCTGGGATTTATAGTTCACCTACAATCAAAGAGCATTCTGAACCCCACCAACAATGGAATTGAACCAAACTTGGCACACAGTTCTCCCATGACCAACAGAAAATACTGGAAGGGTTTGGTGGGCAGTGTCCTTTGGTTTTGGAGTTGTAGTTCACCTGCATCCAGAGATCACTGTGGACTCAAACAATGATGGATCTGGACCAAACTCTACAAGAATACTCAATATGCCCAAATGTGAACACTGGGTGTTTGGGGAAAATAGAATCTTGACATTTGGGAGTTGTAGTTGCTGGGATTTATAGTTCACCTACAATCACAGAGCATTCTGAACCCCACCAACGATAGAATTGGGCCAAACCTCCCACACAGAACCCGCATGTGGGCCACAGCAACACGTGGCGGGAGACGGCTAGTAAGACTAATAATCCCTAAAATATGTACAGACAAGGTTAACTGTGGGCCTAATATCAGTAGTAAAAAAAAAGGTCTCAATACAGAGCCACATCTTTCCCTTGGCATCTCCAGTGGTGGCACCAAGTGGGCTTCATTGGGGAGCCATGGCTGAGAAAGCACCCCACTATTTCTCTCTGCAAAGGAGTCTCAAAATGGCTAGGAGAAACCCTCTTCTACCTTCTCCCATTTGCTGCTTTCGCCATCCCCAGCTGCTCCAAATAAAAGTTTCATCCAAGGTGTCAGTTGTTGCGGTTTATTAGTCCATACCAGTGGTTCTCAACCTTCCTAATGCCGCGACCCCTTAGTACAGGTCCTCATGTGGTGGTGACCCCCAACCATAACATTATTTTCATTGCTACTTCATAATTGTAATTTTGCTACTGTTATGAATTGTAATGTAAATATCTGATATGCAGGATGTATTTTCAGTCACTGGACCAAATTTGGCACAAATACTCGATACGCCCAAAATTTGAATACTGGTGGGGTTGGGGGTGATTGATTTTGTCATTTGGTAATGCTGGAGTTGCTGGGATTTATAGTTCACCTTAAATCAAAGAGCCTTCTGAACTCCATCAATGATGGAATTGAATCAAACATGGCACACAGAATTCCCATGACCAAGAGAAAATACTGGGAAGGTCTGGTGGACATTGACCTTGAGTTTTTGGAGTTGTAGTTCACCTATATCCAGACTGTGGACTCAAACAATAATGGATCTGGATCAAACTTGGCACAAATACTCAATATGCCCAAATGTGAACACTGGTAGAGTTTGGAGAAAATAGACCTTGCCATTTGGGAGTTGTAGTTGTTGGGATTTATAGTTCACCCACAATGAAATAGCATTCTGAACCCCACCAATGATAGAATTGGACCAAACTTTCCACACAGAACCCCCATGACCAACAGAAAATACTATGTTTTCTGATGGTCTTTGGCGACCCCTCTGACACCCCCTCACGACCCCCATAGGGGTCGCGACCCCCAGGTTGAGAAACACTACGGAAGCTACCCAGCAGTCTTCCCAGCTCCAGCCCTTAAGTTAAATCACACAGAGTAGAAGGGAAAAAATAACTTTTACTCTTGAGTAGTCAAATATGCAGCTTTACAAAAAAAAATACCAGCCTTGGAAATATACTTAGTCAATTTCAGCAAAATGACTTACAAAATCCAATGCATTAAATTCATGCATTATCTGCTTCTTCCTTGGTAAATAGTCAGCAATTCTTGTCGTGTAGTCCCATCCGGTCTCTGATCATCTGATCATACCCCTGTCTCTCTCACACAGCATCTCACTCACTGAACACAACAAGAAAGATTTCACCTGATATACACTAATCAGGGAGTGGCTCACACCTAATTGCTTCAGTGCCCAGGTGTTCTTCCTCAACACACACCCACATATGTGAGAGGCAGCCACAGGGAGGAGGAGGAGGGAGCAAGCTTCCTTTCTGCTTCCTTGGAGACTAGGACGCAATGGAACAATGGCTTCAAACTACAAGAGAGGAGATTCCATCTGAACATGAGGAAGAACTTCCTGACTGTGAGAGCCGTTCAGCAGTGGAACTCTCTGCTCCGGAGTGTGGTGGAGGCTCCTTCTTTGGAAGCTTTTAAACAGAGGCTGGATGGCCATCTGTCAGGGGTGATTTGAACGCAATATTCCTGCTTCTTGGCAGAATGGGGTTGGACTGGATGGCCCAGGAGGTCTCTTCCAACTCTTTGATTCTAGGATTCTAGGATTCTATGGTCAGTGGATGATGGGTTTATATATCATCCTAGAAGGGTCAGTGTTTCTCAACCACAAGCAGGGTTCAGAGGGGTCACCAAAGATCATCAGAAAACATATATTTGGTCTTAGGAACCTCTTTGGTAGAGAAGGCTGATGATCTCTCCACCGATCCTTCTCTTCCTTTTTGGAAACAAAGCCTTCCTCCTGCTGTGATTGGCCAGCCTCTCAGCTAAGGGGAGGGCTGTTTCTGAGACTCCAAGCAGGGAGGGGAGAGCAGGCGTGCTCAGCATATGGTAGCGTGGTGCATATGTGCAGGCAAGGGAGAGCGTGCAAGGTTGGAGGGAGGCTCGTGCCAGCGAGTATCTGCAAGGCATGGGAGTTCTGTTTGGGAAGTTTGGCCCAATTCTATCATTGGTGAGGTTCAGATTCTCTTTGATTGTAGGTGAACTGTAAATCCTAGCAACTACAACTCCCAAATGTCTATTTTCCCCAAACCCCACCAGTGTTCACATTTGGGCATATTGAGTATTCATGCCAAGTTTGCTCCAGATCCATCATTTTTTGGGTCCACAGTGCTCTCTGGATGTGGGTGAACTACAACTCCAAAACTCAAGGTCAATGCCCACCAAACCCTTCCAGTATTTTCTGTTAGACTTGGGAGTTCTGTGTGCCAAGCTTGGTTCAATTCCATCATCGGTGGGTTTCAGAATGCTCTTTGATTGTAGGTGAACTGTAAATCCCAGCAACTACAACTCCCAAATGTCTATTTTCCCCAAACCCCACCAGTGTTCACATTTGGGCATATTGAGTATCTGAGCCATGTTCGGTTCAGAACCATCATTATTTGAGTCTACAGTGCCCTTTGGATGTAGCTGAACTACAACTCCAAAACTCAAGGTCAGTGCCCACCAAACCCTTCCAGTATTTTCTGTTAGACTTGGGAGTTCTGTGTGCCAAGTTTGGTGCAATTCCATCATTGGTGGGGTTCAGAATGCTCTTTGATTGTAGGTGAACTAAAAATCCCAGCAACTACAACTCCCAAATGTCAAAGTCTATTTTCCCCAAACCTCACCAGTGTTCACATTTGGGCATATTGAGTATTCATGCCAAGTTTGCTCCAGATCCATCATTATTTGAGTCCACAGTGCTCTCTGGATGTAGCTGAACTACAACTGCAAAACTCAAGGTCAGTGCCAAACCCTTCCAATATTTTTTGTTGGACTTGGGAGTTCTGTGTGCCAAGTTTGGTGCAATTCCATCGTTGGTGGGGTTCAGAATGCTCTTTGATTGTAGGTGAACTATAAATCCCAGCCACTACATCTCCCAAATGGCAAAATCAATCCCACCCAACTACACCAGTATTCAAATGTGGGCGTATTGGGTATTTGTGCCAAATTTGGTCCAATGAATGAAAATACATTCTGCAGATCAGATATTTACATTACGATTCAATTCCATTGCTGGTGGAGTTCAGAATGCTCTTTGATTGTAGGTGAACTATAAATCCCAGCAACTACAACTCTCAAATGGCAAAATCAATCCCACCCAACTCCACCAGTATTCAAAGGTGGGCGTATTGGGTACTTGTGCCAAATTTGGTCCAGGGAATGAAAATACATTCTGCAGATCAGATATTTACATTACGATTCATAACAGTAGTAAAATTATAGTTATGACGTAGCAACGAAAATAATTTTATGTTTGGGGGTCATCACAACATGAGGAACTCTATTAAGGGGTCGCGGCATTAGGAAGGTTGAGAAACACTGCTCTCGGTCATCACTTGGAGAGTCCAGAAATTTCTCTTAGTCTCCAAAATACTCAATAGAGGTCTCAGTCTCACAACTAGAACAAATGGGACAGTTTTCGGACTTGTTTGCTCAGGTCAGGATTGTAGGCTTGTGATTTTTGGAAATGTCCTGCAAGAAGGGTTTGAAATCCCTTGCATTAAGTCATGGGAACAGCCTTGCAGGATCGGAAGGCAACGTTTTTACACAAAGAACACACACATACAGATGACAAATATGTCTCTCTCCCCTCTCTGACTCCAAATGTGTTTGCTCTGAAAAGAATTGAACTGGAACAAAACTTTTTCGGTAGTTTCATGTCACGGAAGGGAGGAGCTCAACCACAGAGAAGCCCTTCTGACTCTGAGAGATAAGTGAATGTGCGTACAAAGGGAAACCCGTGGACTATTTTCAGCTCCAGCCTCTGAGTTCTGACTTTGGCATTTGAATAACTTTTGGAAGAAAGCGAATGTAGATAAAACAGTCCTTTTTTGAACTGCAGTTTCCAGAGTCCTCCAGCCTTCTGGGAATTCTTGTCCAAAAATAGCATGTTTACAAACCAAATTGATGGACATGAGCTATGAAATTGTGGAGCAAAGTTATGCTGATATTTTTCATAGCTGGAAGTGACTCCCAGGACCATCTGTGAAGGGAAACACAACCGAAGCCCTCTCGACAGATGCCCATCTACCCCCTGTTTTAAATCTCCTAGAGATGGAACACACTGTTAAACTGCTCTTACCACCAGGAACTTCTTGCTAATGCATACGAGAAACTTGGCCTCTCATTGAATATCGAGAAAACCAAAGTGCTGTTCCAGCAGTCACCAGCCAGTCCCTCTGCAATGCCAGAATTACAGCTTAATGGTGTAACATTAGAAAATGTTGACCATTTCCGCTCCCTTGGCAGCCACCTCTCCACAAAAGTCAACATTGACACTGAAATACAACACCGCCTGAGCTCTGCGAGTGCAGCATTTTTCCAAATGAAGCAGAGAGTGTTTGAGGACTGGGACATCCGTAGGGATACCAAGGTGCTTGTTTATAAACTATTGTCCTCCCAACCCTGCTATATGCCTGCGAGACGTGGACTGTCTACAGATGTCACATGCACAGAGGTGGCCCTAGGTAATTTTCAACGGTAAGCAAACAGTATTTTGGTGCCCCTCCAGCCAATCACTGATATATATTTTCTGTTTGTCGTGGGAGTTCTGTGTGCCATATTTGGTTCAATTCCATCATTGGTGGAGTTCAGAATGCTCTTTGATTGTAGGTGAACTATACATCCCAGTAACTACAACTCGCATATGTCAAGGTCTATTTTCCCCCAAGAGCGCCTCAAGAGTCCCCCTGAGCAAAATCAACTATACTGCAAATGCTTACTTTGCGTAATGGGTTGAGCCGCCCATACATGCAACTCCTGGAACGATTCCATCAGCGCTGCCTCCAGGAAAATCCTGCAAATCTCTTGGGAAGACAGGCGGACAAATGTCAGCGTGCTGGAAGAAGCAAAGACCACCAGCTTTGAAGCGATTGTCCTCTGCCATCAACTCTGCTGGACTGGCCACATTGTTCGGATGCCCAACCACCGTCTCCCAAAGCAGTTGCTCTACTCTGAACTCAAGAATGGAAAACGGAATGTTGGAGGACAGGAAGAGATTTAAAGATGGGCTTAAAGTTGGGTTCAAAGCCAACATTAAAATCTCTGGCATAGGCACTGAGAACTGGGAAGCCCTGGCCCTTGAGCGCTCCAGCTGGAGGTCAGCTGTGACCAGCAGTGCTGTGGAATTTGAAGAGGCACAAATAGAGGGCGAAAGAGAGAAACGTGACAAGAGGAAGAAGGTGTGCAAGCCAACCCAGACTGGGACCACCTTCTACCTGGAAACCGATGCCCTCACTGCGGGAGACGATGCAGATCAAGAATAGGGCTCCACAGTCACCTAGGGACCCACCTCCAGTACACCGATCTTCGAAGACAATCCTACCCGGATTACAAGGGATCGCCTAAGTAAGTAAGTAAGTACGTAAGTAATTCCTTTTCCTATAGTTTGACTCAATTGCCCTGTGGTGTCCTGGCCAGAAAGCAAGCTGGCTTCCTCCTTAGTATGGCATTTTTTTCAAATGACTTTCACATCCTCTCTGAACTTTCTCTTCTCCAAATTAAACATCCCAAGCTTTCTAAGTCACTCCTCCTAGGGCTTGACTTCCGGACCTTTGACCATTTTGGTCATCCTTCTCTGGAGATGTTGCAGCTTGCCAACATATCCTATTTGGCAGAATTAGACAATGGGTTCAGAGGCCCATTGTGGCCCCAAACATCACCTCTTGCCCAACTCTGGGTTAAAGCATGGAAACCACCCTATAAGTCATAGCACTGCAGGAAGTTAAAATGGCATTGGTGTAGCTGGAGGTTTAATTAGATGAACGACACAGCAGAAGATCTATCTATCTATCTATCTATCTATCTATCTATCTATCTATCTATCTGTATCTATCTATCTATCTATCTATCTATCTATCTATCTATCTATCTATCTATCTATCTTCTGCTGTGTCATTCATCTAAATAAACCTCCAGCTGCACCAATGCCATATATGTTGTTGTTCATTCGTTCAGTCGTCTCCGACTCTTCGTGACCTCATGGACCAGCCCACGCCAGAGCTCCCTGTTGGCCGTCACCACCCCCAGCTCCTTCAAGGTCAGTCCAGTCACTTCAAGGATGCCATCCATCCATCTTGCCCTTGGTCGGCCCCTCTTCCTTTTACCTTCCACTTTCCCCAGCATCATTGTCTTCTCTAGGCTTTGCTGTCTCCTCATGATGTGGCCAAAGGACTTCAACGTTGTCTCTAGTATCCTTCCCTCCAATGAGCAGTTGGGCTTTATTTCCTGGAGGATGGACTGGTTGGATCTTCTCGCAGCCCAAGGCACTCTCAGAACTTTCCTCCAACACCACAGCTCAAAAACATCTCTCTTCCTTCGCTCAGCCTTCCCTAAAGTCCAGCTCTCACATCCGTAGGTTACTACAGGGAATACCATGGCTTTGACTATGCGGATCTTTGTTGCCAGTGTGATGTCTTTACTCTTTACTATTTTATCGAGATTGGACATTGCTCTCCTCCCAAGAAGGAAGCGTCTAATGCCATATATATATCTTCCTAAATTGCAACACATTTGAGTGAGGAGATCAACCACACTTCCTTTCTGAAAAAGCCCCACAGAAGCGGCCGGGAAAGTCCGTTCTCCTCTTTGCCTTTTATTTATTTATTTATTTATTTATTTATTTACTGCATTTATTGACCGCCGCTCTCAGCCCTAGGGCGACTCGCGGCGGTGCACAACATATAAAAACAGTTTACAAAAGGGCAAAACAGGAAATCAATACAACAATAATACACTATAATCTAGTTACACTAAATAATCCGCTCCGTCACATCATAGAATCATAACCAATATCGTAATCCGTATTCCGTTCCAGTTGTCAATTACCAGTTGCCGTAGCGCTCAGTTGAATGCCTTCTCAAATAGCCAGGTCTTCAGGCTCTTACGGAAGGACAGAAGGGAGGGCGCCTGTCTGATGTCAGCAGGGAGGTCGTTCCACAGCCGGGGGGCCACCACCGAGAAGGCCCTTTCTCTCGTCCCCGCCAGACGTGCCTGTGAAGCAGGCGGGATCGAGAGAAGGGCCTCCCCAGACGATCTCAAGGTCCCCGTGGGCTCATAGGCCAAGATGCGGTCCGAAAGGTATTTTGGGCCGGAACCGTTTTGAGATCTTTAACCAAAAATGAACCAAATCCCATGGAGTTATCCCAAATCCAACCAAAGCAGAATAGATTGAGATTATGATTCGTCTTGATCTCATGGATGAAGCCTAGAAGCCTAGAATGGATTTGTCAAAAAAACAAGTCATGCCAGACTCATCTGATCTCTTTTTTCAATAGAGTTACAAACTGGGTATGAAGTCAATGGGAACCTTTGGAGGGTCGACTCCAAGGGGGTAGATGCGGGGAATGCCATGGATGGAGCATACCTGGATTTCAGGAAGGCCTTCGACAAGGTCCCCCGTGACCTTCTGGCAAGGAAACTAGTCCAATGTGGGCGAGGCAAAACTACGGTGAGGTGGATCTGGAATTGGTTAAATGGACGAACCCAGAGGGTGATTCTCCCCAAGGCTTCCTCTTCATCCTGGAAAGAAGTGACGAGCGGAGTGCCATCAGTAGGGTTCCGTCCTGGGCCTGGGCCTGTTCAGGATCTTTATTAATGACTTAGATGAAGGGCTAGAAGGCAGGATCATCCAGTTTGCAGACAGGACCAAATTGGGAGGGATAGCCAAGACTACAGAGGACAGGAGCAGAATGCAAAACGATCTTGACAGATTAGAGAGATGATGGGCTAAAATTAACAAAATGAAGTTCAACAGTGACAAATGCAAGATACTCCACTTTGGCAGAAAAAACGAAATGCAAAGATACAGAATGGGGGACAAGGCCTGGCTCGAGAGCAGGACGTGTGAAAAAGATCTTGGAGTCCTCGTGGAGAGGAAGGTAAACATGAGCCAGGAATGTGATGTGGCGGCAGAAAAAGCCAATGGGATTTTGGCCTGCATCAATAGGAGCCTAGTGTCTAGATCCGGGGAAGTCATGCTCCCCATGCTCTATTCTGCTTTGGTTAGACCACTTTACCTGGAATATTGTGTCCAATTCTGGGCACCACAATTCAAGAGAGATATTGACAAGCTGGAATGTGTCCAGAGGAGGGCAACTAAAATGATCGAGGGTCTGTAGAACAAGCCCTGTGAGGAGTGGCTTAAGGAGCTGGACATGTTTAGCCTGAAGAAGAGAAGGCTGAGAGGAGACATGATAGCCATATATAAATATGTGAGAGGAAGCCACAGGGAGGAGGAGGGAGCAAGCTTGTTTTCTGCTGCCCTGGAGACTAGGACGCAATGGAGCAATGGCTTCAAAGTACAAGAGAGGAGATTCCATCTGAACATGAGGAAGAACTTCCTGACTGTGACAGCCGTTCAGCAGTGGAACTCTCTGCCCCGGAGTGTGGTGGAGGCTCCTTCTTTAGAAGCTTTTAAACAGAGGCTGTATGGCCACCTGTCAGGGGTGATTTGAATGCAATATTCCTGCTTCTTGGCAGAATGGGGTTGGACTGGATGGCCCAGGACGTCTCTGTTGCGGTTTGTTAGTTTATATTGAATCTACACAGCAGTCCTCCCAGCTCCAGATCCCAAGTTGATTTGCACAGAGTATAAAGGAAAATGTCTTTACTCTGGAGTAGTTAATACATGTATTTTATAAAGAAAAAATACAGTAGCCTTGACAAAACACATTGTCCATTGCAGAAGAAAAAAAACACTTACAAAACAATACATTAATCTGCTTCTTTCCAGCAAACCTTGTAGCATAGTTCCATCTCTGATTACTTCATTTCACCCACTACCTGCATCAAGAAAACCTCACCTGATATACATCCTAATCAGGGAGTGGTTCTTCCTCAACACACACATATAAGCAAGAGATGATTCTTGTCAAGACTTACAAAATCATATACTGTAACAGTCTCTTCCAACTCTTTGATTCTATGAATTGCTCCTTCTTTGGAAGCTTTTAAGCAGAGGCTGGATGGCCATCTGTCAGGGGTGATTTGAATGCAATATTCCTGCTTCTTGGCAGAATGGGGTTGGACTGGATGGCCCAGGAGGTCTCTTCCAACTCTTTGATTCTATGATTCTATGAATCACATTTTGATAGATTGCAGAATGGAGGACTGTTTGGGTCAATGCCCCACCCGCAGCCAAGCAAAGCTTAAGATGCAGGGGGAGGGGGGCATTTTGAATTACCCCATGTAGGAGGCAGACTTGGTTTGGGCCAGCTAGTTTGCTGGCCCAGGCATGTGAAGCGGTGGGGCGGAGCAGCAAGTTGGGTGAGGCTGCTCTGTTCCTCTCTTTCAGTTTCCTTTTGACAACGTGAGAGGAGGTTGTGCCTGAGAGCCAGCTTCTGATCTGGACTTCTACAGGCAGGACTGGGTCTCTTCTCTTCTTCCAGGCTGGTTTGTATAGGGCTGGGAGGGGGTGAGCTAGGAAAGCAGCAATCTTGGCTGCTCCTTGCTCAGGTGGCTCCAGTGACACTTTATTATTATTATTATTATTATTATTATTATTATTATTATTAAACTTTATTTGTACCCCGCTAGCCTCTCCCGAAGGACTCGATGCGGCTTACACTGGCCATGGTACTGAGATCATAGAATTATAGAATCAAAGAGTTGGAAGAGACCTCATGGGCCATCCAGTCCAACCCCATTCTGCCAAGAAGCAGGAATATTGCATTCAAATCACCCCTGACAGATGGCCATCCAGCCTCTGTTTAAAAGCTTCCAAAGAAGGAGCCTCCACCACACTCCGGGGCAGAGAGTTCCACTGCTGAACGGCTCTCACAGTCAGGAAGTTCTTCCTCATGTTCAGGTGGAATCTCCTCTCTTGTAGTTTGAAGCCATTGTTCCCTTGCGTCCTAGTCTCCATGGAAGCAGAAAACAAGCTTGCTCCCTCCTCCTCCCTGTGGCTTCCTCTCACATATTTATACATGGCTATCATATCTCCTCTCAGCCTTCTCTTCTTCAGGCTAAACATGCCCAGCTCCTTAAGCCGTTCCTCATAGGGCTTGTTCTCCAGACCCTTGATCATTTGAGTCGCCCTCTGGACACATTCCAGCTTGTCAATATCTCTCTTCCTTCTGCATGCCTCTGGGAGGAAGTGTACATTCTTCCACGTCCACCCCCCCCCCCACTCCACTCCCCCGAGAGGGGCCTTTCTAGTGGGACTGCCTTTTGGGGGGCCCCTTGGTGCTTCTCTTGCCCCTTGGGAGGCTCACCCTCCTTAGCAGTGGCCAGCAGCTCCTGGGAGGAAGGCCTGTTTGTTGGGGGGGGGGGGGGCTAACTGCCTGGGGAGTGCCCCTGCTTGCTGCTCTAATTATACCCTTGCTATTTTCCATACTTTCTGCCCCACAAACATTGATAGGACAGCCATCATTGATTTTGGGCCTAAGCACATGGCCTGGAGAAAGCCTGCCTGGTAGTGTGGCAGCCATTTTGTTTTAATACTTTTGCTTGGCAGGGCGGCCATTTTGATTTGGGCCTAATCTCTAAACAGCAGGGACCCTCTTTGTTGGTGGGGTGGCCATTTTGTGGTATCTTTATGGAAGCCTGATCTCCTTCTGGTAGCCATTTTGTTTCATTTATTATTTACTAGCCGCCCCCTGCCACACGTTGCTGTGGCCCACATGGGGTTCTGTGTGGGAGGTTTGGCCCAATTCTATTGTTGGTGGGGTTCAGAATGCTCTTTGATTGTAGGTGAACTATAAATCCCAGCAACTACAACTCCCAAATGTCAAGGTCTATTTCCCCAAACTCCACCAGTGTTCACATTTGGGCATATTGTGTTGAGTTTGGTCCAGATCCATCATTGTTTGAGTCCACAGTGATCTCTGGATGTAGGTGAACTACAACTCCAAAACCAAAGGACACTGCCCACCAAACCCTTCCAGTATTTTCTGTTGGTCATGGGAGAACTGTGTGCCAAGTTTGGCCCAATTCTATCCTTGGTGGGGTTCAGAATGTTCTTTGATTGTAGGCGAACTATAAATCCCAGCAACTACAACTCCCAAATTACAAAATCATTGGGTTGTTAGTTGTCTTGTGTCCAAATTTGGTGTCAATTCCTCCAGTGATTTTTGAGTTCTGTTAATCCCACAAACGAACATTACATGTATTTATATATATATATTTAGGAAGATATATATATATATATATATATATAATATATATATATATATATTTCTAAATTGCAACACATTTGAGTGAGGAGATCAACCACACTTCCTTCCTGAAAAGGCCCCACCAAAGCGGCCGGGAAAGTTCATTCTCCTCTCTGCCTTTTGAGACCTTTAACCCAAAATGAACCCAATCCCATTGTGCCCAGAGCAAGGGAGGAAACCATCTCACTTCCAGTTTAACTGGAGAATATCTGTTTTTGCTTTCCAGCCCAAGGAGAAAGAGCTGTGTCTTTTAACTCCAAATTACATGGGTTGTTGTAGGTTTTTTGGGCTATATGGCCATGTTCTAGAGGCATTTCTCCTGACATTTCGCCTGCATCTATGGCAAGCATCCTCAGAGGTAGTGAGGTCTGTTGGAACTAGGAAAAGGGTTTATATATCTGTGGAATGACCAGGGTGGGGCAAAGGACTCTTGTCTACTGGAGCTAGGTGTGAATGTTTCAACTGACCACCTTGATTAGAATTTAATGGCTTGGAAGTGCCTGGGGCACCTGATGAACCAACCTGGACACAGCATGCTATTTGAGAACACGGAAATGCTGGACCACTCTCACAACCACCATGTCAGACTACACAGAGAAGCCACTGAAATCCACAAGCATGTGGACAATTTCAACAGAAAGGAGGAAACCATGAAAATGAACAAAATCTGACTACCAGTATTAAAAAACTCAAAAATTACAACAGCAAAACAACAGAGAGGAAACAATCAGGCACATCAAATCACCTCTCAACAAAAGATTCCCCCAGGCACTTCCAAGCCATTAAATGCTAATCAAGGTGGTCAGTTGAAACATTCACACCTAGCTCCAGCAGACAAGAGTCTTTTGTCCCACCCTGGTCATTCCACAGATATATAAACCCTTTTTCCTAGTTCCAACAGACCTCACTACCTCTGAGGATGCTTGCCATAGATGCAGGCGAAACGTCAGGAGAAAATGCCTCAAGAACATGGCCATATAACCCAGAAAAACCTACAACAACCCAGTGATTCCGGCCATGAAAGCCTTCGACAATACATCCAAATTACATGTTTGTTTGTTTTTTTTAAAAAAAATTCCATCTATAGAATGGTTATAGATTTGAAAGGATCGTGGTCATGAAGGAGATGCTCCAAATCACAGGGGTCTAGTCTGCTGGTGGGAACAACAGGAGCTGCAGAGAAAGAATTCACTCAAAATCCGATGCAAATCCAAATATGGAAAATAAAGCAACGGCCCACAGGTGGGGAACACTTGATATCTGGGTTGTTGTAGGTTTTTTCGGGCTATATGGCCATGGTCTAGAGGCATTCTCTCCTGACGTTTCGCCTGCATCTATGGCAAGCATCCTCAGAGGTGGTGAGGTCTGTTGGAACTAGGAAAAAGGGTTTATATATCTGTGGAATGACCAGGGTGGGACAAAGGACTCTTGTCTGCTGGAGCTAGGTGTGAATGTTTCAACTGACCACCTTGATTAGCATATAATGGCCTGAGAGTGCCTGGAGCAAACTTTTGTTGAGAGGTGATTAGATGTCTTTAGTTTTTAGGAGGAGTTTGAAGACGTGGTTGTCCCAGTGTGCCTTCCCAGAATAATGATCCCGTAGCACTTTGTCCTCCGAAGCACTTTACATTTTAGGTCTGCTTGTATGTTTTCCACAAACACCACTTTCACCTTTTCGTCTATGTTGGATGCATTATTTTCAGTTTTAATTTTACATTTGGCCTTCCCACAGTTTTAATTGTGTGTTGTCTTATGTTAATGTTGCATTATTTTATTGTCCATGTTTTATTTTAATTGCTTGTATTGTTATTATTGCTTGTATTGTTGTATTTGGGCTCTGCCTCATGTAAGCTGCACAGAGTCCCTTGTGGAGATGGTAGCGGGTACAAATAAAGTGTTGTGATTAGATGCCCTTGTTTGTTTCCTCTCTGTTGTTTTGCTGTTGTAATTTTAGAGGTTTTTTAGGCCATTATATGCTAATCAAGGTGGTCAGTTGAAACATTCACACCTAGCTCCAGCAGACAAGAGTCCTTTGTCCCACCCTGGTCATTCCACAGATATATAAACCCTTTTTCCTAGTTCCAACAGACCTCACTACCTCTGAGGATGCTTGCCACAGATGCAGGCGAAACGTCAGGAGAAAATGCCTCTAGAACATGGCCATATAGCCCGAAAAACCTACAACAACCCAGTGATTCCAGCCATGAAAGCCTTCGACAATACACTTGATATCCATACCACTCCTCAATGAGGAGGACTGTTGTACCACCAAACATTGCGTTCATCAGTCGTACAAGCAAAATGGGTTTTTATAGCAAAGACTTTTAGCATTGATACAGTGATCAATGCTAGATGACCAAAACGAACCCAGACAAGGAAGGAGAAATACCATCTCTTCAGTCCCAGCTCCTCAACAGATCTTCAACAGAAAAGCATCCTGAGCTCTGAGGATTATTACCTGGGAAGGAATCCCACTGGAGCATTGCAGCACACCGAAATCCCTGGGAGTCACTCTGGACCGTGCTCTGACCTACAAGAAGCACTGCCTGACCATCAAACAAAAAGTGGGCGTTAGAAACAATATCATATGAAAGCTGACTGGCACAAGCTGGGGATCACAACCAGACACAGTGAAGACATCCGCCCTTGTGCGCTACTCTGCTGCTGAGTATGCATGCCCAGTGTGGAACACATCTCACCACGCTAAAACAGTGGATGTGGCTCTTAATGAGACATGCCGCATTATCTCGGGGTGTCTGCGCCCTACACCACTGGAGAAATTACACTGTCTAGCCGGTATTGCACCACCTGACATCCGCCGGGAAGTAGCAGCCAATAGTGAAAGGACCAAGGCAGAGACATCTCCAGCTCATCCCCTGTTTGGGTATCAGCCAGCACGTCAACGACTTAAATCAAGAAATAGTTTTCTAGATCTACAGAGACACTCGCTGGAACACCTCAGCAAGCGAGAGTTCAAAAGTGGCAGGCTCAAACCCAGCACCTCAATCCGTGGGTGATACCAGATGAGAGACTCCCCCCTGGGCACACAGAAGATTGGGTGACTTGGAAGGCGCTGAACAGACTGCGCTCTGGCACCACGAAATGCAGAGCCAGCCTTCAGAAATGGGGCCACAAAGTGGAATCCACGACATGCGAGTGTGGAGAAGAGCAAACCACAGACCACCTGCTGCAATGCAACCTGAGCCCTGCCACATGATGCACAAGGGAGGAGCTTTTTATAGTAACACCAGAGGCACTCCAAGGGGCCAGATACTGGTCAAAGGACATTTAATCAACTATCAAGCTTGCAAACTTTGTGTTTTGTTTGTTTGTTTAAAAAATGCAATACAACTGTTTGGTGTGCTCCTGACACGATAAATAAATAACCCAGATGTAGCACAACCCTGACATACATCTATCTAGAGCAGGGTTTCTCAACCTGGGGGTCGGGACCCCTGTGGGGGTCATGAGAGTGTGTCAGAGGGGTCGCCAAAGACTATTAGAAAACATAGTATTTTCTGTTGGTCATGTAGGTTCTGTGTGGGAAGTTTGGCCCAATTCTATCATTGGTGGGGTTTAGAATGCTCTTTGATTGTAGGTGAACTATAAATCCCAGCAACTACAACTCTCAAATATCAAGCTCTATTTTCCCCAAACCCCACCAGTATTCACATTTGGGCCAGATCCATCATTGTTTGAGTTCACAGTGCTCTCTGGGTGTAGGTGAACTACAACTCCAAATTCAAGGTCAACTCACACCAAACCGTTCCTGTTGGTCATGGGAGTTCTGTGTGCCAAGTTTGGTTCAATTCCATTGTTGGTGGAGTTCAGAGTCCTCTTTGATTGTAGGTGGACTATCAATCCCAGCAACTAAAACTCCCAAAATCAATTTGCCTGAAACCCACCAGTATTCAAATTTGGTTGTATTGGGTATTTGTGCCAAATTGGGTCCAGTGAATGATAATACATCCTGCATATCAGATAATTAAATTACAATTCATAACAATAGCAAAATTGCAATTGTGAAGTAGCAACAAAAATAATTTTATTGTTGGGGGGTCACCAGAAAATGAGGAACTGCATTAAGGGGTCACAGCATTAGGATGGTTGAGAAACACTGATCTAGAGGCACTCCAAGTGGCCAGATACTGGTCAAAGGACATTTAATCAACTACCAAACTTGAAAAAATTGTGTTTTGTTTGTTTGTTTGTTTGTTAAAAAATGCAATACAACTGTTTGCTCCTGACACGATAAATAAAAATAAAGAGATCATTTTGGTGTGCACAATCCTTGGCCTTTCTTCAACTGCAGTATTCACTTTGTGTTAACGGCCTAACATATATAATTTAAAAACATTATAATTTCATTCCAAACCACGTTATCCGGCGGGTGGACGTTGTTCGTGGCGTAAGCAACAGTCATGTCCCACGCATCGACAAAAGCGACGTCAAGACCCCGAAAAATGTATTTCATGGCAAGGTTTTGGGTGTAGCCATGGAAGTTGCTGAATCTCTCCTGGTCGATGTCCAAGTCCCGGGTGTTCTCTCCCTTGATGAGGACCCGGGTGCCTGGGCTCCTCAGGAGTAAGCGCTGGATGGCTCGGCGGACGTTGACGGCCCTTCGGATGAAGATCTCCATGGGGAAGGGGCGGAAGTGCTGGCCCAAGGTAAAGACTATTGCCGTGTCTTTGTCCCCAGCGATGCTGTCGATATCCCGAGTGACGTAGGAGTAGTCCTTGAGGGTGTACTCCGTGAAGCCGATGTAAGGGTGCCCGTGTTTTTTCCACTGAATCTGAATGTTTTTGACATTGTCAACAGCAATGAATTTCAGTATCCTTCCAGTTAAGTGGAGATCGAGATAGGCAAGGCCTAATGGGGAATAAATTAAATTGTTTTTATTTTGAATTGTTTTCTGGCAAATAATTTGTGGGGATTATCATAGATACACAGTATTTTCTGCTGGTCATGGGAGTTCTGTGTGGGAAGTCTGGCCCAATTCTATCATTGGTGGGGTTCAGAATGCTTTGATTGTAGGTGAACTATAAATCCCAGCAACTACAACTCCCAAATGTCAAGGTCTATTTTCCCCAAACTCCATCAGTGTTCACATTTGGGCATACTGAGTATTTGTGCCTAGTTTCGTCCAGATCCATCATTTGATAAAATAGTAAAGAGTAGAGACATCAGAATGGCAACAAAGATCCACCTAGTCAAAGCCATGGTATCCCTGTAGTAACCTACGGATGTGAGAGCTGGACCTTAGGGAAGGCAGAGCGAAGGAAGATCGATGCTTTTGACTGTGGTGTTGGAGGAAAGTTCTGAGAGTGCCTTGGACTGCAAGAAGATCCAACCAGTCCATCCTCCAGGAAATAAAGCCCACTGCTCACTGAAGGGAAGGATACTAGAGACAAAGTTGAAGTACTTTGGCCACATCATGAGGAGACAGCAAAGCCTAGAGAAGGGAGTGATGCTGGGGAAAGTGGAAGGCAAAAGGAAGAGGGGCCGACCAAGGGCAAGATGGATGGATGGCATCCTTGAAGTGACTGGACTGACCTTGAGGGAGCTGGGGGTGGTAACAGCCGACAGGGAGCTCTGGCGTAGGCTGGTCCATGAGGTCACGAAGAGTCGGAGACGACTGAACGAATGAACAACAACATCATTGTTTGAGTCCACAGTGCTTTCTGGAGATAGGTGAACTACAACTCCCAAACTCAAGGCCAATGCTCACCTAACCCTTTCATTATTTTTTGCTGGTCATGGGCGTTCTGTGTGCCAAGTTTGGGTCAATTCCATCTCTGGTGGAGTTCAGAATGTTCTTTGATTGTAGGTGAACTATAAATCCCAGCAACTACAACTCCCAAGGTCCAGAGAATGAAAATACATCCTGCCTATCAGATATTTACATGACGATTCATAACAGTAGCAAAATTCCAGTTATGAAGTAGCAACGAAAATAATTTTAGGGTTGGGGGTCATCACAACATGAGGAACTATATAAAGGGGTCACGGCGTTAGGAAGGTTGAGGACCACTGCTCCAGACAGTATGTGGGAGAGAGGGTGGTCTAGAAATAAAGTATTATTATTACTATTATTATTCTGCAGCTGTGCAATACTTTTTGCATGGCTGTAATTGTGTAACTGCAATCCACCACAGCAGCGCAATGGTACAATTAAGTCAATTTTTATAATTTAAAAAAAATGGAGAATGGAGGAAAAAAATGTGATTTCTATATACTACGATGTCCTTTTTGTCTGGACACCAGAACTGGAGTAACTTCAGAATATTTGGAGATATGGAAAAAGGAGAAGAGGAGAACCATTCCCACTCAACTACATGTCGGTCAGGATACTAGACTGAATGAATCAACACTCTAGAAATAATAAGTTGAGTACCAGCAATATCACAGCCATTAATTGCGTCCAATTCTGGGCACCACAATTGAAGAGAGATATTGACAAGCTGGAAAGTGTCTAAAGGGCGAATAAAATGATCAAGGGTCTGGTGAACAAGCCCTATGAGGAGCGGCTTAAGGAGCTGGGAATGTTTAGCCTGAAGAAGAGAAGGCTGAGAGGAGACATGATGATAGCCATGTATAAATATGCGAGGGGAAGTCATAGTGAGGAGGGAGCAAGCTTGCAATTGAAGAGAGATATTGAGAAGCTGGAAAGTGTCCAGAGGAGGACAACTAAAATGATCAAGGGTCTGGAGAACAAGCCCTATGAGGAGCAGCTTAAAGAGCTGGGCATGTTTAGCCTGAAGAAGAGAAAACTGAGAGGAGACATGATAGCCATGTATAAATATGCGAGGGGAAGACAGAGAGAGGAGGGAGCAAGTTAGTTTTCTACTGTCCTGGAGACTAGGATGCGGAACAATGGCTTCAAACTATTTATTTATTATTTATTTAAAATATTGATATTCCACCCTTCTCACCACAAAGGGGACTCAGGGCGGAGCACAGCATATATATGGCAAGCATTCAATGCCGGGACACAAATTCTTATATGCATACATAAACATTAAAAACATTTATCAAAATATTAAAATACACAATTTAAAACCGTCCTATCTGATTTGCCTGGTCATCTTTCCTATTGCTGCTTTATTGCCCTGTCCCGAAAGGTTGGTCCCACAGCCAAGTTTTGACCATCCTTCTAAAGGACAGGAGGGAGGGGGCCGACCTGATCTCACCAGGAAGGGAGTTCCATAGCCAGGGAGCCATCACTGAGAAGGCCCTGTCTCTCGTCCCCACTAATCGTGCCTCTGACAATGGCACTCCTGGGCCTCCCTGGAGGATCTTAATCTCCATAGGCAGAGATGTGTTCAGACAGGTAATTTATTTATATAGATGAACAAGTACAGAACTTACTGGGCACTTTCATTTTGAAGTTCTCCAGCCATTGGCGCATAGTTGAGTCTCCCATGAAATAGACCAGCTTGCCTTTCAAGCACGTCTCAATCTGCTCCAAAGTATTGAAAGGGGACACGTTGCAGAAGAGAGGATGCCACTGGTTTTGCCACACAAAGCCACTGGGAAATGGGAAGTTCATCCCAAACTGACATTTCTGACTTGCCTTGGTTGGGTTGCCTGGAAAAAGGAAGCAAGAGTCAACGGGAAGAGAGAGAACCGTATGAATACCAGGTCTTACTATAAAAGATGTCTTCAGCCATCAATGAGTCTTAAAAACTCCAGAACTCCAGAAAGATGTTAAGAAGTCCAACAAAACCAACACAGACACATGCATCAAGGTGACCAAAGCCATCTCCATTTCACAATGAGAGCCCAGAACTCAAATGGTGTCTTTCTCTTCTCCAAGGGTGAAATGTATACAAATTCAGTGGCACCAAGCATCCCTATATGGCAATTTATTTATTATTATTATTATTTATTTATTTACGACATTTATATGCTGCCCTTCTCACCCCAGGGGACTCAGAGCAGCTTACAATATATATATATATATATATATATATATATATATATATATATATATATATATATCTGTATGTGTGTGTGTGTGTACACACAGAGAGAGACACATACACACATATATACACAATATATTATATTATTAGCATAATACAATATCAGTATTACTAGCCGTCCTCTGCCACGCGTTGCTGTGGCCCAGTTTGGTGATTTGGAAAAGTAAAAGAGGGCTTTGGTTATGGTCTCCTGCCCTGGTGAAGGGAGTTGGACTGGCTAGCCGTTAGGCAGCATTATCTCATCCTGGGGGTCAGGACCCCAGGGGGTGTCGCGGGGGGGGGGTGTCAGAAGGGTTGTCAGAGACCACCAGAAAACACAGTATTTTGTGTTAGTCATGGGGGTTCTGTGTGGAAAGTTTGGTCCAATTTGGTCACTCATTGGCCTGATAGGTGTATTGTGTCCAAATTTGGAATCAATTCACCCAAATGTAATGTTCGTATGTTAATCCCACAAACGAACATTACATTTTTATTTATATAGATTACTATATTGTATTATTGAATATTATGAGTAATGTTACATGTAATATAAATATATAATTATAATATCATAGTATTATTATTATATTGCATTACATTATAATATTATATTATATTATATTTATTATATTATACATTATATTATATTATATTATTAACATAGCACAGGAGACAAGATGGAACTGTCCCCTGCCCACCCCCCTCCTTCACATATTTAGCTTCACAATTAAAGCCTATTCACAAAGCTAATTAAAACTCTTGTCTTTTAGAGTAAATATGGCACGTGTCTTGCTGGTTTGAGTGCTTGCCACACAAGTTGTAGCCATAATGAGGAAATCCAACTCACCCCCACATTGTGCCACATGAATTTCCCCGATCGCATGAGGAATCTCCACTCCAAGATTGGACCTTCAAGAGAAAGACAAATGGGGTGAAAGAGTAGACTGGGACACTTTAAGAGTGAAGAGGATGACATGTAAGTGTGAATGGTATAAGAATGATGTCTTATGAAAGCTAAAAAGGAAGATTGAGACAGGTGGAATGCGGGAATTATTGGAGGATTTGAGAAGAAGATCTAAGCTAGTGGTGGATGGACCACCAATGGTCCACAAGAATGAAAATATGGTTCACGGCCTCACCAGTATGACACTGTTGCCTTGAAACCATGTGGCAACGAGAGCAACTGGTCTCGCGAAACTCTCTTCTAGTGCCGAGGCAACGGGGATGTTGGAAGGGGAGAGGCTGATACCCACAAAAGGTTACTACTACTACATCAGCTCTAAATTATTAAATATGGTTTTCTGTGGGCAAGCAGATGTCGACTACTGGGTGGCATATGTTCTGTATCAGAAACTAGAGCTGGTGTGGTCTATCCAATACAATTTTCTAAATCAGCACCCCAAATAATCAAACTGAATCTAAAGTTGACCAAACAGTGCTCTCTGGATGTAGGTGAACTACAACTCCCAAACTCTAGGTCAGTGTTTCTCAACCTGTGGGTCGGGACCCCTAGGGGGGGTCATGAGGGGGTGTCAGAGGGGTCGCCAAAAAGCATCAGAAAGCACAATATTTTCTGTTGGTCATGGGGGTTCTGTGTGGGAAGTTTGGCCCAATTCTATCATTAGTGGGGTTCAGAAAACTACAAATCCCAGCAAGTACAACTCTCCAATGTCAAAGCCTAGTTTCCTCAAACTCCACCAGTGTTCACATTTGGGCATATTGAGTATTTGTGCCACGTTTGCTCCAGATCCATCATTGTTTGAGTCCACAGTGCTTTTTGGATGTAGGTGAACTACAACTCCAAAACTCGAGGTCAGTGCCCACCAAACCTTTCCAGTATTTTCTGTTGGTTATGGAGTTCTGTGTTCCAAGTTTGGTTCAATTCCATCATTGGTGGAGTTCAGAATGCTCTTGATTGTAGTGGAACTATAAATCCCAGCAACTACTACTCTTCATGACAAAATCAATCTCTCCACCTGCAACCCACCAGTATTCAAATGTGGGAGTATTGGGTATTTGTGCCAAATTTGGTCCAGTGAATGAAAATACACCCTGCATATTAGATATTTACATTCTGCTTCATAACAGTAGCAAAATTATAGTTGTGAAGTAGCAACAAAAATAATGTTATGGTTGGGGGTCACCACAACATGAGGGACTGTATTCAGGGGTCGCAGCATTAGAAAGGTTGAGAACCACTGCTCTAGGTCAATGCCCACCAAACCCTTCTAGTGTTTTCGGTTGGTCATGGGAGTCCTATCTGCCAAGTTTGGTTCAATTCCATCATTGGTGGAGTTCAAAATGCTCTTTGACTGCAGGTGAACTATAAATCCCAGCAACTACAACTCTCAAATGACAAACTCAATTTTTTGAGTGAAGGACATACATTGGGTTGTTAGGTGTCTTGTGTCCAAATTTGGTGTCAATTCGTCCGGTGGTTTTTGAGTTCTGTTAATCCCACAAACGAACATTACATTTTTATTTATATAGATAGATTTTACACCCAAGAGAAGGGAGACAGATGAAAACTACTGACAGATTGTATTGTCGAAGGCTTTCATGGCTGGAATCACTAGGTCCTTGTGGGTTTTTTCGGGCTATAGGGCCATGTTCTAGAGGCATTTCTCCTGACGTTTTGCCTGCATCTATGGCAAGCATCCTCAGAGGTAGTGAGGTCTGTTGGAATTAGGACAATGGGTTTATATATCTGTGGAATGGCTGGGGTGGGGCAAAGAGCTCTTCTCTGCTGGAGCTAGGTGTGAATGTTTCAACTGACCACCTTCATTAGCATTTGAAGGCCTGGCTGAGCCTGGGAAAATCTTCTGTTGAGAGGTGTTAAGATGTGCCTGGTTGTTTCCTCTCTGCTGTTTTGCTGTTGTAATTTTAGAGTTTTTTAATACTGGTAGCCAGATTTTGTTTATTTTCATCCACAAGCATGTGGACAATCTCAACAGAAAGGAAGAAACCATGAAAATGAACAAAATCTGGCTACCCGTATTAAAAAACTCTAAAATTACAACAGCAAAACAGCAGAGAGGAAACAACAGGCACATCTTAACACCTCTCAACAAAAGATTTTCCCAGGCTCAGCAGGCCTTCAATGCTAATCAAGGTGGTCAGTTGAAACATTCACACCTAGCTCCAGCAGAGAAGAGCTCTTTGCCCCACCCCAGCCATTCCACAGATATATAAACCCATTGTCCTAATTCCAACAGACCTCACTATCTCTGAGGATGCAGGCGAAACGTCAGGAGAAATGCCTCTAGAACATGGCCCTATAGCCCGAAAAAAACCTCACAAGAACCTACTGACAGATTAGAAGGTAGAAAAGGAAGTACCTCTCGAAAAGACTCTTCTCCAAGACTGAGAGATAGGAGATGGGGTTGTTGTAGGGTCTCAGGCGAACTATAGCATCACATGGGACATGCTTTGGCTTGAGGCAGAAGAAGGCTTCTTGGTCGCGCTCATCTAGATACTCGCACAGTTCTGCGTTTCTGCTCAGGTGAAATCCACATTCAGCCGTGACTTCAGATGTTCCATTCAAAAATTTACCCACGAAACCAATTTTGTCAGAGCCTTTCTTCCTTGCTGCCCAAAGAGCAGAAACGCCTTCACTGGGGTGGATGAGCAAGATGGAGACTCTGGCGTCCCCCTCCCAAAATAAGGTGAAATTGACCAGGAATGTCCCATTCCCAAAGTCTGTGATGTTCCCAGACGCTCCGGCCTTGAGGCTCAAGGAATAGATCCTTGCTCTCAAGAAGTCTCCTCCACACTTCTTCCTATTTCCCGAACGATCGTACAAATCCAGCTGCACCACCAAGTCTTCTCCTACGCAGTAAGAGTCCTTTGGGTTCAAGACGGTGGCTTTGCTGTTCTTAGCACTGGTGGTCGTACTAATATCACTAAAAGTCACATGGGGCATCAACTGGTCCAGCTTTGCCAGGATTTCTCCTATTTCCTGATTCCTTTTTGCGATCTCCATTTCAGCCCAGCTTGGGATCACATTTTTTAGGGGTAAAATTCTGCTCCTTCCATCGTCAACTGAAGGATTTTTATTTCAAATAAAAAGAGAGAGAGAGCAAACAATTTATTATTTATTTATTTGTTTATTTACTTACTTTGCTTATATACCACTGTTCTCAGCCCGGGGGCGACTCACAGCGGTGTACAACATAAGAAGAGCAAAATTCAAGCCACGTATAAAAACAATTCACAATCCCTTATACAAAAACACTATACAAAAAGCAGTATACAAAACATTGTCATTACTACGAAAACCATTCAGCGTCGTCTCATCATCCAAACCACAATCCAATATCATTTTCCGTTGTTCCATTCCTATAGTCGTTGCCAATCATTGCACTTCTTGTTCGAACGCCTTCTTGAACAACCAAGTCTTTAATTTCCTGCGGAATATCATCAGGGAAGGAGCCAGTCTAATGTCCACGGGAAGGGTGTTCCACAGCCGAGGAGCCACCACTGAGAAGGCCCTATCTCTCGTCCCCACCAGCCGTGCTTGTGAAGCAGGCGGGATCGAGAGCAGGGCCTCCCCGGAAGATCTCAAAGTCCTGGTGGGCTCATAGGCCGAGATGCGGTCGGATAGGTATCTTGGGCCGGAACCGTTTAGGGCTTTATAGGCCAACGCCAGCACCTTGAATTGAGCCCGGTAGCAAATTGGCAGCCAGTGGAGCTGGTACAACAAGGGGGTTGTATGCTCCCTGCATCCTGCTCCTGTTAGTATCATGACTGCCACACATTGGACCAATTGAAGCTTCCGGGCCGTCTTCAAGGGCAACCTCACGTAGAGAGCGTTGCAGTAGTCTAAACGGGATGTAACCAGAGCGTGTACTACCGTGGCCAAGTCAGACTTCCCGAGGTACGGGCGCAGCTGGCGCATGAGCCTTAGCTGTGCAAATGCTCCTCTGGTCACCGCCAAGACCTGGGGCTCCAAGCTCAGCGATGAATCCAGGATCACACCCAGGCTGCGAACCTGCGCCTTCAGGGGGAGTGCGACCTCATCCAACACAGGCTGTAACCCTATGCCCTGTTCGGCCTTGCGACTGACCAGGAGTACCTCTGTCTTGTCTGGATTCAATTTCAATTTGTTCGCCCTCATCCAGACCGTTACAGCGGCCAAGCACCGGTTCAGGACCTCGACAGCCTCCTTAGTAGCAGGTGGAAAGGAGTGACAGAGTTGGACATCATCTGCGTACAGATGACACCGTACCCCGAAACTCCGGATGATCTCTCCCAGCAGCTTCATGTAGATGTTAAACAACATGGGAGACAATATTGAGCCCTGAGGAACCCCACAAGACAATGGTTGTGGGGTTGAACAGGTGTCCCCCAACAACACCTTCTGAGATCGACCCTCCAGGAATGACCGGAGCCACTGCAAAACAGTACCTCCAAGACCCATCCCTGCGAGGCGTCCCAGAAGGATACCGTGGTCGACGGTATCGAAGGCCGCTGAGAGGTCCAGCAGCACCAACAGGGACACACTCCCCCTGTCGAGCTCCCAGCGCAGATCATCCACTAAGGCGACCAAGACTGTCTCGGTTCCATGTCCCGGTCTGAAACCAGACTGTGCCGGATCCAGATAATCCGTGTCTCCCAAGAATACCTGGAGTTGTGAGGCCACCACGCGTTCCAGGACTTTGCCCAAAAAGGGGAGATTGGAAACTGGCCGAAAGTTGTCAAATTTAGTGGGGTCCAGTGATGGTTTTTTCAACAGCGGTTTTATTATAGCTTGTTTTAAGCTCGCTGGAATCTTGCCTTCCCGAAGGGAGGCATTCACCACCACCTTCACCCACTCAGCCAATCCCCCTCTGGCCTCCTTTACAAGCCAGGATGGGCAGGGGTCCAGGATGCGTGTCGGCCTCATTCCTCCAAGTATCTTGTCCACATCCTCGGGTTTCACCAATTGAAATGAATCCATCAAAATAGGACAAGCAGGTTACATCCTCAGAGACTGCCCTTAATATGGTGTCTAGACCAGAACGGATCAAAGCAACTTTCAGTTCTTGTGGGTTTTTTCGGGCTATATGGCCATGTTCTAGAGGCATTTCTCCTGACGTTTCGCCTGCATCTATGGCAAGCTTCCTCAGAGGTGAGGTCAAGCAACTTTGTCTGCAAAGAACTGAGCAAAAGCTTCACAGCGAGAAGCCGAATTGTCAGGGTTCCCGTCTAGAGTGGCGGGGTTTAAAAGGCCTCTGACAATCCGGAACAACTCAGCCGGACGGTTCTTTGCAGACGCAATAGTGGCTGCAAAGAAGGCTTTCTTTGCGGCTTTTATTGCCGCGGCATATGCCCTTAAAAAGGACACAAACCGTGTTCGATTTGGCTCGCTCGGATCCGAACGCCACACACTCTCTAGTTCCCTCTTCCTTCGCTTCATCGCTGCCAGCTCCTCAGTAAACCAAGGTGCTGGTTTAGCTCGGCTACTTGAGAGGGGACAAACAATCCAAAGGGCTTGAAATTAATCCAAGCAACAGTTAGAACGCAGTCAAAGTATAGTAGATTCCTGCCTATACAACATAAACCCGACGGCAGAACACTGCATGAACCTTCTAGGAATTTAAGATCGTCTGGGGAGGCCCTGCTCTCGATCCTGCCTGCCTCACGGGCATGTCTGGCAGGGATGAGAGACAGGGCCTTCTCAGTGGTGGCCCATTAGCTGTAGAACTCCCTTCCCAGGGATATTAGATTGACCCCCCTCCCTCCTGACCTTTCAAAAAAGAATGAAAACCTGGAAGACTATGTAAACAGATGAGGAATTTGGACTGGAAGACATTGTTTTTAATTGGTTTTTATAGTTTTTAATAGTTTTTATGGATTTTATATATATTTATGACGTATTCAATTATTTTAACTGATATATATATGTGTGTGTGTGTGTGTGTCTTTGCAGATCGAAAGACAGTGCATCTGTCAAGTAGGAAATTTAGGTACCGCTTATGTGGGGAGGCTAATTTAACTAATTTACAATGCCATAAAACTCTCCAGCAGCGTGCAAAAGAATGAGGAAGTACTCCGTCCATGTCGCAAGTGGACGGTGAAGCGACAGCTCCCCAAGTGGCTGGAATTCGAAGCATACCCTCATGAAGCTGGAAAGTGAAATAACCTCTGTGTGTCTGTCTATATATGTTGTGTGTTTATGGCATTGGATGTTTGCCATGTACATGTGCATTGTGATCCGTCCTGAGTCCCTTGAGGGGTGAGAAGGGCAGAATATAAATACTGTAAATAAATAAATAAAAATAAATGTTGTGTTTCCTCCCATTAATTACCCAAAGTAATGCCATTGCCTGGTGTCATTGTAAAAATTATGAATTTCTTACCCGTTTCTGTGGCAATTTGCTCCTTTTCAGCTTGCCCCATGCGATATCTGAAGATGCTGACCTTGAGCATGCAAGGAAAAATGGATAATTGTAAGGAAAGGCCACAATTCAGTGGTGGAGCATGCAAGAGGCTCATAGGCTCCTCAAAGTTCTCAGGGAAGATCAAAGATATGGAAAACCATAGCCAGTTCAGAACTACAGGATTTAGGACCTTTAGGACATTGTTCACATTTCATAGCAAGTATGAGGTGAAGCCTCAAGGAGTTCCCAGACTCTGGTCTTCCAGCTATTTTAGACATCCAGATGTTTTGGACCTTCCTTGACCATTGGCCAATCTAGGTGAGAATTTTGGGAATTTGAGTCTGAAAAATCTGGAGAATAGCATGTGAATCTCCTAACCACCTACAGCTAAGACAGAGATGTCTCATCCCTGCACCTGTTGGGAATCAGCCTATGTTTGTGTTCCAAGATCATGCTGCTTCTGATGTGGGAAATGATGGGGCCGAGGCTGAGTTGCAAGACGGAGGTGGTTTGGTCAATGATTTTCATACAGACAATGACAGAGAGGCCCCAGTGCAAAGGGCAGATTCTCATGAGAATATTCCTGCAGGGCCTAGGGATGGTGGTTTACTCCCTCTTTCTGTGAGCTCTCAAGATTTGGGTTTGGAAAACAATCTGACACTTGGAAATTTTAATGAGCAGCCAGATAGGGAGTTGAAGAATAGGCGGCTGGAGATCAGCCAGGATCGACAGCAAACTCAGTGTTTACGTCGCTCTGAAAGGCTTTGTCTGATAAGGGACAAGTGTGGGGGAAAGCAAAACCAGTTTCTGGGATTTGGGATATAAGGTTTGCTTCAAGAGAAAACCTGTTAGATCAGGCATCATTTGGAAATCAAGTTCTTGTGCCATGGAAATCCTGTTCAAGGGGTCTTGTTCCTGTGAAGATTTTCAGCCTTTTGGATTGTTTTTGCATCCTGTTGATTTCTGTCTGGATAAACATTGTCTTGGATAGCTTTTATATCTCGTGTGGACATTGTTTTGTGTTGCTGCATTTTATTGACTTATTACTTTTTTGAACTTTCTTATTTTTCTTAGAAGCATTTATTTCTACTGGCTATTTTACTAAGCTTCAATAAAATGAGATTTTTTTCTTCACTCATCGTGTGGTGTGTTTTAAAGTCAGAGGGCTTTTTCCTGACCTGGAGTGAAACACAACCATCTACAGCTGTCCACATTGCTTCCCACACCACCATTGTGTTTTTCACTTTTATTACCAGTAGAAGGTGCAGATTTCTACCTTGGATTCCTCTCTGTATAGACCATAGCCAAGGAGGAGGAGGACTCCAAGCAGAAGGAGCAAGAAGGCTAGTTTCCTCTGGGCAGGAGGAGGTGCCAGGGACATCATGGTCAAGACCTATGGAAGAGATCGGATTTTGGCATTGCCCCGGTGAAAGATGCCAGGATAAACAAATGTCACCATTGTTGTGTGTCTTCAAGTCATGTCCAACTTATGGTGACCCTGAGATGGGGACTTTCTCACCGGTTAACATACAATTTATCATTACAGTGAAATTATAAATACATTCATTCTCTTATTTACATTCTTATTTATGCTATCTTTGGCTTGGCCAAACACTTCCATGGCTGATGAGGGTGAGTGCCTTTGGATTAAAGAACACTTACTTCAGAGTAGACATGTGTACTCTGGGCTTCAACATCCCCTCCACATAGTGATGGTTCCTCCTTCCTTCCTTCCTTCCTCCTTCCCTCCCTCCCTTTCTCTCCGTCTCTCTTCCTTTCCTTTCCTCCCCCCTCTTTTCCTTCCTTCCTTCCTTTCCTCCCTCCTTTTTCCGTTCCTTCTTTTCCTCTCTCCCTCCTTCCTTCCTTCTTCTCTTTCTCATTCTCCTTAATTCTCTTTCCTTCCCTCCTCCCTTCCTCCTTCTTTCCTTCCCTCCCTCATTCTCCTCCCTTACTTCCTTTCCTCCATTCTTCTCCTCCCTCATTTCTTACTTCCCTCCTTCTTTCCTTTCCTTCCTTCTCTCCTTTTTCATTCTCCTTCCTTCCTTCCTTTCATCTTTCTTTCCTTCCCCCTTTCTCCTTTCCTTCCTTCCTTTCCCCTTTCTTTCTTCCTTTCCCCCCTCCTTCCTCTCCTTCCTTTCCTTCCTTCCTTTCCTTCCCTCCTTCCTTCCTTCCTTCCCTCCCCTTCTTTCCTTCCTCCCTCTTGCCCTCTTCCTTCTTTCCTTTCCTCCTCCTTCCTCCTCCCTCTTCTTCCTTCCCTCCTTCCTCCTTCCCTCCTCCCCCTTCCTCTTCCTTTCTTCCTTTCCTTCTTTCCTCCTTTTTCCTTCTTCTCCTTTCCTTCTTTCTTTCCTCTCTTTCCTTCCTTCTTTCCTTCTCTATTCTTCCTTCCTTTCCTCTCTTCTTTCCTCCCTCCTCTTTCCTTTCCGTCCTTTCTTCGCTCTTTCCTGCCTTTCTTTCTTCCTTTCCTCCCTCCTTTTCCTCCCTCCCTCCCGCCCTTTCTCTTCTTCTTCCCTTTTCCTTTCCTTTCCTTTCCTTTCTTTTCTTTCTTTCTTTCTTTCTTTCTTTCTTTCTTTCTTTCTTTCTTTCTTTCTTTCTACAAAGCCTCCTTAGTTAGGAAGATATGAGGAAAAACATGAAACCATTTCTGCCAAGTCAACCCTTCAAGACGTTGAAGGGCTTTTGGAGGGGTCAGATCCTTTTTTAAGGCCCTTTCCACACAGCTGAATAAAATCCCACATTATCTTGTGGGATATTGTGGGATTTTCTGCCTTGATATTATGGGTTATATGGCTGTGTGAAGGGCCTAAGACAAATCTGCCCTCAACCAATCCACCCTTTACTCACCCAAGACATTTTCATGGGTCGCTTTCTGAACTTCTGTGTTCTCTGTGCTTTTTCCCTCCTTTTGTTCTTGCCAGATTATTTTCCTCGTTGTCTGCAAGAAGAAGCAAGCCGAAAGTCTTCCCAACAACAGTAGTATTTACCCAAGAAGTAGGTTGGGCTGAGAAAGCACATGAAATCATTTATTTTAAAACTTTTATTGTGGTCCACTGAACACATTACAAATGTTTAAAAAAGAGTATCTAAGAACAGTTTTAGTCTATCCTCCTCGATATATAGGACTGGGACCAGGTAGAGAAGGGAGAAATAATAGGTTGCATCTACTCGGTTGAATTAATGCAGTTTGAGACCTCTTTAATGGCTATGGCCCAATGCGATGGAATCCTGGGGTGAGATACCACCAATCTTTAGGAGAGAAGACCTTGTCAAACTATGAAGTGGTGTCTAACTTCATTAATTTAGAGGTGTAAGAAAGTATTCTTCTCCAAATTTCTTTTTTCCCTCTGACTCTACTTCAGTTAAAATGCTTAGCTGTGCATAAGGCAGGGCGTAAATATCATGTATGCCTTCATTGAGCACAAATCATTAACCCATCGCATGAATGAGGTGCAGGCATGCCTCATTTCATTTGCAAGAAGGAAATGGAAACAGAGCTCCAGTCCCAATCTAGGAGTGGTTATGTACATAGAACAGGTCATTATGCCCGCTGCAGGGACAATTTAGACTTTTTATGCCTGTTTTTCAGTTTGACATGCTTATAAAAAAGTAACAGTGGAAGCAGATCACACCTCTTTTTATTGGATCTTGTACAACTTGAAAGACCTTTGAAATTAGTTCAACCGGCCACAAAAGTCACTGTTGTCTTTTGTGATGGCTTGCACTAGATGGTGCTAAAGGATAAGCTCTGATTGGAGTATATTTGAAACAGCTAGAAAGCAAACTGTAGCAGGTCGGCTGATGTCCAAGTAGCAGGTAGAGATGACAAATCGGCCCTGGGATTTCAGGTATAGTCGCGGTGGGACCCATACCTTTAAAAAGTGTGTCCAGATTCCCTTTGGATGTAGACTTCACTCACCTGCATGGACTACTTATTTAGAGACCAAGAAAAGAGCCCAATCTGACACTGAAGGACAAGTTCTTCCAGGTCAAGCAATAGTTTCCAGAAGTCTGGCCTTTGAACTGTGGGGTCCCGCAAGGTTCCATTCTGTCCCCCATGCTTTTTAACATCTACATGAAACCACTGGGCGAAGTCATCTGGAGTTTTGGAGTTAGGTGCCATCTCTACGCAGATGACACACAACTCTACTACTCCTTTCCACCTAACTCCAAGGAAGCCCCTCGAGTGCTGGACGAGTGTCTGACTGCTGTGGCTTTCTGGATGAGGAGGAACAAGCTGATGATCAATCCCGACAAGACAGAGGTCCCCCTGGTCGATTGTAAACCAGACCAGGGTATAGGGTGGCAACCTGTGTTGGACGGGGTTACACTCCCCCTGAAGTCACAGGTCCGCAGTTTGAGGGTCCTCCTGGGTTCTTCACTTATGTTTGAGGCTCAGGCATCGGTGGTGGCTGGGAGGGCCTTTGCACAATTAAGACTCGTGCGCCAACTGCAACCGTACCTTGGGAAGGCGGATCTGGCCAAGGTGGTCCACGCCTTAGTCACCTCTAGACTGGATTACTGCAATGCACTCTCCACTGGCTGCCATTCATCTACCGGACCCAATTCAAGGTGCAGGTTCTTACCTACAAAGCCATGAACGGTTTGGGACCCGCCTACCTGCGTGATCGCATCTCTATATATGAACCCATGCGATACCTTCGATCATCCGGAGAGGCCCTGCTCTCGATCCTGCCAGCTTTGCAGGTGCGATTGATGGGGACGAGAGAGAGGGCCTTTTCGGTGGTGGCCCCTCGACTCTGGAACTCACTCCCTAAAGACATCAGACAGGCTCCAACCTTGGCAGTCTTCAGGAGGAGCTTGAAGACGTGGCTGTTCCAGTGTGCCTTCCCGGAATAATGACCCATAGCACTTTGTCCTCCAAAGCACTTTACCTTTCTCTAAGTCTGCTCGTATGCCCTTCCACAAACACCAGTATCACCTTCCGTTCATCTCCCAGCATTATTTCCAATTTTAACTCTAAATGTGGCCTTCCCACTGTTTTTAATTATGTGTTGCTGCTTTTTTTATAATGTTGTGTATCTTATTGTCTATGTTGTTTTTAATTGCTTGTTCTGTGTTGTTATTCCTTGTATTGTTGTGTTTGGGCTCGGCCTCATGTAAGCCGCACCGAGTCCCATGGGGAGATGGTAGCGGGGTACAAATAAAGTGTTATTATTATTATTATTATTATTATTATTATTATTATTAGTCCTCCAAAACAATGGCTGGGCATTTGGTGACCTAACACCAGAGGATATTAGGGAAACATCTTTTAGATCAAGCAACAGCTTCCAGAAGTCCTCTAATGCAATAGATGGACAAGTGGTGATCTGGCACCAAAGGACATTTAGGAAAATTCTCTCAAGTCAAGCAATAGCTTCTGGAAATCCTTCTAAAGAAATGGCTGGTCAAGTGGTGACCTGACACCAGAGGACATTAAGGAAAGTAATAGTTTCCAGAAGTCCTCCAAAACAATGGCTGGGCATTTGGTGACCTAACACCAGAGGACATTAAGGAAACATCTTTTAGATCAAACAACAGCTTCCAGAAGTCCTCTAATGCAATAGATGGACAAGTGGTGATCTGGCACCAAAGGACATTTAGGAAAGTTCTCCCAAGTCAAGCAATAGCTTCTGGAACTCTTTCCAAAGCAGTGGCTGGACAAGTGGTAACCTGACACCAGAAGACATTAAGGAAAGTTCTCCCAAGACAAGCAATAGCTTCTGGAAGTCCTTCCAAAGCAATGGCTGGACAAGTGGTGACTTGTCACCAGAGGACATTAAGGAAAGTTCTCCCAGGTCAATCCTCAGAAGTTCTCCAAAGCAATGGCTAGACAATGTGTTACCAAGTGATTGTAGTTCTCCAAACACTTTTTTTGGGAAAATGGAATGTAAGTCAAGTCAGTTTGCCAAGCAATCCTATATATTAGGGTCAGAAACATCTTGCTGAACTGCGGCTCCAAACTTTCTACATATCACTTGCCATCTTAACCTCCAACCATCCCTTTGGCCCATTCCAAATCCTTCTCATCTTTCTAAAACTCGACTGGAACATGGCGGGATATGAAAGAACAACAACAGGATTTTGGACTCAGATTACATAATCCAGAATCCCCAAGAGGCATTGTGTCCACTGGTCATGTTTGCAGACGAAGGGTTTCTGGAGACTAATATTACTTAGTTCCCACAAAGTAATCTTTCCAAGCTCTGGTCCAAACCAAAGCTAAGTTATGCGATGTGGTTGGGAGAAACCACCTTTCCGCATCTTAGCTGAAGTGCAGAAGAACTAAATGTGGTCTTGAGTTATTAATACTCATAAAGCGTAGCTAAAAGTTTCTTTAAAATCCAACGTTTTCCATTAATTTCACCTTGGGGAGAAAGAGGAGGCGAGCGGCTCCCGAGTCGAGTATTCATGCTTCACTCACTAAAAAAATAAAATGAGACAATGGAGCTTTTAAGGGCTGAAATCCACTTTATTTTCTCTCGAATTCTTCCTCGGGGATTTGACAAATGCCTGTGGGTATCTAATGATAGGACCTGGTGGAGAGCTGCGTGCATCCCTTTACTGTTTGCAGCGAGATACCAAAGGCATCTTTTTAAAAAACGAAAGACTAACTTGGAGATTCAAGTACTGGGCAACAATACCGAAAAATGCCAAAGATGTAATGTGTAATTCAAGAGGTGGGCCCCATGGATGTGATGCATTTCAGTAAACATAGTCATGCACATTAAAAAATAAATACATCTAAACTAAAGTTGCTGGCACTGAATTTGTAGCCTGTTTATCTTTTGTCTCCACGATTTAGCTTTTCAAAGAGGAGAAGGAGAAAAAAAGAAGAGATCAAGAAGAAAAAGAGAAAAAGTGAGGGTGGAGGAGGAGGAAAGGAAAAAGGAAGAGGAGGAGAAAAGGAAGAGAATGAGGAAGAAGAGTATAAAGGTTGGAAGGAGGAGCAGGAGAGAAAGAAGAAAAGGTAGAAGAGAAGTTATTATTATTATTATTATTATTGACACAAAAGCACAGAAAAAGGAGGATGAAAGGAAGAAGAGGAGGAATAGGAAGAAGATAGAGGAGGAAGAGGAGAAGGAGGAGGGAGGAAAAGGAAGCAGATGAAAGGAAGAAGAAACAGAGGAGGAGAAAGAAAAGAAAAGGAACCAGAAGAGGAACCATCATTGTTACAACTGAGCCTCTGGTGACACAATGGATCAAACCCTTGTGCCGGCAGAACTGGAGACTGACAGGTCGGTGGTTCGAATCCGGGGAGAGCAGGGTGAGCTCCCTCTGTCAGCTTAAGCTGGGGGGTGGAGAGAGAATGTAGTACACAGGGCCTCAGAGGTTGTGGGCCTGAGTGTTGGTGAGGACCCAGATATTGTTATGTGTGTGAAGACCTCTATATAATAATAATAATAATAATAATAATAATAATAATAATAA